>CAVLJG010000003.1:29734733-30334733 GCA_963669975.1 Acanthoscelides obtectus
ATCCTCTGATGTTATATACAGGGTGACTTCGAAGTTGAGTCATTTATTTTAACAGTGAGTAGATCTGATCAAAAGAAATGTTTTTTTCCTTTAACATTTTTCTGGTAAAATTAAAGTAACAAAGTTATAGCCCTTTGGAAGTTTGAGTACCGCCCTGTCTCAATCATAATATTATGTGCTCGTGTTTGGCAACAACGGATATAATCCGCCTTATCGGTTCATCGCATCGGAAACAAAAAAGCGAAAGAATTTGGAACGATGTTTTTACAATTATTTTATTCCGTTGTATACAGTCAGTTTCAGTCGGTAACGCGTGAGTGAATAGTGGTGTCTGTTGCGTGGCTCAAACGAAATCAAAAATGGCACATGTTTATGCGGATCGGTTTCCCAATCGAGTGCAACCAACCCCTCGTGCCTTTGTTAATGTAGTACAACGGGCTCGTGAATCAGGTGACTTAAGACCTCACAGGCGACGGCATGCCGGTGCTCCAAGACCTCACGATCAAATACAGGTCCGCACTGAAATACTTGTCGGGAGGATACTTTATAAAAGGTAAAATTTTTTTTTAATTTTTATCTTCCTTCTACAATCATTATCTGAAAATTAATGACTCAACTTCAAAGTCACCCTGTATATCTTTATTATTTTCGGCTGGCTCAAGATCTACAAAGAATAAGTTTAGTGGTTTTCCCAGCTCCTCTTTATATCATCGATTTTTGTAGAGTGATGTAGATACCTTATCACTACCCTGTATGATCGCTCTTCTTTCAGTTGGTAGGTATGGTGAAAGATACTATTTTCTTTGAAGTTTCTGACGAGCTTACGGTATGATTCTGGGGTTGCGCAGTTTATTTTCACAACGTTGTTTGCGAGGCTCTTCATGATATATTGCTCGTCTTCTAATATGTCTCTAATGGTGTTGACCATTTCCTCGTAGTTGATCACTCCATGAACAAAGATTGGGGGTGGCTTTTGTTATGGAACACCTTTTTATTACGTAGATTATATTATTTGTACTCGTACTCATCGATTCGCTTATCAGCACGTCCGTTTGCTACGAAATCCAAACGAGAACTATAGTACCTTGCAGATATGAATCGGAAGATAAATGTTATTTTTATGCAAAAAGGATGGTTTACGATTTTTCTTCTAAACAAATTCAAACATTTCGTATTTGTGAGTAACTCGCAACAAAAGGTGATAGACACATTCGCTTTGTTTCAAAATGTGTATAGTAATGTACCTCGAATATCGAAGCGCATTTGTTCAATTACTCACTAATACTGTTTGAATTGGCTTCCTGTTCTTATTTTTCAGACGATGAGCTCTACTGATTAGCGTATCTCCAACTGCAGTTCACACCTACCAACTGCAGCTACCTTATTGATTACCTTTGAGGCTCCTCAACTAAAAGTTTACGTGCACGTATTAAAGCATTATAGCATCGCGGAATTAAGGCCACTTTTATGAGATGTCCCATTAACTTTTATGGAATCGTGCCACTAATCAAGATCAATATTTATTGGAAAACATACACACATAAAATTTGGCACAGCACCTTCTTGGTAATTGACGGGCTGAGCTTGAGATACGGAACCTCTGGTCTATGTATATTTTTGTCCGTAACAAGTATAAAAAAAGTCGAAAACTCGATGACTTTCGGCAAATTCCGTAAAAATGTTCAGCTTTATTTGATTGATCAGTTAAGCATAGAAAAAATATCAAAAATAGCAAAACTTTTGTCACCGAGGTAAAAAAACTTGATTCCTTTCAGAAAAGCACTCTATATCTCTTCTACCGCTACGTTTTGGTCAGACTTCTGCATCCCCTTCTAACCGTATCGAACTTCGTACATCCAGAACTGGCCGATACGACCGCTCCTTTGTCGCTGGGTATCGAGATTGTGGGACAATGTACATGAGGAGGCTTTTCCCAGTTCTATTGAGATTAGGCAGTTTAGAAATCGGATTAATAAGTTTCTCTAAGCTCTTCATAGCAGCCGTGTTGCTCTGGCGTTTAGGCTTCTGCCTGAGCGGCTGCTTCGGTGTAAAAAAATCGTTTAACCTGTAGGAAGAGGTAATTTCTCTGAATGGCTGGATTGGTGAATATCAAATGTTTTCAAAACTGTTAGCAAAAACGGCATTACTATTATAATAAACTAGTATAAACATTTTGAAAAAAATACATTTTGGGTTTTACATCACCCTCTGTAAATAATGATAATAATATAACACTGATCAACAGCTAAAAAATATCCTAAATAAAATCAACAAAATATTACTATTTTTAATGTGCTAAAACCGGAATGAAACTTATTTTTTCAATATTAGTTCAAGTTTTTAGAGATACGGTAATTATATGTGTTCCTGCTGTGACAGTGTTAATATACTGTAATTCACAAGAATGCACGTGCTACATTTTTATATTCGGCAAGGAAAGATGATGTAATCGGCATGATTGTGTTACGTTATACATACGTGTACATTATATTGTTTTATATTAGCCATTTTTTCCTCAGTTGGCTGACAGCGTTCATGCAAGATGTCTCGAAAGTGTGTAAACAATCCAGATCAGTTTTGTTACGTGTGTGGTGATGTGACTTTTGCGGCTCAGAGACGGTCTATTACTCCACTAATAACAAAGGCATATCAGCTTTATTTCGGTTGTAAACTAGGTGATCAAGACAAACAGTGGGCACCCCACATCTGCTGTAATACATGTGCTTCAAGTCTGAGGAGCTGGTTAAATGGCAAAAAACGGTCTATGCGCTTTGCTGTCCCAATGGTTTGGAGATAGCCTACAAATCATATTAATTATTGTTACTTTTGCATGGTACCTTGTGTTGGACAAGCCACAGGTATGTCCAAGAAAAAAAAATCGGTTATTAACTACCCAAACATACCATCTGCGATGAGACCTTAGCCTCACAGTGACGAAAATCTTATTCCAAAGCTCCCAGAATCCTACACTTGCGGATCATAAAACGAATCAGATCATGGCGATCGAGTGATTCGTCAGGAAGAAGATATGCCATCAACGTCAAGAGATCCTGATTTTATACCGAGCACGTCATGCCACCAACCGCACAAAATAACACAGTCAGAATTAAATGATCTTGTAAGAGATTTAGAACTTCCAAAATGTGCGGCAGAGTTACTTGGATCAAGACTGCAGCAGTATGTGTTTTTCGTAAACGCCACAACGACAGAACCATTTTTCAATATGGAGAATAGCTTGGTTTTCTGCAGTAACATTAACGGCTTACTGGCGGCTTTAAATATAAACTATAACCCAGAAGAATGGAGATTGTTTATAGACAGTTCAACATTGAGTTTAAAGGCAGTGTTATTGCATATTGGAAATATTTTACCATCTCTTCCTGTAGGGTATGCAGTTCACATGAAAGAATCATATGACAATATGAAGTACCTATTGACATGCATAAAATACGATGAGCACCAATGGCATATTTGTGGCGATTTGAAAGTTGTTGCACTTTTACTTGGGCTGCAGCTAGGCTACACAAAGTTTTGCTGTTTTTTGTGTGAATGGGACAGTCGGGCAAAGGCACTTCATTATGCAGTTCACATGAAAGAATCATATGACAATATGAGGTACCTATTGACATGCATAAAATACGATGAGCACTAATGGCATATTTGTGGCGATTTGAAAGTTGTTGCACTTTTACTTGGGCTGCAGCTAGGCTACACAAAGTTTTGCTGTTTTTTGTTGAATGGGACAATCGGGCAAAGGCACTTCATTACACCAGACAAACCTGGCCTGTTCGTCAATTCCTAGAGCCAGGTCAAAAAAATGTACAGAATATGCCATTAGTAGATTCCAAAAAGAATTTTATTACCACCACTGCATATCGAGCTGGGCCTAATGAAAAACTTTGTCAAGGCATTAGATAGAGATGGGTCAGCTTTTCAATACCTGCGTCAGAAATGTCCAAGACTAAGTGAGGCAAAGATTAAAGAAGGTATTTTTGTTGGGCCACAGATTCGAAATATTTTGAAAGATACACAGTTTGAAAACACTTTAACAGGTATTGAAAAAACTGCTTGGAATGATTGCCGTCTGGTGGTCACTAATTTCTTGGGAAATAGAAAAGCTGACAACTATAAAACCCTTGTCAAAAATATGCTGTCATCGTATCAAAAGATGGGCTGTAATATGTCTGTTAAGATACATTTCCTACACTCACACCTGGACTTTTTTCCTGACAATTGTGGAGCCGTAAGTGATGAGCACGGCGAACGTTTTCATCAGGATATTTCAACAATGGAAAAAAGGACCAGGGAAAGTGGAATCCTTCCATGCTTGCAGACTACTGTTGGACTCTTGGTAGAGATGCTCCAGAAACGATCCATAAAAGCACAGCAAAAAGACAGCGCATATAGTGATTCTTATAAGAATATGAATCTTGTTACTTTTTTTAATATATCCTTAAAAACAAAAAGTTTTTTTTCTAAACTGCAACTAATTTTTTTATTTCATTGTCATTTTTGGATTCAGCGCCACAAAATTAACAAAGAAGTGCACTTTTCCCACAAGATACAATTAAGAAACTAAAATTTGTTGTCCAGTGTTATTTCTTGGCTTACCCAAGGTGATTATTCTAATCGCATATAGCTATAGATTGTCTAAGGGGTCTAACTTATGATGATTTGCCATTGTAATCGAATGTTGTGTGTGCACACAGATGTTATACTCTGTGAAATGTGCCATTATAACCTAACAAGTCATGGTTTTGTTTACATTTTCAGAAATGCGACTTCTACCTTCAAATTTAGCTGTTATCGTCATTTATAATTTTATTTTCACTATCACTCATTAATTTTCGTTTTTCAGGACAGTAATTATGTCAAGAAGACGTCTAAGGCCCGTATCGTCAGTCGACCCTACAATTGTAGGGCGCGTTTATGGCCTCCTTGATTGTCATACTCCTTTCTCTCCTTCAAAATTTCTAGATTACACTTATCCCGTGTCAGCGTCAGCGCTCTCCTATTGTGAAGATTTGTTTTCCTTTTAAATTGTAGGTAATTTCAGGGTGATAAAACATGATATAACTCAAAACCAAGCACAATTTGATGCAAATTGATGTTGGTGACATAACCTCAAAATAGAGCGGTGACACGGAGAAGTAGAAAACTATGACAATCAAGGAGGCCATAAAGGCGCCCTACAATTGTAGGGACAACTGACGATACGGGCCTAAGCGATACTGAAATAGCCAGATTTCTAGGAGAAATCACAGATGATCAAGCTGAGGATTCGGAACTGGATGGTGTTTCTGACGCAGAAGGTTTTATTCCTAGACAACCACTGAATGATAGCAGTGAACCTGGCTTGCGAGGTTCATTACGTCGGCGGTCTACGCGGTCGCGTTACGCAGCTCAACAAAATTTGGCGGAGTATTCCGTTGACGATTTTGATGAAAATACTGACGATTCCGGTTATTCAAACTCTCCTAAGCCTAGCCGTAAAATCCACAATACTTTGTCTGAGGAAGATTCTGGTGGCGCCGGGGATCCTGGGCGTGAGGGAAATTCTGAGGATGGTGGTGACGGTGATGGTAGAGCTGGAGGTGACACTGATGGTGGAGGTGACGATAATCGCACGGCACTTGGACAAAATCTGGTGCGGATCCTAAGTTATACAGCACCTTCCACTTTTCAGAACCCGGTGCCAGGGCTAAAGATGACGTAGATATGAGCTCCCTCTCAAAGTTCTTCAAACTTTCTTGACCATAGACATTTTGACTTTTATTGTGACCCAGTCGAATCTGTATGCTACTCAAAAGGATCTCAGCATGACTGTTGATGAATTGCGGGCTATTCTTGGTATGCTCATATTTAAGGGATTCCATATTCTACCGACCTTCCGATCTTATTGGAGTAAAGACGATAACTTTCACGTGGAGAGGATAGCTAGAGTAATGAGTCAAAAACGATTTTTTAAATTACTCCGTTATCTAGATCTAAATGACTATCTCGAGATGTTACCGAGAATGGACCCTGATTATGACCGCCTGTTCAAAATACGGCCCCTAATCACCCATTTTCAGAACGCCTTTCGGAACGCATTCCACCCTTCGCGATTTCTTTCAATAGACGAAAGTATGATCGGCTTCAAAGGGCGTAGCAGTCTCAAACAATGCATGCCCATGAAACCCATAAAACGAGGGTTCAAAGTCTCGGTTATGGCGTGTTCAGATGCCGGTTTCGTAATGTATTTCCAGGTAGATACAGGTCGCTCTACGGGAACAACCGATCTTGGGCTAGGAGAGAGGATTGTTCTCGAATTATCTACGATGCTGCGTGGATAAGGATACTGTCTATTTTTTTGACATTTTTTTTTTCAAGCGAACCACTGTTGAAGCTCTTACTAAACGAGCGTCTCTTTGCGTGCGGTAGCAAAGTGGCAAGATCTCGGCAAAAAGTCGGTTGTCGTTGTCAGCTCTATGCACAACCCTTCGAACAAACAAGCGCGGTGAGAAGGAATCAGTGAATTGTCCCGAGTCTATCGCTGACTACAACACCTTAAAGGGTGGAGTTGACAAATCAGCTTATGTAGACTTACTCGACTGCCCAGAAATCTCGTCGGTGATGGTTGAAACTGTTCTATTATTTCATCGATATGGCGATAGTAAATAGTTGCGTCATGTACACGGACTCTTCGTTATTTGTCTCACCTCGGGTTTCGCTCTCAATTGGTCACCGAAATGATCGGTAATTTTGCAGCAGAAAACGCAAGGGCTAGAGCCCCGGAGCGGGAGTAGGCAGAAAAAACATCAACCGGGCGGTTACCCTGCCGTCCAAAATGCAATTCGCTTATCAAACGTCGGAGACCATATGCCCAAAAAGCAAGAGAAATATCGTAGATGCGCCCACTGCAGTACGAAGGCGAAAGAAAAGAGAAGCAACATGATTTGTACTGCTTGCAACATTGCATTGTGCAAAGCATGTTTTGAACCTTTTGATTCTTCCGATGCAATTTAGTCGTGATATTGAAGTTTCTGTTTTGTAAGGATAGACCTTTGTTTAGAAAAAAATATATACAATTTCGTGAAATAAAGTATTTTTTACTTACGTGTTCTTAATTCCACATGCAAATTAGGGGGTGGGTAAATAATCACCCACTGCCTGCAGCCAGATGTTCGTTTCCCTACATGGGCAGTGGGATACTATTTTCCCACCCCTAAAACAGAAGTTTTCCGCTAGACAAATTTTTTTGTCATTTTTCTGAGTGAAAGGGTCCATTAGAGAGGCAAAAGCCCGACTTTTACGAAGTTTTGAAGTTTCACGGTTTACTGCGCATTAAAGGGTTAATGTTTTATAAAGAACTACTATCGGAACGTTAAAAAACTATTCGAATAGGACTTGATCGGAACTGAAGGGTTATCTCAAAATGAGAAGAAAATTCTACCTCTGTTTTTTAAAATACTTAGTTCAAGAGTTGACAGACTTGCGATTTCCTTCTTGTTGACTTATTCCCATAATAGGCCACTTGAATAAAGGAAAGTGTAAATTGTAAGGGTCAATTCTTCTGCCTCAATCAAAAGTTCAAAGTACAGTAAATGCAAATCGGAAGGATTGTCAGAAACAGCTTATGGCATTTACTGCTCAGTGAATTCACCGGTTTTATGGATTAATTGTGGATATATCAAAGCTTTACTGCTAACGGCTATAGGCATGGTATTAATAATTATAGGCAGCAGCGGTGGCCGCAGTAGTAGACTCTTCGGTCTCCTGATCAGTCGCCGTGCGCTGTGCGGGTTCGAGTCCCGTTCCAGGAACATTTTTTCTCTTGGCTATGGATGTTGTGATTTTCCGTAGGTGGTAGACGGTCTCTGACTGTCGAACGTGGAGGTATCACCCGGCGAATCTCGTAGGCGGAGCCAGAATGTGTGCATGTGGCATGCACACGTGTTCCCTCGCCAGAGTCCGTGTGGTGTTCCCCCTTTCCCCTGTATCCCCCTATAGCCCCACGGTACCTTATGGGTGTTTAAGCCTTAGGCCTTCGTGGTAGTTGGAATATATAAAAAAAATAACTATTGTGCCAGTTGTAACGCGTTCTTTATTATGTAGGATGTACGATTATAGTGGAAAATGCGGCGTTGTATTTTTGAGAAGACTGTGTGTAGGTGCCGCGTTACCCGGTACGAGCACTAATTCTTCCTATGGAACATTTTACATGTTCGTTTTGCCTTAAGATATCGATGAAAATGATTCTTTCAGTGTGCGGTCCTCCTGGCGAAGTATTGTTATCGTGAAAAACTTCGAAAATGAATGAATTAAATATTTTCTTCTTTGGATGCTATATGATACGTACATCACGGAAAACGCACACTGCTGCAATCTGAGGATTTTTTATTCATGAAAAGTCCAAATAGTGCACTAGTGATTCTGTCAAAACTAACCTACTTGACGCAATTTTTTTCTGGAGTTATTAGGTAGATTTAGGACCTCGTCGACTATATCAGAAGCAATGTACTATTCAGACACTCTCATTAGAAACGCCCCTTTGTACTGGTGCCAGACCGTACTGTCTTATTTATGAGCAATCTCAGCCAGAGAATCCGGCCCTGGATTGCCAATTCAACAGAAAACAAACCATTCCGACAGTTTGATTAGCGTAACAAGCAAGCGTGCATTGTAACAGTTTACACAACAACCAGAGTTATCATACGCGTGCTTGTCTTCACTCTGTCCCTTTCTACAGTGGAGTAGGTTCCGGAAAGATGTACGGCTTATTTCTGTTAATAAGCCCAAATGAAAGTAACGCCTTTAGTAGCTTCGCTCATTCATCTTGATGTTGTTCTGGCTGCTGAATAAGACAGAGAACTAGTCTAAATGCCGATTTCGCCCACATTAATATTATGGACCAATAGGAAAATACCTTAACGAAATGCAATTTGACGGAAGCTGTCAAAGGTCTCAGAATATCAGTGATTTCTATTAAAATGTTGAATAAAATCGTAAAAATTCGACTGTATTATAAACAAGACCACTTTTTGATTCCAGCATGATTCTTTTGTACAGAGAAAACAGGACAACTTTCGTGTATCTTGATTTATGTTATAGGTGTACATTTGACCATCCGTTATACCGTCAGCGAATGGGAATTGGAGAAATAATAGGTCGATTTTCTAGCTGTTAAATTTGGAAGCAGGTTTGGTCGTTTGTTAATTCATGTCAATCTCGAAATTTGTTAAGTTCAATATACTGTGTGTATATGTGATCATTATAGCTACACATACCTGTTGAATTGTGCGGATTTGCAAGAAAATAGAATATAAAATGTATTCCAACCAATTCCTCATCTCTCTACATCATAATAGTAATCATTTGTTATAAATTCATGGGTTAGTGAATTTCTTCAAAGCAATCAAAACAGTATGGTCGTCCCCATCCTAAAACACCGACATGTGGAAAACATATTAATCCCTACATCTCCGAGGTGCATAATGGAATTACTGTAGACATAGAACTCAAATTATTAGTAATTACTGAAAAATAAGAGCTAAAAAGAATTATAGATAGTGATAAAATATTGGTGGTTAAGGTTTTTGACTGGTGACTGATGGGGATACAATATAGGGATGGCGACGATAGACGATACATTGAAGTATCGAAAACATCGATACATCGGACGTAGAACATCGATCTTTACGCATCGATGGTTTCATGACGATATGTCGATATCGAGAGGAATCATAAACATCCGTAACCGTATACCCCGAGTCTATCCGTAACTGAGCTACCATCTCTAAGCGAGGACTGGTAGCTTCGAAATTGAGAGGCCAGAAAGCTATTTAGGTGTTTAGTAGTATTTGAATATTATCATTACAGACGAGCACTGAGCCACTGAGTGGCCACTTAGCAATGTAGTCTTTTCTTCATTCTGTACTTCCCCAAGTGATAGAATAAAATAGACTGAAAACAGCGCGTTTAACGATTTTCAGTTCTCAGAGAAAGATTTTCCCCTGCCGGCCCTTGACATCGTTTCCAATATGAGATTCTGGAAACGCTATAAAAACAAAAATGAATACACAAAGCCTACTTACCTATTTCAGACAAAACAAAAACAACTGCCACATAACGACTGTCACCTTGACATCATTTTGCAATCTGTCAAAGTAGTGATGGGCGTGCCTGCTGCACGGTATACGGTATCGATATTCGATAAAATATTTTTCTTTCTACCATGAATGCGTGGAGAGAGATCTAAAATAAGGAGTTATTAAAGGCCTAAAATAGCGAGGCGCTAATAATTCCTGGCCGTATTTGAATATCTAAGCAGGCACAGTAAAACAAAAATAAGACTTGGTATTAATAAAGTTTATTTCGACAATTGGCAGAGTTTGCTCCACTGGGACGAAGTGTTGACGGATCCCACAGAATTATGTGTCACTTGTCGTTATGGTTAGTTTTAAAATATCAGGAGATAATCAGCTGTTATTCAAATCAGTGTATATGTTTTATGATTCAAATAACGTCTAATATAAATGTAACTCAGAATATGTACTCAGTGAAAAAAGAAAAATATTGCAAATTTCTAGTTTTTCTGCAGGTTTTAGGTATGCTGGTAGCTCTACGACATATATTTGGGTATTTCTTAATCGCTGTGAATATAGTGTGGATGTTTGTTAAGTTCCTGAACAACGAAAAATATTCAACTTTATGGATGTATGGATATTAAAAAACCAGAATGGTTTTGTGGGAATATCAATCTAAGGTGCCATAATAGTTCTGATGAACGGCAAGTAAATGAATGAATGTTTGGAAACGAGTAATATCTATGAACTTTTTGGTAGAGCCAGTCATCAAGTAGGTGCTTAATGGCTATCTACAAGAGGTTTATAGGAAAAAACACCCAGTAGATGATCTTGAATCAGTAAAATCGCATATCAATTGAAGAAAATAGTATAAACATGAATAAAAAATCAACAATAATAATTAAATCATGAGTTTTTTTAAAAAATCAAACATCTGTTTAAATTTTGAGTGAATTATACTAAGTGACATATAAATATATATTGCTCTGGTAGTCCCAATTTACATTTCCGAGGTATCGCTGTCCTCTTCTCAGCTGGTCAGGTAAAAATTAGTCGCGTGCGATGCGAGAGCGAGCAGTGGCTAATGTACTTTAAACTACATACATAATATACTAAGTGACATATAAATCTGAACACCCAGTTTAAATGGTTTTATTTTAATAAAAGTTGGTGAACGTATTTATCTTACTGTAAATAACAAGTGAAAAAATGTTCAGCCTTATCAGTTGGACATTCCGGTTTTTATACTGCTTTTTTTTTTAATTCACTAACGCTCTAAAAATGAATATTTCAGCCGCAGTAAAGAATCAACGTTGGCGGATTTTGGTTCTTGACATCCTTTACGATCGGTTACGATGCCTAGAGTACGGAGACCTGTACGATTTCGTCAACTTAGTGAGTTTGATAGGGGCCGTATAGTGGGACTTCGGGAAGCTGGACTTTATTTTCGGGCAATTGCAGTTAGAGTGCAAAGAAGTGTAGACACTGTGGTTAGGTGTTGTCAGGCATGGCTTCGAGAAGGCCGTACGCAAAGAGCAAGGGGCACTTGACGCCGCCGTAGAACAACAGACCGTGAAGATCGCCGCCTAAGATTATTGGCCTTAAGGGACCGTTTCTCCACTACCAGGTCCATTGCAAATGAATGGTTTGCAGAACACGGAAGACCTATTGGCATGCGAAGTGCTTACCGACGAATGAGAAGTTTTGGGTTGTTTTCATACCGGCCACACTGGGTCCTCCCTTTAACTCGAGAACACCGACGTAATCGCCTTGAGTGGTGCAGACAATGGTCACTCTGGGATCAGGAATGGAACAGTATTGTCTTTAGTGACGAGTCTCGATTTTGCTTAGGCACGCACGATGGTCGTGCCAGGGTTAGAAGGCGACGTGGTGAAAGGAGGAATCCACAGTTTTTTGTTGAAAGACATGTTCATCACACTGTTGGAGTTATGGTTTGGGGTGCTATAGCTTATGGTTCCAGGTCACCTTTAATCTTCATCAGAGGTAACATGAACGCGCAGCGTTATATCCA
The DNA here is from genome assembly GCA_963669975.1 of Acanthoscelides obtectus. Lineage (NCBI taxonomy): Eukaryota > Metazoa > Arthropoda > Insecta > Coleoptera > Chrysomelidae > Acanthoscelides > Acanthoscelides obtectus. The sequence continues at coordinate 29,746,833 of CAVLJG010000003.1, forward strand.
CGAAGTTCTAGAACCCCATCTTTTACCCTATCTTGACACTCTGGCAGATCCAACTTTCCAACAAGATAATGCCCGACCATATGTTGCAAGAGTCACAATAAATAGACTTCTTTCAACATAATGATGTCACATTGTTACCATGGCCACCAAGATATCCCGACTTATCCCCAATTGAGCACGTGTGGGATATGATGGGTAGGCGATTGCTCAATTTGGAACGTCCTCCTCAGACTCGAGAAACACTTCGAGAGGAGTTGGTGGTTGCCTGGAATGAGATACCACAAGAGGACATTGACCACCTGATCAGAAACATGCCTAGGCGCGTTGGAGAATGCGCAGCACATCAGGGTGCATCCACAAATTATTAAAGGTCAAAGGGCTTTAAAGCAGTGCAATCATTTTGAAATTTTTATCATTTACTTATTATGCTTCATTAAGTACTTATACAAAATTTTATTAAAATAAAACCATTTAAACTGGGTGTCCGGATTTATATGTCACTTAGTATATATATAATTTCTCAATATTCAATAAGCTGATGATGTTTCAATGACAAGATTTCATCTCATACTTTGACAGTATTTTGTTTTCAACATTTCATAGCTATTGGTTGCTAAAATTTGTTGATTGGAACCTGAAGCTCATTCGCTGTATTTGACGGGCTGTTACCCTATAGTTGGAGAATAACGGACTGTTGTTGATGAAATTGGCCCTAAATCTTTCGTACGCAAGGCGTCACTCGGTGACAAAATACCCCAGAGGCTGGTAGCAAACGTTCAGTTTTATATGGCGCTTTAGCGCCTAATTTATGATTAGCTTCGTTAGTTTGTTATCTGGGGTGTTTCTGTGTGAGCTATGGTTAAAAAAATAGTGAGTTAAACATTGAACTATGGTGTAATGTGCAGTGGTGGGCTGCTGAAGTACCAATAAGAAAAGTAAAGAAATTTCAAATTTGTGTTTCTTCAGTTTTCCAAAGAACAAAGAAGTTTGCGAGGTGAAGTGTTATCAGAAACACAAATTTAATTACACCTAATTAATTGTAATGATCTCGACCAAATTTTCAAAAATTATTAAAATCTCAGCTAGTGTAAGTGCAGATGTCAAGCATCTCTATAATTCAGATGCAAAATACATTTTAACCCCTTAAGTGGTAATGACGTATATATTCGCCAACATATTATTCATCTAGGTTGATTATGATGGATATATTCGCCAAGAATATTTTATTGAGGCCGTCCATGGTTTTCACGAATACGTTCGCCTGTGATGATTCCACCGTACATATAAGGAATAAGCAATAATTACTTGTGTTTGTGATACCAGCAACACCGAAAGTTGTTGTCTGCCGCCATTTGATTTTGGTGTGCGCTATAGTAAAATACCAAAATTGATGGTAGCTAAACTCATCGTACGACACTGCTATTACGCGGAGGCCTCTGAAAATGCGGCGGTACTCTTTGTGAAATGTTGGCAAACGTCCAAGCAGTGGCGCACGATGACTTCTGCTGTCATCAATTCTGGTATTTGACTATAGCAGTCATTATTGCGTGGTCTCATATACCGGTTGTTTCCTGCTTGTTTGTGTTCAAACGTTAAAAGTACTTTTGACAATGGCTAGTTCTGATGTTGAAATGACTATAGATGATTCCAGTGATGATGAGAATCAGTGCACTAGTTCTGACGAATCATATAATGATTCTATTTTCAAGAAGGATTTTGAAGAGAGTGATACCGAAAGTGAGCATGAACCTGATCTTGATCCAAGTTTTGAAATGCCCTGGACAGAGAACGGGATTTCTAGGCCAGCATTCAATTTTACGTCAAACAGTGGTGTGTAAGTAAAGAATTTAAAGGATATATTGCAATTTTTTTAATATTTTTTAGATGATGATCTAATAGATATAATAGTCAGAGAAACAAACAGATATGCATCGCAGTATATTTCTTCGAATCAAGATAAGCTCAAACCAAATTCCCGAGTTAAAGAATAGTTTGATACAGATAGTAATGAAATTAGGACCCTTATCGGGTCACTAAGCATCTCTATTAAGCCTGAGCACAAAATGTACTTTTCATGACGAAAGAGACTCCTTTTTTTCTCTACAGTTAGGTGAGAGACGATTTCATTTGTTGCTAAAGTATTTACACTTTGCAGATAATTCTACTATAAATCCACATAGAAAAAGCCGAAAATTGATCAAAGTTTTACCAGTTTTGGACTTGTCAGCTTATGTACCAAAAGAAAACATAGCCATAGATGAGTCCTTGATAGGATGGAAAGGCAGACTTGCTTGGAAACAGTACGAGCCCCTTCCCACTTCAGTTGGCCCAACTATTGAAATCTTAGTTTTTTTCTCATCAATCACAAATAATAAAAATGTAGCAGGTTTGAAACATTAACAATGAATATTTTGATAATATATAGTAGAAAACACCAACTTTATCACTCCCTAATCAAATTTGCAGTATAAAAATAACACATGTTGCAATTACAGCATATCAACCTATTTTCATTTCAATGCAAAATAAGTCTATAACGCATAGGTGGCTGTGAAAAATAAAAGCCATGACAATTGTTTTTATTAATCACAGCTGTCAGAATACGTTTAAAATAGTTTAGGGTAGTTAAGGTTTTCATAATGGGTAGAGGAAAGGTTATTAGTGAGAAAATTCGGTTACTGATAATTACATTTTTTAATTCTGGGAAATCAAACTCAGAAATTGCAACTTTGTTAGACTTATCGCGGTACAGTGTGAGAAATATTGTTAGAAGATATAACGTAACTGGTTCAGTTAATATTAAGCCACGATATGTGTAAAAAAGTAATATCACAAATGCCGACCGAAGAGCATTAAGAAGAATAATGTTGACTGTCTGAAGAGAAAAGTGAAATTTCCAGCATCCATTATGGTCTGGGCCAGTATGTCATCAAAAGGAGTAGGAGAACTTCATTTTATTGATGGAAATGTGGATACAAACAAATATCTGGCAATTTTAGAAGAATCGCTTTTACCAGTGATGGAAGAATGTTTGACATCCGGCCAAGATTTTGTGTTACAACAAGATGGTGCAGCGTGCCATACCTCAAAAAAGGATATAAAATGGATGGAAGAAAATAATTACCACTTTTGAAATGGGTTTCTAGCAGTCCAGATCTGTCACCTATTGAAACTTTGTGGCACGAGATGAAAAAGGTTCTACGACAACATCCTGCTCGTACAATCACCGAACTGAGACAAAAGCTTCAAGAAATATGGGATTGTTTTACACCAAATTTTTGCCAAAATTTGGTTAACACTATGCTCCAAAGAATTTCAGCCGTAATAAAAAATAAAGGTGATGTTACCCAATGGTAATCTTTCAATTGTTGCTTTGTTAACTTCGCGCATTTATTTGCACATTGTTTATTTGATCAGATGTTCTATTAGTTATAGGTCTAAGTGATTTCAAATATGTATTTTCTACGACCAGAGTGTATCTAAAATGTTTTTAAGAAAATAAAAATAAATGTTTTGAGAAGAGGAAACGATTTGGCATGAAAATTTTTGCCTTATGTGAAAGCCGCAGTGGTTACATTTACAACTTTTAAGTTTATACTGGCGCAGATACTGAATACAATGCTTTGTATATAAATGAACCGCTTATTTCGAGGGTAGTGTTGACATTGATTCATCCTCTTTTAGATAAGGAATACCGCCTGTTTTTAGATAATTATTATACAAGCATAGACCTCTGCGACAAGCTAGTAAAAAGGACGGACAGCGTCGGGACAATGAGAATAAATAGAAAAGGAATACGACGGGAACTAAAAGTAAAATTACAGAGAGGAGAAACTTTAGCATGTTTTAGAAGAAAAGTCATGATTTAGAAATGGCGCGGCAAAAAAGACGTCCTTATGATAAGCGCAGTCCACGATGACAGCATGAAAAGAATTACAGCAAGGAGTGGGGATATTGAAAAGCCATCTTGCGTAATCGATTACAATGCCAGCATGAGTGGTGTTGATTTATCTGACAATTACCTCCACTTTTATGGAATTTCCCGTACTAGAGTTAAAAAATTCTAAATGAAGATTTTTCTCCGTTTTTTAAGTGTCATTACGTTGAGTGCCTTTAACATTTATAATAAGAATGGCGGAAAACTAAAAAGACTGAACTTTTTACTGGAGCTGGGTGAGAAGATAGTGAAAAAATACAGCAAACCCTTACAAATAAAGAAAAGAAGGTCTAGAACGCCAATGCGCCAATGCCCACAAGAGTGACTGAAAGGCATTTTCCATCGATAATACCACCAACAACAAAAGCAAAACCGCCAAACAAGTAAGTCAAAAACTTATCACTCTACGTTTGTATTATTGCGTTTTTCTTTACTTCAGATGCGTTTTATGTGCTGAAAGGAAGAAGCAAAAAGAGAGTCGTTATTGATGCCTAGAGCGTCGTACTGGTCTCTGTCCAGCACCTTGTTTTGGGATGTACCATACGAACGAAAAATATGTACTTTCTACTATTTATCGGCTGTATTTTGTTTTTAAATAAATAACTTTCAAGTAATTTTATGTGCATTACTTGTTTAAAAACACTACTAACCATCGTGACTGTCCCGTATATGTATGCACTTCATTTAACGTAACCCAATTCACGTGAATATGTACGCCTGCGCTTCTATTAAGTCATCGCTGAAAGCAGCTACAGCTACTTAAAGGGTTAAAAACCGGTTGTTAAATAGAGATATAAAAGAAAAATCGAAAATTTGGAAGGGAAAATGATGAAAATTGAACAATAAACTCAATAAAACTGTTCACAATACAAAACACTTCTATCAACACTTAGCCATAAAAAAGACATTTACACATTTATTCAAAATTAGAAAGATGTCGTATGTACTGTACCTTATCTCTGATCTCTTTGTATAAAAAGGTATAACAAATCAATACATATATGTCACTGATGCACAGAGGTATTATTTGAAGCAAATTTTCTTCAATAAAGAAGTAAGTGCCTTTATTTGGAGCTTCAAAGAAATTTTTGCTTAAAAAGCTACAAGCGTATTTTCAATAACTAAGCCTCAAGCTATTAGGAACATTTCAACTTGTTTATTTTAGTGAGTAATATAACGATAGATAACGATATACTATACTTCATTAAATTGTATTGACATAATATCAAAATATAATCGAAATTAGACAGTAGAAACGATCACTGCGATAGTGAAACATCAAGCTGACTGGAACTGTCTTAGTTCGCATTGTCTCCCGAGTCACCACTGTATAAAACAAAGGAATATTAGGCAAATGTTCCACATATTTAGAAAGAAACGCTCTAATGCAATGCAGGGTTACGCCACGGGCAAGGAGGTATGAAATTCTGTAACGAAGTGTTAATATCTGCTCTGGTTATGGTAGCTTGATAAGCATATATGCATAGAAATGTCATTGACGGTCTGAGTTGTGGATACTTGGTATTCCGACCACTTGAGAGCCGACCGTGATAGTGGTGCTGTGCTTATCGCTGCACGTCGAGCGGTTATGGACTAGGAAATGTAAGGGTCTCCATCATCTCCATAGTTTACTGACGTTCATGCTTCAGAGTACGGTGATGAAATCTAATTCGTTTAGTCTTATCAAGATTTTTTCACCTGATTCTCCAACCAACACCTCGATCCCTGCAAGGAAGGCTATTGTAACTCACCTTTGGTTGAACTGAGATACAGGCATTAGAAAATGTTCTGATAAATTTCGTTGTCAGAAAAATGATTATCTGATCAAAAATATGTTGCACGTTGTAGTAATTCTTATATATAGAAGGTTATAGGTGGTATTACAATACAAACCTAGCGAAAATGACAATTTTTTAATAAATTTTGTTGACTTAATATTCTTTTCGTTGGATCAACTAAAGAAAAAAGTACACTTGCTCTAGACTTAGTAGGATGTTTATCGAAATATTACAGTATTCTGCAAGCAAATGGTCGGATAAACTTCTTCAATGCCAATTTGAGTCGCTCAAATTATATTCATCTTCTTGTTCTCCACTATCATCGTTCCCAACTTCTGTATTTTCAGCACTGTTAATATTATGCCCTCTTTGTATTTTTTATCTTCCTTGGCTTTTACAGAAAAATGGAAATCAGGTAAGCCCCAGGAATGCTAGGAAGACTGTCTAATTTTGATATACATAGGTCTAATAAGCCATTTAATTTTCTAGCATCTAATGGAAGCAAGCTTGTATTTTGTGGTCTCATTCTGTGATAATCAGTGTTACTGTCATGATATCATCAGTATAGTCACACTTTTATTCCATTTCATGAGGCACTTATCTTATTTATTTTCAACTTTTCTCCACATTCGTATTTGTTCCAATTTCCGATTTTACTTTTTATTTAAAACCAATGGATCCACGACCAACCGCAGACACGGCTCTTTAGCCCTCATCAGTACGATTTAGGTCTTTAATATAGGTCCAGACCTGGAGATGGAAGAATGAAAAGCAAACACGTGAGTGTCGTCGTAGCAAAACAGAGGACTGTTAGTAGTAGTTGAATTCTCTGTGGAACTTTTTTATTTCACAGCCATGAGAGAAACAGACTGTGACGCGACAGATCCCAATGCATAACGTGCAGAAGAGGATGCTATGTTTAAACCTTGTTGTTATGTTAAAACAAGTCATCACTATTTATGAACCAAACTTGCCTGCATTTAACGGTTCAGCAACTGCACTTAGCTTCTTCGCATCTGCCAGATTTATTTTGGCTCTTGAATTTTAGTTTTGATTTGAAAACTGCTCTTCTCATACAGCTGATACTTGAAAAGTTTTGACTATTAATTACCGTAACCTCAAATTATGCCGCGAAAATCATAGTAAGTCAGACAGTAGGTCTAATGGTAAGTTAGGCGTTCCGTGATTTTTTTGCATCGAAGACAACCTGAAGATTGAGACCACTCTCAAGAAAACAGTATCCAGTAAAGCGAAGAATATCTCTGGAGTGTGAAGAGGTAAAATAAATCTCTCAACCTAAACCTTTCAGTCAAAGGGTCAGGAATTGGTCCAGATAGATAGCTTTTGGGGTTTGCGAAATGATCTTGTGTGTGTTGAGGTCCCAAGAGCACAAATAATTACATAAGACTTATTCGTCGAAAGTTTAGTCTGCTTAGTCCATACGTCCAAACTCATATTGCCATTAGTTTTCACGGAATTCAAACTTCAAGGTTCAATCCTACAAATTAACGAATTTGAGTATAAAATCTATGAACGAAAATAGAGATAATTGTTCCCGTATTTCCTTCTAGGAAACCGACATGTTATCTATTGTAAGAGGATTGAATCACATCAACAGATCTGATTATGAACCCAAGTAACGCAGATATTTTTTGAAATAAAAGCGATTTTTCTATTTCCCACACATTGGCACACATCCAAGTGAAACGCATCACGAGGGCATCTGAATATTTTGCTTCATTAGTTCAACGTCTTGAGTCACAATTTAGCATTGCGATATGTGCATAATGCCCCGCAATGTTCTAAACAAAACTTTAAACAATAAAATAAACGAAACTCAAATTAATTAGTCAACTGTCAATGAGTTAATGGTTGTTCGTATATCACCCATGCAGCCATGACCAAATAAAGTTTCTCTATGTTAGAGACAAAAATGACGTTAAGTAGGTTGTTTCTGCATTTCCCACGCAACGCTGGCATCCATTCATAGAAGATTTTGTTCTGCACAAGTTAGTTATGCCTGCAACAACCGCCAGAAATACATGATTGAGATATAGCCTTTATAGCTCAATACCACGTTCTGCCGCCCACAATTCTTTTTTCTTTTCACCAGATTTTTTTTATAAACTAAAGCAGTAGGTGGAAACCTAAGCACTGAGGCAACGCGATTGATATAAGGAACTTAAAGAGGGACTGGTTGTACCGACTAGTTCATGATGTGCGAAGTTCGACAGAGCTGAGATGGATGGCAGAAGTCTGGGGGATTTGACTGGCTGGCAGGCCTTACGCATGGAGGGGAGCTTGAGAATCCAACAAAGCTTTTCGTACTTAGCATAGTAGTTGACTTGTATCAAAATTTCACCAGATTCCGAGCGGTACCTTTTCGAGTTACACACTGGCCATTGATTAGCGGCCAGACATAGTTCTTCATGATGCATATCTCATTCAACATCTAAAAAAATTATATATCTCATTTTCGGTGCCTGACAGTGTACCTTTAAGGTATGCGACGTGTGATCTAGATTGATAATGAATTGTGGGATAATTTCTACTTAAAGAAATCCCATGCAGATTGTCAATAACCGTATGCGTCCGTTTGATGCGAATCAGTGAAAACGCTTACCTTGAAAGACGCTGAGTGGTTGCCACTTTATTTTTATTTCCGACTGTACCTGCCCATTTCTCTCTCTACCTCTACTTACTTAAACGATAATTCGCATCGCTGTTGATGTAGTCAGTTTCCGGCAAGCTGCTTCATTACCTGAACCTCCCTCTAAAATTCGCTGAAATTATTACCGTTCTGACATTTCCAATATCTGTACGAACATGCTTAAGAACTTCCGCTGGGTGTGAATAATCGCGTTTACTAGTGCCGCTAACCTGGCTTGACTTACTGTTAACTCGCGTTGTGTTCTGGAAATGGATTTTTAGTTTGGAGCAAATATTCGTTTGCTAATGGGAGTTATTTATCTGCAAACCTCAGAATGGGAAAATTATACGGATGAGGTAGACAGGGAAGTGAAAATGGTAAATTCTTGGGTGCAGTGTGATTTTTAGAGATGTTTGGCCAGCTCATCTCAATAATGATCAAGCTTCAATGAGCTTATAATTATTGCAGATATAGTTTGAGACAATTACATGTAATCATCCAATCTCCTAATTTCGCAAAGAATATAGAACCAAATCTAGAAAACCAAAATATTGTTTCAAGGATCAGGTGCTATCACCCTTCTATGGAGCGGTGAAACTTCTTCATCGATCTAAACCATTATATCTCATCTACGGTAGACGATCACGATTCTACTGATTTTGAGAGACAGAAAGAAGAAATGTATGACTGTCAGTATCGCGGTAATAAATTCATGCAGAGTAATCACTTTAGTTTAGAGCTCTTTGATGTTATTTAGGATTTCACAAGTTGAAAATTTCTCCTATTTCGGATAAATTAATAAAGAAAACCGTCAAGTCACTGCCTCTATGTGTTAACATTTCACCAACCAAACCCATGACGGTATGTGTTAAGCTATTGGTGTGGTTCACATATTTTTGTAGACGTAAAAGAAAAAGCACCCTGGTGATCTTCCCTTAGAAGGCTCTGGGCGAACCAGCCCATGGCGCACAAATCTTCCCGATTGTAGTAATTTCGACAACCAAAAAAAACGATAAAACAATAGATCATTTCCCTTGGAGGAATCTTTGATTTCCAACAATATAGCCACAAATAGTACTTTTCAGTTGAAGTATGAGAAGAAACAGCAACTTATCTTCTATTGCATCCCAGGAGTAGGAACAGACATTCTAGAACGGAATATATTAAACTGTCGGTATCGCAGTACACTATTTTATCTGGATTAAGGTGCAAATATATACCTGTCATTTTCGCTCAGGATGTATGGAATTCTTTGAGCTATCTTAGCCGCAGTTCTATCCATGACTCTACCGAATAGTAGTAATGTAAGCTATCTAATATATTGAAAGACTGAAACTCTTCACGTTTTAGATAAATTATTTAGAGGACACATTAGGGCGATATGGTATTAGATATCAACCCATCGTGTGTAGCCACCATTAATATCTCTAGGTACGACAGGGGGATTTTTATCTTACAAATCGTTCAAAAAGCTGTGCCTTTATGTTTTGTAGGACTATGGTAACATATAATTATGATGTACTGTAGGCGATCCGCGGCGGATAATGTTTTACATGTTAGTATCTCGAGAAGATAATATGCAGGACCGAACTGAAATCTTCTTAATTGCCACGTTGTTCCTGATGCCGATACATTCGCGTAACACACGCTTCAATTGGATTATTATCTTTTTTATAAACCAAAGCAGGCGCATAAGCCTAAATACCAAGGCAGCGCGGCTGCTATGAGGAGCTTAAATTAACTTTGGTAATCCGATTTTTAAACTGATGACCAAAATCTATGTTAACGGATGTGGAAGGGTCCCGAGACTGTCCACTAGAAGAGAGCCATCGGAGAGCAGCATCGAGCATGGATCATGTAGTCGGAGCAGCAGTCTTTGTGTTACATGTTGCATTTTATTCATTTTCCTTGCAACTGTTGAAAAGAGTGAGTGGTAAATTGGTGTGTTTTTTTGACAACGTACCACACCAGAGTTTGCGGGCACTTGGTGGTACAGCCCCCGTCTATTACGCGGAGGTATCGAAGCGTATATTGAGAGTAAAACCTGAGTCAGACCTCTGTCAATATGATACAAATGTGTCATCCGTTGTTCCACCCCTGGTGCCATTTTATTTAGCCAAAACAGAGTCTGATACCGCGTTGCTATGGTGGTTACCAACGTACTCTATTGTCTGAGCATACCATAACTACGAGAATTATACTTTGTGTAAGCCGGTCAAAATTTCCTCTACTACTAGACCCTAGATCGTAGTGCATTGAGCTTACGGCATATAAATTTGTGTTGATCACGGAGCTAATGTTCTCCTATTCTCTTCGTTCAGGGGGAACACATTATTATCTTCAGGATCCTACTCCACTGTCTTTGCCTGGAAGGAATGTATTGAGCTATCGGTGTCGCTGTACACAAATTTATGTAGATGCTGGAGCAAAGGTCCCCCTGTCATCTTCGCTCAGGATGCGTAGTGTGCTTTGTGCGACCCTGTCCGCAGTCCTACCCACGGTTCTACCGAACAGTAATAATTCTGGCTATCGGGTGTCTCGCAAGATAATGAGGAAGTTCGCCGGAAACGGCTATCATCAACAATAGCTTAATTTATCGTTCCGTGTATGCCGAATGTACACCGGATGTTTATTTAGATATTATCTGCTGTTTGCTTTAGAACTTGGATACGGCTCTATAGGTGCTTTAGTGGGGTGCAGTCAATCCCAGTATGGCCCTTTGTACGCAACACCGTGATTCAACTCTGTATACTCACAATTTAATACATATACGAGTAGTATAGGAGGCGAGATGATATATTTAGGCACGCATAATTGACATAGCACTTTTATTATCGTTAAACCAGCGTTCAACGTTAGCCGTTATACAATATAACAAATCTATACTACCTATTTTTAGAAGAAGGTACCGTCTACTTAAATAGGGCGAAGAATTTTCTGCATAAGGTTGGGCAGTCGTCAGTATACTCAATGACAACAAAATTGCGACTGTTCAACCAAAATGTACAGTCGATCATACTATATTGGCGTGAAAGATGTGCGAATACGGAAGCCGACAAACACAGACATCTAGAACTAAATATTTACATTAAGATTTTCCAGATATCCCCTCGGAAATTTGGCACGTTGCATGTCTCTCAATGGAGGCTAGCAAATCTCCGCCATAATATCAAAACTACTTATGTCTTTTTCGACGTGATGAGAAAAATTATTTCTCAAGTTATTCTGAGCAACGATGCAATACGACAACTATTCGAAAAACTCTAAAGCTGCAGCAATTGACAACGTTGCATATGTAGGTTTCATATAAGATGTATGAACGCTTCATTGATCATCCAAATGTGTCTTGTGAGTTTTCGTGTTGACCGAGCAACTTGTCATTTGGTTTTTCTTCATTTTTATATATAAGTAAAACTATAGTCAACAAGGCAGAAGAACATGTTTCGATTTATAGATGAGTACAGGTTATGTTTATGTTTTATTTTCGGTTCCCAGTGGAGTGATCGCTATTCCGTACCAATAAAATAGATGTATCAATGCTCTTCGACTCAGATTTTTGCACAGAGTTTACTTCATACATGGAACTTTATTATGTTTCCATTTATGGACAACATACCTTGCCGTTTTTTAGTTATACCCAAGTTATGGCTATAATTTTCTTCATCGTTCCTCAAATTAATCAAAACTTCATATACTCAGTGACATATAAATCCGAACACCCAGTTTAAATGGTTTTATTTTAATAAAATTTTGTATAAGTACTTAATGAAGCATAATAAGTAAATGATAAACATTTCAAAATGATTGCACTGCTTTAAAGCCCTTTGACCTTTAATAATGTGTGGATGCACCCTGATGTGCTACGCATTCTCCAACGCGCCTAGGCATGCTTATGATCAGGTGGCCAATGTCCTCCTATGGTATCTCATTCCAGGCAACCACCAACTCCTCTCGAAGTGCTTCTAGAGTCTGAGGAGGACGTTGCAAATTGAGCAATCTCCTACCCATCATATCCCACACGTACTCAATTGGGGATAAGTCGGGAGATCTTGGTGGCCATGGTAACAATGGGACATCATTATGTTGAAAGAAGTCTATTGTGACTCTTGCAACATGTGGTCGGGCATTATCTTGTTGGAAAGTTGGATCTGCCAGGGTGTCAAGATAGGGTAAAAGATGGGGTTCTAGAACTTCGTAGATATAACGCTGCGCGTTCATGTTACCTCTGATGAAGATTAAAGGTGATCTGAAACCATAAGCTAAAGCACCCCAAACCATAACTCCAACAGTGTGATGAACATGTCTTTCAATAAAAAACTGTGGAATCCTCCTTTCACCACGTCGCCTTCTAACCCTGGCACGACCATCGTGCATGCCTAAACAAAATCGAGACTCGTCACTAAAGACACTACTGTTCCATTCCTGATCCCAGAGTGACCGTTGTCTGCACCACTCAAGGCGATTACGTCGTTGTTCTCGAGTTAAAGGGAGGACCCAGTGTGGCCGGTATGAAAACAAGCCAAACTTCTCATTCGTCGGTAAACACTTCGCATGCCAATAGGTCTTCCGTGTTCTGCAAACCATTCATTTGCAATGGACCTGGTAGTGGAGAAACGGTCCCTTAAGGCCAATAATCTTAGGCGACGATCTTCACGGTCTCTTGTTCTACGGAGGCGTCCAGTGCCCCTTGCTCTTTGCGCACGGCCTTCTCGAAGCCATGCCTGACAACACCTAACCACAGTGTCTATACTTCTTTGCACTCTAACTGCAATTGCGCGAAAAGAAAGTCCAGCTTCCCGAAGTCCCACTATACGGCCCCTATCAAACTCACAAAGTTGACGAAATCGTACAGGTCTCTGTACTCTAGACAGCGTAACCGATAGTAAAGGATGTCAAGAACCAAAACTCGCCAACGTTGATTCTTTACTGCGGCTGAAATATTCAATTTTAGAGCGTTAGTGAATTAATAAAAAGCAGTATAAAAACCGGAATGTCCAACTGATAAGGCTGAAAATTTTTTCACTTGTTATTTACAGTAAGATTAATACATTCACCAACTTTTATTAAAATAAAACCATTTAAACTGGGTGTTCGAATTTATATGTCACTTAGTATATTTTCCATGAAACGCATACTTTTTGTGAAACATAACGTGCTACAATTCTTCACAACCTCTTCGTAGTTTGCTACCCATAAGCTGTACCTATTAATACTATGAATCATGTTTATTTTATCTTTGAGGAATCTCAGTGTCTTCAATTTTGGCCATTATATTAGTAATGCTTGTTAAGTTGATTTTTTCCTTTTCTACCGAGATGCTAAGGATCCTATTTAAATGAGAGCTGCCAGCGGTGACAGTCATTTTTTTCTACCACTAACCCATGAAATCGCGATTACTGGCCGCAGCGGTGGCCGCAGTAGTGGACTATTCGGTCTCCTGATTAGTCCGTGCGCTGTGCGAGTTTGAATCCCGTCCCAGGAGAAATTTTTCTCTTCGCTATGGATGTTGTGATTGTCCGTAGTTGGTAGACGGTCATGACTGTCGAACGCGGTGGTACCACCTGGCGGATCTCGTAGGCGGAGCCAGAATGTGTGCGTGTTGCATGCACACATGTTCCCTCGCCAGAGCCCGTGTGGCGTTCCCCCTTTCCCCTTATAGCCCCACGGTAGGTACCCAATGGGTGTTTAGGCCATAGGGTAGTTGGAGTATAAAAAAGCCTTATTGAGAGGTAGCATTTCTTTATATCAATCAATCCTGTTAATACGATTCTTGAACTGCCTAAGGTTAGTAGAACTTTCTCTTGTAGATTGTTCTACAATCTCGACACCCTCGGGACATAGGTGCGGTCGTATCGGCCAGTTCTGGTTGTACGAAGTTCGACACCGTTAGGGTGGGTCGCCAAAGTCTCCTCTGGACAGCATCGAGCTGCTTCTCCCTGAACGAAAAACAAGACGAGGATGCAAAACTACATGATTCTGTTCTACTGTATCACATAAAATAAATTAACATAACAATGTATCACTTGCTGTATCTGATGTACCAGTCAAGAGGGGCCTCTTGAAAAATTGCCGTTCAGGCCTTTTTCATAAATTATACTCCATATATTCAAGAATATAACATTCGTGCTGACTAGTCAGTATCCGGCCTCTAAGACGGATCCTATGCTACGCCACTGGATCGCGTTTTGAATGTGTGACCTTGCAAATCATACGTCCTCCAAGTCGGCCATTTTCAGGCTTTAGTTACACACGCACTGCTTCCTGACACCATCGATATGTTCGCAAAGACTTAATTTGGATTTTATGAATGAATTAAGAGGTCTATATTTTTTTAGTAGTTTTACAAATATCATGACCAAGAATAATATCAATCTAGGAATTGACAAGATAATGTATTTTGAAAGTAATTAAGATAAATAAAGTGGAAGAAGAAAGATGGGCGAATCAGACGCTAGAATGACCATAGTAGAGCCCTCAGGGACTCAGAAATATGGGCCGACTTGGATAAGAACGGTATATGGTGTAATCAGGACATCCATTTGTAGAGAACCTATGTTTCTCAATTAAATGACTAGACTTTCTATTAGAAACACGCCCTTATAGGATCTGATTACAAGAATGTGACATCCCCTTGGCGTACCAGATCAAGCGAATGTCACAACCTTCACGTATCACGTCTTCACAATGACAGCTGACAGTGCCTCGTCTGCGGATCGCAGTGTCTAACAAACAAGATCGCTCCACAGCATATACAATACTTAGCAGCCGCGCAGCTTCCTAAGGATTTAGCTGAATTTTCGGTGCATTTATATGATTATTAGAGCTTACGGTTCTCTCCCACACATACATACGCAACCAGCCTCCGTACTCAGATGTTTGAGTGAACTTACAGGAATACGTCTTTGTTTTGCCTTGAACATTTTGTTGTCAACGTATAAGTCTCACACTTAATGCTTGTCACTGTGAGTATGATAACTTGACTGTCATAAGCGTATAATCTGAGATTCCCTTTTGTTGATCTTAGACGTAACACAGCAATTTTCAGCAGATTGTCATTTCAGTGCCATGAGAAACATCTAAGTTAATATACAAAAACAGATAAAACTTCCATAAATTTCATTTATTTTTTTTTTGAAACTGCTGTTTGCATTGCTGAAAGCAGAATTTCTTTGTATAAGGCTGCACCTACATAAGATAACATTTTTTTAATGCAGTTGTTTTGTGAATAAGGATGTTTATTCCATGGCTGACGAATCGTAGGTTAGCATTGTGAAGCCGATTGCGAATTAATATTTTATTATTTTATCATTGGGGTGGGTAGGGCACTTATTACAAAGAACCGGATGGACCAAACAACAGACTTACATTCCTTACGTGGTTGAGGATACATCAGATTTGAATCTTCTGCAGCCAGTAAAATTGCGTCAGATAAGGACCAAACATACAGTCGACATGCCTATTTTGGTTGCATGTAATCGCCAAAAACCGTGAAAAGACCTACAGTATTAAATATGCTGCGTCTCCTATGTGACAGCTGACAGCATCTCGTATGTGGATCGAAGAATGGGATAAACAAGCTCGCATCACGGTAGACGTATCCCAGCGGGAATCTTCCAATTACGTGCCTTGGAACAGCAGAGCGCAGTCGGCTGACGAATTTCTCGCAATTAGTCAAAATCGGGTTGGCGCTGTCTCCTTTACAACCTCCGCGGGATCCTCCACATTTCCTACTAACGCTTCTTGTATGGTACGGTTCATGTAGAAAAATGCACGAAGTTTACTCCAAGTTGCGTGAATGACTAAGCATAAATTCTCATACACATTTCACGAATACTTTTAAAATCTGTAAGCCCTACTATTCAAATCCATTGTGGGGTAAAACATAATAAATATGTTCACGAGATTTCTTAGCAACAAATAAACGCGGCGGCTCTAATTAGCGAATTTAGTATGTAGGGAAATAATATTTGTAACTTTAAGAGGTGATTCCGTGCATTATTCTAAGCACAAAGGTTCATTGTAACCCATGTCCGATAATCAATCGTTTTCGAGGGAAGCGAGTCGTAAATGATTAAATTTTTCCAAACATTCGGCAATGCTCGAACGCCACGGCGATACGAGCGCACGACGACCGCAACTAATTCATAGAATTGTTTACGTTAGTATGATATTTTTGTTGAAAATATGCCTTGAATTATTGAATACGACGTTGCCAGCTGTGTGAGGGATTTTGATTGTTTGTTTTTCTTCGGAAAATTGTATTTAATAAGCAAGAAATTATTTTGTTAGAAGCAGTTAATTAATAAATAGATGTGTTGATACATTTTACGCTATTAGGCATATGAATTTAAATTATTGAGGTGTAAAATTAATTTATTTCCTGACTAAAAAGAAATAAGTTCAGTATTTTTTTGCTCCAAACCGGTTGATTTTCGGATAGGTTATGACGAACTTTTTTGCTTAGAATAATGCCAGGAATCACCTCTTAAAGTTACGAATATTATACCCTGTAGATCATTTGATCCGCCTCAGAATTGCAACCAGGTGTTCGAGTGGCGTGGCCATCAAAAACCTTCTTTATCACACATTTCCTCGTGAAACTAATACATTTCAGTCATAATCACGATTCTGAATACAACCCTGTCTAATTGATCAGCTTTTGAGTATTACGCGTATAGTAGATGATAGCCTACTTCCACTATAACTTGAATTTGGATGGAGCTTGGGCTTAACCGACCTCAACCATCTTAACTATGTGGGAGGTGAAAGAATTTCTTTAAATTACCTAGAAAGCTTTTGAACATGTAAGAAAATTAACCAGTCTTTAAAATACCTCGTATCGTATGTATTGGGGCCACACGCCTTTTTCTCTTTTATATTTTCAATTTTGTTTGTTGACGAAATGGTAAATAATATAAATAAATGACCTTTTGACTCTGCCCACGCTACGCCACTGCTAGTGGTGTATTCCGTGTTATGAAAGACTTGCAAAAAACAATAGATGTTTCCGAATAACGCTGGCTTATGCCGGATTGTGTTGTTCGCCAACTTGGTGCTCGAAAATCCAGAAGGCCGTTTGAACGCCTTGGGGGCCACCTACAGCTACAGGACCTCCAAACACGCGGAAGACAGCAGAATGGTAAGATGACCTTGGGCTTTGACTATAAGTTGCCTTTTATTTTTATTTTCTTATCATTCCGCACCCACGCACAAGAAGGGGTCTACCTCCAGTTAACTAACATCTCCTAGCTGTCACAATTGACAACCGCATGTAATGCATGTACGCCATCCTTTCTTTACTAAGATACCAATAATTTACTACATTCCTTAGAAATTGCGTTCGATTTGTAGACACCAGATACAAATAAATTGCTGGGATTGAGATATTTTATAGAGAGGCAGCCGCTGAGGGATAACCTGAATGGATAGGTACTGCAACTGCTGAAATGAGGTAAAATTGTTGACTTTGTCCAAAACACCACAGTTTACACACCCTATAGTCCGCAGTCATCACAAGATGACATTTTTTGCCTCTCAGGCCAACTGGCAAGCAAGTAATGGATTCGCAAAGGAACGTACACTCGTATATCGTGTGTCTGGTCCTCTTTGATTTATTGTTCATTTCATTAATATCTTTTTCGAGATTCTTAAACCAGATTACTACGACTGCCACTGAACGCATACTTGCTTTTTCAATATTTTTCACTTTGTGACCAGTATTGGACGCAACCAAAAACGTTTTGGAGGGATCGAGAACTGTTGACGTTTTTCAGATTGCTGGCGACTTTAGCGGTCGAACAAACATATTAGCAGACAACAAATCTTGATATAGGCAGTCCTCTGATTTCGGTCATGTGACGTGGATTTCGCGTGACTAGAATCTTAATCGTTGGAAGTACCGAGTCAATCTAGTTGACTCCATTTTTTGCCTGCTTTTATGTTCCAATGTGGTGCATCACCATTGAACGGCATATTTTGATATTGATTTCAAAGAAGTGTTTCTAAAAAAGTGTCCAATCGTTTTAGTTCGGAAGAGATGAACTAACTAATGTAACTTCATAAACTCATCCTTCGATTTTCACGTTGATAGGACTCCGTTGTCTAGCCGAATTAAAGCAAAAAATCTTTTAAGTTCTCTTTATTCTACGACGTTTCGATCTCCACGGTGGCCTCTTTCAAGTGCAACGACAATTATTGACACTGTATTTTTGTTTACATGTCTTCTAGGTCAAGGTTCATTAATTTTCTTCATCTTCTTCGATCCCATACAGTATGTTGCGACAATATGTTCAAGATGTCACCGATGTGTGTTTCATTGATTCCGAAGTAATGCCATTTTTTTTTTTCGTTCTCTGTCAGGCTACCTCTATAAAAGAAATGTTAAAATGACACGCAGATTCAGGCTTTTCATTTTCTCTGTCTTTCTGAGCTGCCTTAAGGCGAGAATACACGCATAGAAGCATGCAGTCACGCTGCCAGTTAGAAAGCATGATAGGAGATAGTATGCCAGTAGATCGCATGCCAATTGATTTTTGTGTCCCAGTAGATGAATTTCGTCGTGTGAGTGGAGGAGGAGAAGCCTGCAATTCGTGTCGAAACATGTGTGAACGACGTCGTGGCCAGAAGCTCGCATGTGACAAACGGCTAGTCCTCAAATATATTTTTTAAAATCGTGGAAAGATGGCCCGACGGGGAAATGAAAAGACTATTGTTTGTTATACAGTATAGGGAGTATTAATGTCTGTGGGATACGTCAACTCCACTGTATAAAAATAAAACCACTAGAGACAGCGCTTATAAATCTTTATTGGAGCATATCAATGATGATAACATTGATATGTATCAAAAATAAAATAAAAAACCTAAGAACAACTTATCACCAAGAGTTAAAGAAGATAAAGGAATTTACGCACTCAGGTGCAAGGTCGTCAGATCTTTACGAACCTACAATTCCCTGGTGTGAAGAGATGCATTCGTTTTTCGGCGATTCAACACAACATAGGGAACCGGGAACCATCCGACGACACAGTCTGGGATATCCAAGACTTGCATGTGTATTCCAACAACTCGAAGGGCATGCAAGTTACTGGCCACTAGCACGCTATTTTACTGCCATGCGTATTCCCGCCTTTACACTGGTATGCATAGACGTTCTCCGGTGATGCGCCAGCGGTCCGCCGTTCTACGAGTACAAATGATTATTTCAGTACGGAAACCATCGCCGGATGATCGGCGGTTCACCAGGAGACCATGCATCGGAATCATCCGTAAAGCGGCCTACAAACCTTGATGTATGCTGCGATGCATTATGTTTCATGACGCAAGTAGCAGTGTGTGTAGCACTGAACGTCGTATTTGGCATCAGTTGTGGCTTGCAGCGATGCAGAATCTGGAATCAAACTTTGATCGGCGAGCTACGACGTCATGTCGGTGATGCTGATGCAAGTTTCACCGTGTATAGAATTGCGTCGATGCCTAGACGATGCTTAGTTTCCCGCGTCATTTTACAGGTCCGTTTGTTGTTTGTCTACGTGTGCATAAATTCCATGATGGAAAGTGATCGACAATTTTGGGAAGTTGTACTTTTAGCTCTTCCAATAAATTTTCATTTGCATAACGTCTTCTTTCCTTGACCATATCTTGAACTATTCCTTTCTTCAATTCCTTTTTCTTTTATGGAGTATTTAGTGTCCCAACTATTGCTATTAAAACTGGTGTTGGCAAAACGTACCTCATTCTAGTCGTCAAGCAAATAATAACGCACTAAGTAGGAGGGATGTCTTTTAAGTTTTGCATATAGAAACATAGTAGGCCGCGCGGATCGAACGTCAGTATTGAATCTTAAGCTCACTCTTTAGTAAACTTAAATTCAAAGTTTCACAACAATACGTGCAGTGTTCTCACAAAAGCGAATTTTTAAATGTCACCAAGTCATTAGAAAAATGGAACTCAACCGAGAACATTTTCGCGCCATAATTTATTACAACTTTCAGATACGATTATCGCAACAAGAATGCCTTCCTGACTTCCTGTCTGTTTTCGGCAACGAAGCATCACATCAGTCGACAATTTCCCGTTGGTATGAAGAATTCAAACGTGGACGGGTAAGTCTTACGACGCTCCCAGGGTGGGTGCACCAAAAACGGCAGTCACTCAGGAAAACGTCGATGCTGTGCGCAAAATCATCATTGAAGATAGACATGTGACATGTGAGATTGAGGCGTCCTTGAAGATCCCAAAGACCTCAATTCCAAAAATTTTACATGAAGAATTAGGAGTAAGAAAATTAGTTTCTCGTTGGATACCCCACCTGTTGACTGACGAGCAGAAAGCAGCCTGTGTTAATTGGTGTCAAAAAATGCTTGACCGTTTCAATTCCGGAAACTCAAAAAATGTGTACAGCATTGTTGGTGGCGATGAATCGTGGATTTACTGTTATGAACCAGAAAATAAACGACAGTCGGCTGTTTGGGTGTTCCAAGGTGAAGAAAAGCCAACAAAAGTCCGTTCTCGAAGTGTTTCGAAAAAGATGGTGGTGACATTTGTGTCAAAAGCGGGTCATAAAAAATCAACCCCGAAGAAAGAATTATCCTCCACCAAGACAATGCAAGCTCGCACACAGCCCAAAAAACAAGGCAGTATTTAACGGAAGAAAACGGGGAATTATTGGACCATCCTCCATATAGTCCCGATCTAAGTCCTAACTATTTCTTTGCTTTCCCGAAAATTAAAAACAAACTGCGTGGTCAAAGGTTGCAGTCACCAGAAAATTGGTTGGAGCGCAGGCAGACGTGTATTAATCTTCGTGGAGAATACTTCGAAAGACAATAAAGTCATTTAAAACTACCTACCGTGTTGTTTTATTTCCATAAGCAAAACTTAAAAGATATCCCTCGTATTTTTAAAAATGCCTTCACCCTATTGTTCGTGCGTTGCACGAAGCATCGAGTCGATTCAGGCATCGCAGCAGGTTTCGCTTTGAGTAGGCGCTTATGCAGCTGATGCAAGTTTCACGAAACGTTGAGGCGATTCAGGCATCGCATCATACAGAAACGTGTATAAACCGCTTTAGAGAACGGCGAACTGCCGGTTGTGCATACCAGTGTTACATTGCCTTATGCAATAAGCCTACGTACGCCCAGATTGACCGTACTAATAGAAACTGGAACTGGAAAATCCCCAGTGCGGTGTGGTTAAGGCCCTTAGCAATCGTTTAGCTCAGATATATAGATTAGGTTAAGAGACTACACAATTCTCAAATTTACTGTGGCTCCTATGAGACGTATTGTAGCACATGCTCTCTGTGGTAGAATTCATTAGAGCGTTGCGCGGTATTTGGCTTTGTTCCTTTGACGAGCGCGTTTAGCGCTTCAAGTCATTTTGCGTCTATACCGTTTGATTGCAGGCCTCTATTCGAAAGTGCTGGGGCTAGAGATGCCGAAAACGTCTAAGAAGAAGGGAACATAATTTGAATTCTATGGTTAACTGCATGCAACCGACATACAAGAAAATTGATCAATAGATTATCTACGAAACATCAATAATGGTTTGTTAGCAGTTCAGTCCTTCGTCGTCAAAACAATTCGGCTTTAGACTGTGCGCGAAGCACCCAATTCATTAATGTGATTGTGCAGCACACGAGAGTATGTGTTGATAAGATGACAGATAGTCTCTACCCAAGTGTGTGCAAATATAGGGTACTCCAAAGGGATCCAAAGTTTAGAGGCAAATTAGGAAGAATTGAGGTAATCCATCGAGATTTCATGTCTCAGTGAGGGAGGGTTCAAGGCAATGCGAATAGAATCTGTATTTTCAGGAGCAATGCCTTGATCCAGTTGGATTCTGTGCCCGACAACCATTGAGTAATTTCCGCTTTCGACTACTGAGCTGTATCAGAGATAGCGAGTAGTGGGATATTCTCAAATCTGCAGGGCGTATAATTTTGTAACAGAAGTTTAAATAGATGAGTTTATTGCTATACAGGGTGTTTAAGAACTAAGGGATCAGACTTATACTGCCGTGCTTAGCGGTAACACCGCATCTACAAAAATAAAACATGGAGGAAAACATGTTTTTTCTTTTTTCAGAGCCGTAAGAGAGTTCAAATACTTTCGCTGCCTTCTATTGTCATAACCAATTGAGTCACAGGTAGCTTGAGATTAATGCGGTACTGCGTTTTTGCTAAGTGTTTCTGCTAATTACTTTCCAATAATTTGTGTCAGATAGAATTATAGTCTCGATATATTTAAAAACAGACTTTTTATTTTGATTCTCTTACAAAGTAAAAATAAAAATACAAATATTCATAATGATATGCGCTAAATACCAAAGAGCAACACTAACTAGAATCAGTTCTAGCAGGTATATTTCGCCAAAATCTTTTCTGTTTTCAGGCATTATTGTATTTAACACTTTTAAAATGTGTTCCTTTTTTTCTGAAGGAAAACCGCGAGGCTTATGTAACGGCTCCGGCAATTTCATACCATTGGGCTTGGTTGCTTTAAACTGTAGAAAATATAAACAATTATTCGGTTCCCATTCCGAATGTGAGGTTTTGAAAACAAGATAATATTGCCCTCTGCGAGCGGTAATCTGAACAATGCCTTTGAGATAAATTCGATTCATTTGTTTCTTTAATTTTTGTTGCGAAACGAAAGATTTGAAAGAATAGAAATCTGAAAAAGACATGTTTTTGATTTCTACTGCTCCCTTATTTGCTTGGGATACAGCATTAACAAAATCTGGAAAATCATACGTTTTTGCTTGTTCCTTTAAGGACAGCTCCACTTGATGATGAAAATGGTCTGCTGACATATATGTATGTCCTGGTTCAAAATAATTAATGTCAATTACTTCAGCACTTATTTCACTTGAATTTGTAATGAAAACAAGAAAAACTTAATAAGCACCAATTTTTGTTTTGGCTTGGGCAGTTATCAAGCCAAACAGTGATTGTTTCTAAGCCTTTTTGTTTTTTAAAAAATGCATAAAATGCACTTGTAACATCTTCTTGGTCTCTTCCGCTTATACCTTCATGCCAAAACAAACAACTGACCACGTTTTTAATGCATCATCATAATAATTAATAACGGACAAGACACGACTTGTACTTGGGAGGAACGCGGCAATTCACATGTACTTAGCAAACACGCAGGATCTGACCGGAAGATGTTGCATTTATGCTAAATAATGTTAGATACGGCGGTTTCAATGAGCATGCAAACAAATTTTTGTTAGTTACTGCAAAATAGTTATGTTGTTTTACGGTTATGATGCTTCAACGGCATTTTTACTAAGTTCTATATATAGAAAACGTGAATTCAAGCAAGAATATGTAAAAAACTCATTTTTCAATTTTTTGTATATACGGCGTTTCTGCTAAGCGCGGCAGTATAGGGGTTATTCAGTGTAACAGTCGAAAACATTTGAGTATAGAAACCCATATCCGGAGAAGTGTCACTACAAGACTTTACATGTCCCCACAGGAAAAAATCTAGCGACGTTAAATCGAGTGACCTAGGAGGCCAAGAAACTGCTTCACCTCTGGCAGTCCAACGATGCCCAAACCGCTGAGCCAAATACTCACGTAGTTGTAGAGCAAGGTGAGCTGACGCTCTATCATGCTGAAACCACATTTGCCGTCGAACGTTCAATGGCCCAATCAAATAATCATCAACAATGCCTGCCCATACGTTGACAGACCAACGTTGCTGATGTTTTCCCAAACGTGGATATTCCTGCTATTAAAAATACCGTCTAGTCGATCTATAAAACATAGCGTAAAAAATTTGCTTGTGCAGCGATTTGATGAAGAATCCATTGACACAATTGAACTCTAGGATGATAATAGGCTGCAATCCTTGAACTTTCTGGAACTGGTAAGGATAAAGTTGTTGCGCGTGTAGCACCCGCCATATCCTCAGCAATGTGACGTGTGGTAGTTGATGGGCCGTCGGCAACTCGCTGAAGGACCTCTTCTTCAAATTCGACCGTTCTTACGGTTCGAGCAGTATCATGCATGTTGGTTTTAAACAGTCCTGTCTCGGAGAGCCGCCGATGAATAGCAATAAACTTTTTGTATCCCGGATGCTGTCGTTCGGGATAACGTTCTTGATACAACCGCGCTGCTGCTCGTGCATTGCAGCTTGTTGCTCCGTATGCCAAATGCATATCCGCCAATTCTTGATTGGTAAGGTTTTCCATTAGCAACAATTTATTTTTTGTTAGATTCTTACAAACTTCACAAATACGATAGCACGACTAAGGCGACATGGAATGCAGCTACAAAAAACAATATCTGTTATCGTTTTTAAAGATAACAACACACAAGGACCGGATATGGGTCCCTATACTCAAATGTTTTCTACTGTTACACTGAATAACCCCTACAAGTTTGATGCCATAGTTCTGAAACACCCTGTTATAACTACAGCAAAGGTTAATTGGTTTTTTAAATATCGGTGAAAAACCGAAAACGCTTTTTTCCAGTAAATCTGAAACGGTTAACATGAAAACTGTCAAAATGTGACACTTTTTTAAGGCAAATAAGATAACGTGTTTGACATTTCTTAATCGTCTTTTGTTTTCCCGGAACCTGCCTCGGCTTTCAATTTTCTTATGACCGCCATATTGGGTTTTTCGATTTTGGAAAAGGGCGTAAGATTTCCAGCCCAGTGATTTCTCACAAGTGCATTAAAGATTGAAGTATCTTCGAAACATCATCACACGTAATGTTGTCCATCAATTTTTTTCTAAGGAGGCCATAATTTGTTTGTCAGAAAATAAAATCAATAAGTAACGCATTTTTTTTCATCTACGGAGGCTTTGAATTTGACGTTAAATAGTTCAAAGTTTCAAAATTGTGTTTTAACAAGTTGTAGGTACGTTTGCTCCCTTAAAATCATAAATTTGACAAAAAATATATCAAAACCTGTTGAAAATAACCGGTATTCGCTACTCAAATGAAGAAAAGTTTGAGAGCATGGTACTTGCAGATGTAGCTCGAACGACGGCAGCCTCATAAAACGCAATTTAGAAAAATAGTAGTTAATTTAATAAACTATGGGGCCTTCGAACAACCTAGAAGCGGATACAATACTAATAATGAAAATCGCGACAGAAACATTTTACAAGCGAATCAATAAGGACTATAGAAGGAGAAATTGGTGTGTCCAAATCAACAATACAGAGAGTGCTAAATAAGTATAAGTACCATCCATTCAAACCTACAGCAGTTCAAGGACTTAAGGAAACTGATCTTCCAAGGCGAGTGCGCTTCTGTGAGTGATATACTAGAAAGTCTAATAAAAATCCCGATTTTGTGAATCATGTCTTGGGGTCCGATGAGAGTAGGTTTACCAGCTGTGGAGTTTTTAATAAGCACAACACTCATCATTGGGCTGTTGAAAAAAACCCTCACGAACTGGCAGAGAGACGCCTACAGTCCAGATCTGGAACTAACGTTTGGTGTGGAGTCATTGGTAAGTTAATCTAACTTACGCTTTTTAATTTGAAACTAGGTATTAATCATTTCAGGATATCGACTTATATGACCATTTTTGTTTAACTACAACCTAAAGGGACACAGGTACCTAGATCTTTTGCGATATCAGGTTGTGCCGGCTTTACGAGCTAGTGTAATCAAAGATAAGTTTAGAAGAGCCCGGTTTCAACAGGCTGGACGTCCGGCACACAATAAATACCATTCAAGTCAGGAACTTCTTATGAGAGCAGATTGACGAAAGAATAATTTCATTAAACGGTTCAATATCTTGGCCTCCTAGATCCCCTGACCTGTCACCCTTGGATTTCTACCTCTGGGCTCACACAAAGAATGAGGTCTACGAATTTGATCCTTCCGCAAGCATAGAAATCCTGAGACGAATAATTTTGAGCACAGTTAGAAACATTAACAGAAATACACTAGCTAAGTTTGTACGAAAAACAGTCACCAATTGTCAAACATGTTTGGATGCAAATTTATTTTGCAAATCTGTAAGTTAATACACACTTACATAGTTAGATTTTACATTATAATTTTGTAAAATGTTTGTTTGTTCAAGTGTAAAACTAATTTATTTTTATGACTTCTTCTCACACTCATAGATGAAAATTTGACCCAAAATATTTGACTTGTTGAGAAGTCGATATTTAAGTTAATATTCTATTGAATATTCAAGGCGTTTAAGTTTTTTATGCCTTACTCATAAATATTACTTTCTGACAAACAAATCATGGCCTCCTTCGAAAAAAACTAGTACATAACATTACGTGTGAAGATATCTCGATGATACTCCAATCTTTTATGCACTTGTGAGGCATCAGTAGACTGAATTTTACACTACATTCAAAAATCAAAGAATCCAGTAAGGCGGCCTTAAGGGAAATGAAAATTGAGGCTGGTGGTTGGAAAACAAAAGACGTTTAAGTTTTTTATGCCTTACTCACTAATATTACTTTCTGACAAACAAATCATGGCCTCCTTCGAAAAAAACTAGTACATAACATTACGTGTGAAGATATCTCGATGATACTCCAATCTTTTATGCACTTGTGAGGCATCAGTAGACTGAATTTTACACTACATTCAAAAATCAAAGAATCCAGTAGGGCGGCCTTAAGAGAAATGAAAATTGAGGCTGGTGGTTGGAAAACAAAAGACGATTGAGTCATGTCATAAAAGCTATCATATTTTTCTTAAAAAAATTTGCGAATAATGTCACATTTTGACAGCTGTCAAATGAACCCTTTTGGATTTACTGGCAAAAAACAAATTCTACTATGCTCTTCAAATCTTTCGTGTCTACATTTCCTCCGCCTATGCTGCGTAAAAATGACTTAATTTCCTTTTGTGTATGGAACGCGTGCTCCTCCAGCTGCTCCGTTTTCGATACTGGCTGAAATTTAAATTAAAACTTCAATCCGACCTGACAGAATTCATGGTGGCGTGGCGGCAGCAGAGATACGTCGCACTTTCTCACAAAACGTTTCGAATATTTCAATTCTAGAAACGCTGTGCCGCCTTTACCATCCCGTTGTTCATCGGAAACGGCTTCACAAAGGATATTAAAAAGAACTCTACTCTTGGATGGGTGGAAATTCATCAGGATGCCAGAATGGTGAAAATCCTGAAAGCAGAAGCTAGCGGGAAGTAACCTTCAGACCGTAAGACGGGGCGGCGCTCTTGTTGCTCGACATCAACAAAGCTTTCGGCCCGGACGTGATTTCTCCCGTTTTACTGAAGAGATGTGTAGCGGAACTTGCTTCATTTATTTCACGTCTCTTCCAGATATCTTACGAATACGGTACTATCTCAGATAACTGGGAATTTGCTAATGAACCGACCCTTAGAGCTACACAGAATAGGTGCATACATTGAGAGTCTATATACCTACAGTATATTCAGATAAGAGATAGACCGGACATAAACAAGACCACGTGATCATCGAACGCTGTAACATTCGGCAGGGACGTATTAAGAGTCACGCAGTACATATTTTAGATAGTAGATGCTGCTTTGCGTAACTTTGTAGTAAATTAGCACAATTCGATGTGTATACGATTGGTGATGGATATAGGATCATGTGGGGGTGGGGTAAGAAATATATAATGATGTAAATATACATAAGGGTTTCAAAATTTTCGCTTCGATTTCCAGCTTCGGATGCCGTCTGATGTTTGGTGAAATACAGTCGAATATAATCTCAAAATGGCGTTTAAATTAGCCTAAATTAAAAATAATCGTATATCTCTTAAAATTGCTTTTAGAATATTGATTAGTATATCTTTTGATTTCTAGGTAAATATGTAACCAAATTAAAACGTTCAAAACGTAAAAAAATGTGCATGGTTGAACATTGTCAGAAAGTAGATTCTTGAATAGGTTTTGCCAAAATGGGTTCAAAAATGTCAATAATTAATTAAAAAATACAGTAGCTTTATAATTACTTATAACTTACCGAATTTGATGAACGACATCTTTTATTGGAAAGATGAGCTTGATGAGCTTTCATCATCGCTACTGCCGGAAGCACCAACGTCAATAATAAATGGCTCGACTTGTTCCTCTAAAATATTGTCCAGTTCCCACATTCTCTTTTCAACTTTGTCTTTCACGTGCTTAATACAGTTTTCCCATTTTTGCGCTGTTATTAATTCTAGTGCTTCTTTGAAAAGTCCTTTGAGGTCACAAAATTTAAAAGTTGTATTGTGCTTAGCTATATAATTTTCAACCTCTGCCCATATGAGCTCAATGGGATTGAGCTCGCAATGGTATGGAGGTAAACGGAGCACAGTTTTATTTTGACTTGCTGCCATTTCGTCAATGGCGTATTTTTGATATTCCGCCTTGTGATCCTTGACAATTCTTAATAATTGTACTTTCAGCATTGCTTCTTCAAAGTTGATATTTTTCGAGCAGAGCCAATTTTGAACATCAACTTTCCTTGAAGCCGTTGTTGGGACCTTCTCCATTCTTCGAGAATGATAAGGCGCATTATCCAACACAATTGCTGCGTTTTCCTCTAAGTTCGGTAAAATTTTTGAAAACCACTGTTCAAACGATTCGCCATTCATTTCCTCGTGGTAATCTCCAGTTTTCTTAGACTTAAAGCACCACAGACCGTCAACAACAAATCCATCCTCACTGCCAATATGGCAGATAATGAGCCTTTTCCTTTTACCTGGAAATCGAATTACTAACTGGTGTAGATTTATTTCAATAAGCGAACCTTTTTCAAATGTTTTCATCACATTCAGCGAAAAAACATTGAGACATGAGTATCAGATTGCTATAATTGGGATTATTTAGTCATATTGAAAGAAAGAATATTGAACGTCGTATGATTACTCAGCGCTTCACAATTTAATTTAAAGTTATAAACCTCTAAAAATGAATGATCAGGAACCTGAAATACGCGCAAATATTAATATTAACAAATTATAACTTTATAACGCTTAAAGTATGAATTAAAATGATTAGAAATATTAGGAACAGTACACAATATAAAACTTAGTAACTTTTTTTAAGTTTATAATATTCGACATATTTTAGGATTATATTAAAAAATTATTGAAATATCGAAAACACATAAAAACATGGCTTAAAAAGTTCTAACAAATGAAAATGACAATAAAACATCCACGTATTTTATCGAAAGTTATAAAAGTTTTGTTACTTGTAATATGTTTTATCTGCCCCCTGGAATTAATGTTTAGAACCTTGTTCCCAAGGTTTGAAAAACATCCGATTGTTGTCTATTACTCGTATTTACCTGCTGGATTTTTTAATCCGGTGGACAGTCCATCTAGAAAGGCCCTCCTGGATGAAGTTACAGAATCATCAACCCATACTTTACTTGTAGTGTGTCCTGCGTTGACCCATGTTTCATCAAGGTAATAAGTCTTCCTGTTTTGATTTCTATATTTCCCAATTTTTGTTAAATAATCCCTCCTCCATAGCACAATTTCTTCTCTATCCAGTAGTAAACTATTACGACCCCGTTTTTTCCATTTGAAATTTAAATGCTTCAGTAACGCATGGAAAGTTTATCGTTTGAAATTTGGCAACGTTGTATCTCCATTTACCTCTTGCAGTACTTTATCTATAGTAGGTATTTCATTCCTAAAGAAGAATTCGTGCACTTTCCTCGTAATCGCATGCTTATCAGCTTCATCCAATGATTTAACAATACTTTTGCGATGTTTACTGGTCATTGGCTCAGAAAAGGTGTGATTTTTTTTGTATTGTCTTAACACATTAAACACTGATGCGCGACATACCCCAACTTTGTGAGAAACCTTCACAACAATTTCTTTGATGGTTGATGCCTCGTTCTCCTCGCGCTCGATCTTATATATATTCAAAATGACCTCTTTCATTTCTGCACTCAGGTGTATTTTTTTAGAGCGTTTCCTAGGTGGACTACAGGAGTTTACAACTTCATCGGCAGTATCTGTACTACTGGGCATTTTGCGCAAGCAGTTGATAACAATAACAATCAATAACAAGGTATAACAATAACAACGACAAACTTAACAACTTAATAAGATAACAAACGAAAACGTCCAAAGAAATATCAAATTGCAATGATGCACACGACATACGTAACACGTCTGAACCTGAATGTGACTCTGTCTTGATACGACTGCTCTGCCGCTCGGCATAGGCATTTAATTGCGAATTGACCAATGAGGGCTCCTGTTTTACGTCGAGACGGCGGCGTTAGCGTGAAAATCACCCGAACCTTTTGCTTATATCCGGTCTATCTTTTATCTGAATATACTGTAGTAGTAGTAAAATTTTGTATTATGTTGTGCATTGAAAGTATATAAAAAAATACCAAGAAAATTAAAATAAATCGTAAAGACCGTCCAAGAAGAAACTGGGTAACTGCTGGACTAATTAAATCTATGAATGAAAAAAAAAAGCGAGAAATATAAATTATACAGGGTGACTTTGAAGTTGAGTCATTAATTTTCAGATAATGATTGTAGAAGGAAGATAAACCAAAATATGTGAGTAAAAATAAAAAAAAATAAAAAAAATGTTACCTTGTTTAATAAAGTATCCTCCCGACAAGTATTTCAGTGCGGACCTGTATTTGATCGTGCGGTCTTGGAGCACCGGCATGCTCTCACCTGTGAGGTCTTAAGTCACCTGATTCACGAGCCCTTTGTACTACATTAACAAAGGCACGAGGGGTTGGTTGCACTCGATTGGGAACCGATTCGCATAAATCCGTGATGCGTCCGGCAGCATTTTGTAAAGACTGCCCCCCCGTAAATAAGAATCATGTCCACAAGTTCAGCATTTTCGTAAACATGTGCCATTTTTCATTTCGTTTGAGTCACGCAACAAACATCACTATTCACCCACGCGTTACCGACTGACGAAAAACAACGTGATAAACGTTTCAAATTTTTTCGCTTTTTTGTTTCTGATGCGATGAACCGATATCCGTTGTTGCCAAACACATAATATTATTATTGAGACAGGGCGGTACTCAAACTTCCAAAGGGCTATAACTTTGTTCCTTTAATTTTACCAGAAACATGGTAAAGGACAAAAACATTTCTTTTGATCAGATCTACTCACTGTTAAAATAAATGACTCAACTTCGAAGTCACCCTGTATAAGACAGATCCAACAGACGAAACAAAACAAAATTATTTGTACTATAAAACTAAACTCTGTCAATTGATCAACATTTCAAAACAAAAATGTTACACAGAAAAACTACAAAACAATAAATCCGACTCTAAAATGCTATGGAATACCATAAATCAGATCTGTAATTCATCCAAACCTGAAACAAAAATTGAAGAAATAAACGTCCATGATACAACACTTAACACAAGTAAAGATATTGCTAATGCATTCAATAATTACTTTATAGAAATAGGAAAAAAATTAGCAATGAAAGTACATAAACCTAACACAAATATTCCGCCTAGAAAATATATACAACAATCGATTTTCTTAGAACCTGTGTCTGAGAATGAAATAAAAAGTTTGAAAAATAAAAAAGTCCAGGTCTTGATGGTATACGATCAGAAATATTAAAGAGAGTTTCATCCGAAATTAGTAAGCCCTTAATGTACATAGCAAACTTGATAATTGAATCGGGAGAATTTCCAGATGATTATAAAGTAGGAGTAGTAAAACCCATCCACAAATCCGGTGAAGAAACAGATACTAACAATTACACTCCTATAACTGTAATATCCAACTTTGCACAAATTATTGAGAAAATTATAAAAACACGACTTCTAAATTTTTTGATAAACATAATCTGATTAATGAAAACCAATTTGGATTCCAGAAAAACAAGTCTACCCAAGACGCAATTTCTTTTTTGACATCAAAATTATACAAATTACTGGACCAAAGTGAATATACCCTGTGTGTGTTTTTAGATGTAGCCAAAGCATTCGACACAGTAGACCACTTGCTACTATTAGAAATCTTACACGACTCAAGAATTAGAGGGAAGGCTTATAACCTCATGAAAAGTTACCTTTCCAACAGAACACAGTGCGTACAAATAAATAATTCCTTAAGCACAAACAAATTTATATCGTATGGTGTTCCACAGGCACAGTGTTAGGCCCCTTATTATTTACACTTTACATTAATAGCCTATTGAGCTTAAAATCTGAAGGGAAAATCATATGTTTTGCAGACGATACTACTATCATTTATTCGGAAAATAACTCGTGGGATGATCTAAGGGTGAAGGTTGAAAGAGACTTAACGATAATTGCAGACTGGTTCAGACATAAAAGCCTAACTATTAACCTTCAAAAGACTATGGTCCTATTGCCATTCACAAATCACAGAAACAAATTACCATCCTGTGTATCTATACAGATTAACTGTGATAATATAAATACTCAAATAAATTTAACAAACAAAATAAAATATTTAGGTGTATATTTAGACTCGCATTTAAAGTAGAATATACATACTGATCATATAATAACCAATTTGAGACCATTATTCTTTAAATTCAAGTATCTAAACAAATATTTGGATAAAAGAACAATGAAAATTTTATATCATGATATGATCGAAAGTCGTATAAGTTACGCAATATTAAGTTGGGGTGGAGCACTTGATAACCAAATTAATAAATTAGAAATTATCCAAAAACAATTTTTAAAAATAATCTTCAAAAACACTCTTATACCCATCCGATCTGTTGTATTCTGAAGCAAAACTATTAGACCCTAGGCAACAATTTTTTTATAAAATTATAAATTATCAATTTCACGATAGAAATAACCTTATTCCGTTAGATCACTTATATCAAACTAGAAACAAAATCAACAACATTAAGCGAACACCTTTCACCTCAAAAAGTATAGGCCAAAAATGTCATACTTACCTTTCCAGTAGATTATATAACATATTACCAAATTATATAAGAAATATTTCAAATAAAACAAAATTCAAAATTGAAACCAAAAAATTTATAATTGAAAAAATCGACATCAAATTGCAAACATGATACTTATGAAAGAAATTTAAAGTTAATGTAATAGTAAAAACCCTCCAACGTTCATATACTCGTATATGTGTGTATGGATGCATCCATTTATGTGTTTATTTGTATGAATATACATCTATACAGGGTTATCCAAATTAAGTGTCCACCATTAGTAACTTTGTTATTAGTGAAAATACAAAGTTGTTTGAATTAGCAAACTAGTAGCATTTTTAACGCTGGTAAAAATGAGAAATAAAAAAAACAATTGAGAGTCGTTCTTCAATACATTTTTGGGCACGTTTTCAACTGCTCGAACTGTCTTAAGTATGGTCCTACCATCTATCTGGGTTATCTTTTCCCTAACTGCAGTCTTTAACGCGTCAAGGTTATCGTACCTTCGCTTGTAAATTTGGTTCTTTAAGTAACCCCACAAGAAGTAATCAAGTGGGTTTAGATCTGGTGATCTGGGAGGCCACTGTATTGGGCCATTTGTTCCTATCCACTGATCATTAAAAGTAGTACTTAGAAAATGATAAGTACCTCTGGAGTTGTGGGCAGGTGCGCCACCTTGCTGAAAATGCAGATGATGTCTACTTATAAGATCCAATTCGTCTAAGAAATTAGTCAGAATTTCTGACATAAATTCCACATATCTTTCACCAGTTAGGGTTCCCTCATAAAAGAACGGGCCAACAATTTTTGAACCAATTATACCGCACCAAACGTTGAAACTGAAACGGACTTGTGGGCCTCTTGGATGTACTAACAAAAGATTTTCTCTTGACCAATAATGGTGGTTTTTTCTATTAAACATTCCAGAATTTGAAAAATTTGATTCATCTGTCCATAAAAGGTAACGAAAGTTATTTACATTTTGGCGACAGAAGCTAAGATACCAATGGCAAAAAACAAGTCTTCTCTCTGGATCCCCTGCCAAAAGCGTTTGAACTGGTCGGTACTTATACGGAATAAATTTGTATTTTTTTAAAATCCTTTGAACAGTACCATAACTGAAATTAGAGTCCTTGAGAATATCTGCTATTGAATTCTCACGATAAGCTTCAAAATATCCAATAACTGCAATTTCCGTGGCCTCGCTTATTATGAATTCTTTTTTTGCCCTTGTTTTAGCAAAAACATTTTCGTTGCCCCTAAATTTTCGATAAAGTCTCAGAAAATATCGTTCATACGGTTGAATGCGAGCGGGATATAATTCACTGTAGTATTCTCTTGCTCTCAAGGAGGATTTTCTGCACACTAAATAGCATTCTAACATATCACACTTTTCTTCATGGGAGAACATTTTTCTTTAAATTAATGACACAATAAAGCTTATAAACAAGTATTTACACTAATGTTTGACATTATTTGATTTTATCATTGTTTTCCAAAGCCTTCTAGTTGCGAGTATGTCCAGTTTAACAATTTGTCGCTTATCTTAATGCTGTCAAATCGCGAACGCCATGTTGTTTTCATAGCCGTCTTAATATTATAATACTGCAAATAATTAGAAATATTTATCGTTATTTTGACTTTATTTTTGACTTTAGCGGAAAAGTCATTATGAACTTTTTTGTTTAAAATTTGATGCTTTAACAGAAAAAAATATAATATACAGAGATTTCCATTTAAAAAAATGTTATTTTACTGAAAAAAATCAAAATAACGACTCTCAATTGTTTTTTTTATTCCTCATTTTTACCAGCGTTAAAAATGCTACTAGTTTGCTAATTTAAACAACTTTGTATTTTTACTAATAACAAAGTTACCAATGGTGGACACTTAATTTGGATAACCCTGTATATATACTCGTATATATGTGTATATCTGTATATGTATATAGGTGTATACGTGTGTGTCTATATACGTGTATATGTATATTTATATAAAAAAATTAAGTTAATACCCACGCAAAAGAATTTATTCCGTTAGTTTTAGTTATATTTGTATGTTACGTGAGTAAACTTATTAATATTATTATTATACAGGGTGTTCATTTAAAAACTTCCCACCACTTCAAAAAGGGGGAAAACTTTTTAACCAAAAACTTCATCCCCTTTCACCCTCGGCCCCCAGGGTAATTCCCTTGAAAATTTAGATTTCCTGTGCGAACTGCATTTATTGTTATACCTGTTTAGTCATTTGTTGCTAGGGGGAAGAAAGAATTTAATTTGCTGTAAGTTACCTTTGTAACTCTCTTCACTATCTTGGGATAGTGAAAGTTAATTTATTGATTCAGATTTTACTTCCATTAAATGGTTAACACACTAGCTAAAAGAGTGGAAATGATTCTAATTTATTGTGTCCAAAATAAATATGCTTCGCAAACAGCCGCCACGTTTAACGCCAGACATCCGGGGAAGATAACGTCGCATAGGTATTTTTTGAACCTTGTTACAAAATCTATTCAAACTGGATCTGTTGCAAATAAAAAACATGATCATCGGAGAGTTTTGGATTAAGCCGCTCAACTTGAAGTTTTGGGTTATTTTGGAATAAATGGTAACACTTCATTACGCAAAATTGTTACTGCTCTTGGTATTTTATTCGGTTCTGTACACACAATTACTAAGCTCCATAAATTCCATCCATTCAAAATGAAAATATTGCAAGAGTTAACCGAGGATGATTTCCATAGGCGAGTTGAGTTTTGTGAACAAATGACTGCAGCGATTAATGATAATAATGTTCGGGTAAATAATATCTACTTAACATGCACATGCACATTTTATCTAAATGGATTTATTAATAAGCATCACTGTAGGTATTGGAACAATGAAAATCCTCATGCTTTTGTAGAAGGTCATAGCCAGTACCCCCAAAAAATAATGTATGGACAGGCATTTTAGGAAACAAAGTAATTGGGCCATCGTCTATCAATGGAAATTTGAATGGAGACATTTACGTGGATATGCTGGAAAATGCCATCAATCCGCTGACTGAAACCATTGAAAACCAAATCGAAGAGGATGGAAACCCTATACTTGATGAGGCTGAAATATATTTCCAACAAGACAGCACTCCTCCACACTATGTTCTTCCGGTTCGGCAATAGCTAGACTACGAGTTTCCAGATGAGTTGATGGGGCGAAGAGGGTCTATAGGGTGGCTTCCTAGATCTACTGATTTGACGCCTTTAGACTTTTTTCGATGAGGCCAGTTAAAACCTATTGTTTACTCCGCAACCTGCAAGTTAGTATGAGCTTCGTCAACGCATCAACGAAAGCTGCCATGATATCCTACAAGATTTTTTTGAAAACGTCCGTCAATAATTTGAACATCGCCAATAATGGGCAACATTTTGAACACTTATTGGGACAAAAAGTGATATTTTCGTGTGTTCTTGTTATCTATCTGAACAAATTAAGATAAATATATATTTTTATAATTTTCTTGTGAACGAATCGACCGATTTTAAATAATTGAGCACTTCGAAAGACCTTTCAGATAAACTATTACCAGATACCCCTTGTCACTTAAATCTTTCAAGGGAATGATCCTGGAGGCAAAGGGTGTAGTAGCTTTTGGTTAAAAAATTGTCTCCCTTGACAAATCTGTTATTGATCAATTCGCCATTAAATTTCAAGCGGTCGCCTGGCGGAATAATGCGCGCGGCAGGGGCAGGGCAGGTAGAGTTGCCATTCAGGCCACCGACCATCACGTGTATCACTGCGTGCTCGTGTTTTCGTATTCACCTTGCTTGGTTGTTGCTGTTGTTGTTGTTAAGTGTATCTGAGTAATTTGTTAAGATTCTGTTTGTTATTGTTATTCCTCGTTATTATTTGTTTTGAACCAATCCTGAACATGTCCAGTACACATACTGCTCACGAGGCTGTAGGCTACTCCCTTAGCCCTCATAGAAAGCGATAAAAAAATAGCTCTGAAAGTGGCAGATAAAATTGGGGTATGCCAAGCGACAGTGTACAATGTTTTGAATGAACATAAGAAAAAGCATGCCTTTTCCAAGCCAATGACGGGTAAAAATTGCAAAAGTATCATAAGATCGCTGGATGACGCTGACAAGCATGCGATTCGGAGGAAAGTGCACGAGTTCTTCTTCAGAAACGAAATACCGACAGTTGATAAAGTACTACGGGAGGTTAACGAGGATGCTATGTTACCAAATTTCAAACGTTCGACTATTCATAAACTTTTGAAACATCTTAATTTCGAATGGAAGAAACGAGCTTACTTATGGATAGAGAAGAAATTGTTCTTTGAAGGAGAGAGTACCTGACCAAAATTAAATCGTTCAGGGATCAGCATAGGAAGATCTATTACCTGGATTAACGCTGGGCACACTACTCCGAAGGTATGGGTTGACAAAACTGTGACTTCATCCAGAAGGGCATTTCTAGATGGACTGTCGACCGGATTGAAAAATCCAGCAGGTAAATAGATCGAAGTAGTTCACGGTATCAATTTTTGCGCAGAATATCTCTCTATCTTCGTACCTACAATACGTGCATGTGTACTAAGCGGATTTTATCTTTCTAGGCAAAGGAAAAAGGCTCATTATTTGCCACATTGGGGGTGTAGATGTCTTCGTGGATGACGGCTTATGGTCTTTTGAGTCAAAAAAAAAAACCGCTGACTACCATGAAGAGATGAATGGGGAAGCATTCGATAAGTGGTTTTCAGGTATTTTACCACGTCTCGAAGACAATTCTGTGGTTGTTTTGGATAATGCTCCCTATCATTCTCGCAAAATAGAAAAAATCCCAACTTCAGCTTCTAGGAAATCAGACATTCAGAGCTGGCTCCGTTCCAAAAATATAACTTTCGACCCTTCCTTACTGAAATTATAACTATAAGATATTGTGAAACAACACAGACCAAGACATGGTAAATATGTCATAGATGAAATGGACAAAGCACACCACAAAACAGTACTCCGTTTGCCGCCTTACCACTGTGAGCTCAACCCCATTGAGCTCATATGGGCAGATGTTAAGAATTTTGTTGCTGTACACAATACAAAATTTAAATTTTCTGACATGCAAGAGCTGTTCAGAATTGCTATACAAACGGTCACACCAGAAAGATGGCAAAAATATGTGCAACATGTTCAGGAGAAAGTGGAGGAGCTGGACAAGAGAGAGATTTTGAATCCATCATCATA
The DNA here is from genome assembly GCA_963669975.1 of Acanthoscelides obtectus. Lineage (NCBI taxonomy): Eukaryota > Metazoa > Arthropoda > Insecta > Coleoptera > Chrysomelidae > Acanthoscelides > Acanthoscelides obtectus. Next base: position 29,785,309 of record CAVLJG010000003.1, read on the forward strand.
AACATTAATGACGATAGCTCTTCAAATGAGTTTGAGTAAGTCTCGCGTTTTTGTTTTGTCATAGAATACATATTATGGGAATCCTAGTTATAGTGAAATATTAATTTACAGATAAACTACAGACAATGCAAGTCCGAAGTGCACCTTCAAAATCTATTTTCAGTTGATTGAACAGCCTTATATTTATTCCATGTACAATAGTGTCATCTCTACCCCTCGTTGACTACGGATTCATTATAGTGAGCAGCTGGTTACCTCTGGTATGTATTTCTCCATGTTGTCTAGTTTGAAAAATCTGTAGAAAAACTTAGCACCCTTCAAGAATAAAAATTTGATTTTGCGACACCCTTAACTATAACTACTTCACTATATTAGATAATTTCGTTAAATACTGTCATCTTTGTTTACAACACGTTGGTGGTAGTCCATCATTCGGAGGTAGCCCTGAATGCGGCCCTGTACGCCGTCCTTGCTTTTGGCAATCACACACCCATTCTATCTTGGTTGTAAATACACTATAGTTTTCGTAGAAACACTGACAATTCCTTTTGTCTCGATTTCGGCTTTTATTTTTCTTGGGGTTTTAAACGGATCTTTGGTCGAAATTACTTTTATTAACCTAACTGATCTAGCATTTAGCGTTCTAGGTCGAGCACTTCTCTTAGAGGCTTCCAAGATACCTTTTTTTTATATTTGTTCCATATTGCCCAAACAGCGTTACGCTTCAGCTTCAAATTTTTGGCAATGTCGACTTGACGTTGACCATCTTTGTATAACTCAATGATCTTAGTTTTCACATCGAAATTTCTGAGCCACGCGGCATGGTCTTAAAATCACTCAACTTATTCCACAATACTTGAACACAAACCAATTCTCTTCTGAGACGAAACTGTACTAAACTTATCTTGAAAAGAATTGGTCTACATATTTTTGTCCGTCATAAAAAAGCGCTTATACTCAGACTTGTATTGTGTTCATTGCAGATAACGTAAAAACAAAGAATTTAGTTTTTCTACTAATAACACGTTTGTTTATGGAGCAATGAAGTATGAATTCGTTTTCTAAAGGTATTTCGGTAAATATTGATATTTGTCTATATAGTTTTGTCCATTACTGTATATACAACGACAGTTTAATCCATTTTTTACTTCTTACGTCTTAAGTGATTAGGATGGTAATTATTCCTAAATCTTGTATTGAATGTGTGTTCATCTGAAGTTTTGCTAGATATCGAGAAGCGGCAGCCGTCTAGTACACGCCAGTGGCATAGGAAGTAAGAACCGATTAGAATGTCACCATATTTTTCAGCAGCAGTTTAGTGCTACTTAACATACGTACGGAGCTAGTATGATTGGAGGTCAATCTGTCAAAGGTAGGCTGAAAAAAGAAGATTTGGTCAAAAGGCTATTTTCTTCTCCCTTTCCAGATTTCCCCTCATTAGTTACTAGTGAAAAAAAGATAGCACATAGAAACGTCAATATGACGGAAATCGCGGATTTATTAACTGGCCAGATATTTCAAATTCGAAAAAAAAAAACGGTTTTTCAGAATGCCTGAGTAAGAGCCCTACGCTAGTTCAACCTTGTACCGTTCCAAAGTTGAGCGTCGAGCAGGACATTCATCTCCAAATAACACTTCAAAAACATTTTAAAGTTATCATAAGCATATAGAAGATTAGCGCAAATATGTTGTCAGAGTTACCACAACGCTATGAAAGGCTTTCTTTCCAGCAGCTTCAGGCAAAGGCCACATAATCTGGTAACTCAAACAGAAATTCTAATTAATAAAAGTCAGTTTAATTATGAGTTTCATCATTATACGACGCTAGCCTTGTTGCTCATATATTGGGAAAACAGGTCAAAAGTCATTTGCTTTAAAGAATACAAGGGAAACATATTAGAGACGAATGAAGGACGTATGACAATAGAAATGGGTCCTGATGAACAAAAAGCCATAGGTTATTAAAATCGCTGCAAAGGATATGACGCCCACTAAAATTCATCCAAATATTGTGGCCTCAATTGAAGGGTATGTAATTTCTTACTATATGAATAGTCAATTGCTCGCGTCCAGACTTCTAGTGTGGAAATACATTTTGTAAAAACCAACAATGCAGTGGGTCACCCGCACTGGTAACGGTCAAAACATCACAGAAGTGGTGCGAACACACTGTATAGATAACAATAATGACCGCAACGACTTTGCAGTGCCTAGCAACAGGGATTGAACAGAATAAGGTGAATCATAAATATGAGTTAATGATGATGATTAGTTCACTATGTGAATAAAAGCTCAAGATCACAATTCATTAAAAGTGGATGTTATGGTGTTGCGAAATGGACATGTAGAGTTGCAGAACTATTATGTAAACTTAGTCACCTGTGTAACGCCATGGCTGCACTACAGTCCTGGAATACAGTATTTTCATAATATTTAATTAAAAATATAATTAAAATTAAAACACTCACTCACGAGAAGAGAAATTCGCAAGTTGACATCTAATGATATCTGTGGTGGTGTATGAATTAAATATTATTGAAACAGGATTACGCATGGAGCATACGGATCAACCCTCCTACATATGACCCACAATATTGTAGTTACTGTCGTCAACTTTAAATAGGATATTATACTGAGCGTTCGAAAGCCGCATGACATAGCAACTCAATGGTCAAGCACCTATTTCTAAGTAAAGTTAGAAAACTCAAATTTTCACATGATTTTATGGAAAATACGGCTGCGACTCTAACTTGTCCAGTATACCTACGCCACAGGTATAAAGTCTACCGCTTCGTTTATTCTGAAAGTAGTACAAATCGTCCGTATTCCTTCAAGCTTCTAGAGATGACAAGGAATTACTTGTTTGTATCTACTCCAACAATCAGTAGAAGATCCTGGATAATACTTATGAGAAAATGTGATCTACATTTTTTAATGTGATATTTAGCAGACCTTAACAGGTGGAACAAAAGTGTCTGTTGGTCCACAGATACACGAGCAGTTTTGGATTGGTAGATCTTCTATCTGGGTCTCAACGTGGCCGTTTTCCTTGTGTCGAAAGAACCAACAATGACTGCCATTTATACCTTTTTTATAGAAAAGAACGTTTCCCAAAGCATCCCAACCTTCAGTAGTAACAATATCAAAGTGGCATTAAATAGAAAACCTCCATGTTTTCTGGCCGTTAGACGCCATGCATATTTATGCAGAATTAATATTTTACTAACGTTTCGGTCACCTCAATAGCCTTTTTCAAATTGTAAATCAGGAATGGCCAGAGAAATGGAGTTTTAGCAGCACGAATACCATAGGGGTATTCAGTTTCAATTATTCGACTGGCACCAAATGAGTTGCGTTTCTTGTGATGTTCTTATCTGCATCTCAGTAGAACGACACAAAATGAAAATTATGGGCCAACATACACCTTCGACAAAAAGTAGCAGTCCGCCCGACAATCCAACGACCAGCTTTATGTGTCATGTTGGCCCTCATTTTAGTTCAGGAACTGCGGGATGAAATACAGCCTTGGGCCGTCACATAAATTGCACCATTTCGAATGTAAATATAACTGAATGTCGCGGATCTTGACACCTGAGGGATGGCTGTTTTAATTAAATTCACTCAACCAAAAGTTATGCAAGGTGACGAGATGACAAGCGCCGCTGGAAGGCGATGTTAACGTTTGTGACGGGAGATGTGTCGTCGTTATGAAATACCGTCAAGTAGGCTGATTCAGGAAGATTCATGCGATTTGTTAGGTGGACGTATAAAGTTTTTGATAAACAGATAATTGTCAAGTATACAAAACATAGTATGTCCTATACAGGGTGTTTCACAACTTATCCGACAAATTTTAACAACATGTTGCTGATTTCTCAAAAAAAAAGAGTAACAAAAGTGCTAAAAAATCGGGACAATAAAATAATTTGGGACCTGTTGGGCTATCTGCCTTGTGCTTATTCCCGGATTTGCTTCCACAATATCCAAAATTTCGCCTTCGGCGCATTTAAACGCGCTGTTGTCGGATAAGTTGTGATGTACTTTTGATGTGTCAGCAAACCGATGACTTTGCCATCACAAAGTCTATCTTCCTGTGAACATTTGGCCATTAATTCTGACGGTACTGCCCGGATCTGTTTTGGCATAAGATTATTACTTTGTTGATGATAAAAATGGCTGGTAGGTCTTCGCAGTCGATCCACTAGGAACATCAATAAGCTAGTAATACTTGTCCCTTCGCAAGTGTAAAGCGGTTTCATGAAAGTTTGACACAAGGTTCATTTTTTCTCATTCTGGAAGCCGTCCGACCAAAGTCCTCCATGGCACTGCAGCCTCTAGGACTCATTGTGCCTTGCTCCTCGAATTTACAATTCTAAATCTAGCAGACTAGTGTTCTGAACCAGCTGGTGCAGTTTTCCTAACGGTACTGGTCTAATCTCCTTCGGTACAGGTTCTGGATTTCCGAAGAGTTGATGTCCTTTGACTCTCACTGACATAAGACATGTAGGGCTCATTCTGTTCCTTTTTCGCAATATCTGCAGTTAAGGTCTCCATTGTATAGGCATATTTTGCTCAGGTGTTCTCTCAAGCCCTTGTGTCCTGTTAGAAGCCATGTGACCGCGCGGAGATAGTTTCTACTAATTGAGAGCAGTTTCGCAGTCCTGTTTGGGCGTGGTCCCGAGATGAATTTTTTCTCATGCGTACATCCAGTCACTAAGGGCCGTATCGTCAGTAGTTCCTACAATTGTAGGTCTATGGCCTACCTGATGCTCATAGTATTTTCTCTCCTTCAGAAAAGCTGGAGTATTTCTAGTTTTCTACTGTTCGGTATCAGCGTCAGCGCTCTCCTATTGTGAGGCTATATTTCCTTTTTGAATTGCAGGAAATTTCAGGCTGATCTAACAGATGATATAAATCAAAAGCATAAACAATTTGATGTAAATAGATATCTGTAACATAACCTCAAAACAGAGCACTGACACACAACAATATAAATCTATGAAAATCAAGGAGGCCTTAAGTGCCATGTTCCGTATGTTGATTTCTTACCTATTTTTTGACTTGGTTTTTTATTGTGCTTTTTGGCACCTCCAAGGCAGGTTCTGGGCCTGTATAGGATCTGGATGATCCTTTCTTGTGAGCTCATCCGCGCAAGGTTCATACTTCGTCATCATTGAAAAAGCTCCTCAGATTTTTAAATTGGTGCAGTGGTAGCAATTTTTTCATGATTTAATAAAATCTCGCACTTCGTTTTCCAGCACTTTTCAATTTTCCAACCACTTTAAGGAATAGTCGCAAACGTTTCAAGGTGATGATATTCTCGAAAATGAATTTCATAATTTCGGTGTACCTACATTGTTGTTGAATAGACTTATTACAGTGAGTGGAAAGTGGTAAGCCAGTCAATTTAATTTCATTTTTTTGTATACATGAAGTTTATACAGTATCCATCGCTACCTATAACGAGCAGGTGTGAATGATATAAATTAACTTTCTAATTTATTTTCTCCATTAGATCTTCGTCAATGCCTTCAACGAAAGAGATCCATCAATAGCAAATGCTGGTGATCCATCAATAGTCGATTTATCTTATCCATAATGTGTAAACAGGAAGTGATCTTCGAATGTTTTTAAGCTGATGTATTAATATGCTATTCACGGCGGAGTATCGAGGTAAGGAAATAATTGAACATCGAACTGGAAATACTCTTTTGATACTAAACTGAGTCGCGTAACCTTCCGTTTGGGGCCCTAAAAGTTAATCAGCTAAGCAATCACAGGTTTTATAAATAACGTCAGCTTGTTATCAATCACAGTTCGTGGAGGTCGCCCAACCACCATCTTGAAAATTTCAAGTACAACTATTTCGTTAGAATAGAGTTCCACCAACAATTTCATGATCCCAAATTTTAGCTCGCAACTGTTTAAAAAATAAGAAGAGGGGACATTTTTGAAAAACGTTGTATACTTATATGAAGGTGCTTTTGAAAATTGTTTTTCAGTCGACACAGATAGATCTAGAGTTTTTCCATCACTATCTCTCATCGCGGAAGGCATGAAAACCTAAGTTTATTCCCATGTTTTTATTCCCTACTTAACTCTGTAAAAAAACTAAAAAACGTCGAAAAGAAAGAACCGGCAAAATTTCATCTTGCAAACTAGGTAGATTCTAGTAAGCAAATAGTTAATTCCACATTTGCTCGCTATGATCGCTGTGAGCGTCATCAAAACCATCTATGGAGGAATGAGTCAACGACACGACATGTCTTGTTGGTTGCCTGTTGGTTGCAGAAAGCCGAGTACTCCGGAGTGTTTATCTCTAAGAAGATGTGAAAGAAGGAAAGTTGGTTGAGTAGGAAGTTCGCACTGGATGATTATCTGTATTGGTATGCATGTTTACAAAATGAGTGATATTTGCTTGGTGAGAGAATTATTACTGAATAAAAAAACCCATTAAGCCGACGAAATGTCACTTTTCAACATACGTAATACTTGTGCTGACCTCGAAGCTTTTCCGTAGAAATGATTGTGAACTCCCTTGCTATGACTCAAAAGAGTCGCTTACATACGACGTCTGTTTCATCTACACTATATTTAAACATTTAAATGCCAAACACTAAAATGATCGCATCACTCAGTGCTAAAAAATGTCGATCCGACTCTGCGGGTGCTAGTCGTTAGCTCTCATTATACTTGTAGCTGGTGTGCTGAGAATGTGCTGCTATGGGTTGGGCGTCAAATCTACTCAACAAACAGATATTGACGAGACTGTCACTACCCTTTGAGCCTTCAGTACAGATTGTTATAAGGACTGTCTCCTTCGGAACAGTCATTGCTATGTCATTGACGCGACGTCATTCCATATTTGGTTAAGCTGTAAGGTAAGGGTAAGGGTAATCTGGGGATCCTAGCCTAAGTACCCCAATGGTATCCGCCACTGATCCCACGTCCAAGCCATTAAAGCAAACTTTGAATATATGCAGAACATAGAGCTCTGAAACTGGAATCTATTTAACAGCAGCAGCACACTGGCTCTAGTATGGCGCGCGATGGTTTGGTCCCAACAATACAAATCCAATCAGCTGCAATTAGCCGTACCGTGTATGTCATTCAGACCGTGCAAAAAACAATAATCCCAGAATTCTGCCAGCACTGCAGCGTGGCGATCTGCTGTCTATGTGAAGGCACGTGTGCCAGATGCTATGACTGAATTTCATGATAATTTCATGAGATGTTTTTAGGGGTGCTACCCACCACAGACCAAACGCGATCTATAAAGGCCATTAGAGATGAGAATAATAAAAATACAGATAAACTGGCCACGCTTCGTTATGGAATAATCGTATTGCTCTGTGCATTTAAAGTGCTTGCGACTAGGGATGGAACAGCACCAACATGTTCATGTCATGTGCTGTGAGGTGGCTTGTCGCTGGCTGGCGGTGTAAATGGTCTAGTGCTGCTCAATTTCTTACCAGAAATCAATGCGAAAAAACATGTTTCTGAGGCTAGCTCAGTACGATGTAGACATGACGGCTTGTATCTAGATATCTATAAATAAGAGCATCTGTATCTAGACATGTTACCTAAGAAAGTAGATACAGATCGTCTCGGTGCTACAGGATATGCCTTTTCAGAACAGACAAGCAAAATGCCTTTAGTTAAAGTACGAATTTTGATCCATTTTCCAATCAGTATTGACAAAACTTATGATAAATCTATTCAATGCTCCATATGAATTTTTTAAAGTTTTTTTTCTTCTTAAATTCAACGTTCACGTTCATAAAAAGCTTATAGTTTCTGTAGTGGCTGCAAATAATTTTGATTCTGAGCGATCCTTATTTGTCGTCCAAAGCATCCAAAGTACAATAGTCCCAGAGCTTTGCTGCACTGCAAGCGATCTGCTGTTAGTATTGGCTGGGAGCGAAGTACATAGTGGGAGGAACTAAGTCGAGCGTAGTGCACGGGGTGGACAAAAAGACACCATCGATCTGCTAATATATATGGTTGAACCTGTATCATGCAGGGTCAACTGAGGACTGGCAAAATGCGGAAAACCGTAATGCTGCATTTCTAACGTGAATCGTGCAACGAAATCTATTAGTAGAGTGCCATTAAATGTAAAATCGGGGAACTAGGAGATATAGTCCAACAAAATTATGGAACATATGGAATGTAACGTGCCAAAATCGCGTAACCTTTTTTTACTTCTTTGATCACTTACTAGTAACTTGAATTTCTCTTTATTAATGATAGGCCTAGGCCAAATCCTTTTCCATGGTTTTCTTTGGCAAATTTAATAATTTATTTTTGTTAATGACTATCTCAGAAATTTCTTCATAAAATATCGTTGGTCCCTCGTAAGGTGATTTCTTTTAATCGCAACATTATTTTGGGAAATAACACGGTTTAGAGGTCTACCTGTAGTCATGGGCCCCACGTTGGGCGCCGCGATATTTGTCCTACGGGTTGAGCCGGAGAATTTGTCCGTAGCGGGAAAACTGCTGGTGGTAAAAATCGATCACGAGTCCACACTTTATATCAGCTAAGCTTTACCATCCCAACAACCTGGCATATATAAGTAAATCACTAGCGTATTGAGTCCTAATTGTTGAATTTTTCTATATAACTGTTATTAGTGTTGAGTGATAATTTGGGTTATGTAATATGTTGGATATTGCTGCCTCTGTCTTATATTCTTCCAAATTGGTCCGTCATTTGATTTCCAGATCTTGGGATATTAAGCCCCGTTGAGAAGATTATGGTGTAAGACACTTTTTTGTACCTACCTTACGTTTAGTTACTTTGGTTGTTGTTAGGGTGCTACTATTTCCATTTTTATGGGATTTTCACTTCTTTAGCGGTAAGTTCCTTTTTATACTATCTGACCACGTGCATATCCAGAAGGAGTTTGCTGAATATCTACCCCCTTTTAGTGGTAAATCATTGAAGAAGACCACCATTGGCACTGTGTAGCTGTCTTGCAGCTGTTTTGTAGCCGATTTCGATGGGAAACCACCACCTCCCTTAAGAAAAAATACCCTGATGTAAACAATTAAAATATATTAATTAACCCCTTTATAGATATTTATATATTGGTTATTGTTGGCTGAAATTCTTAGAGTGTACTTGATTTTGTTTGGCATTTTTCGTATTCAAATATGGAGCAGTGCCTACATGGCACCTTTTATTGAGCTTACTCCATACATTGATCATGATTTTTATTTTTGAGCTGCCATAACTTTTTTAGAAAAAGGCATAACTTTCTGAATATGTATTACTTTAGTACATTTTTACTTTACTTTTCTTTTAAAAGTGTACATGGGTTTTCAAGTTCGAGTGTTTTATTGAGCAGTTTTCCCTCCTAAAGAAAATAGAGAGTAGATTTTCTCTCTCTAGCGTTTTTTTGACCTTACATTTTGAGTACAAGGCATGCAGCCCATATTTCGTGAGTTCCTTGTGTCACGGTCCATTACTGGCCACAGCTGAGATCATCTCGGCTGCGTCTGGAGCTGCACCTGGAAACAGCCTGCTATCGAGCTAAGTTTAGGTGTAGGTGCTTTGATATTTGTAAGACCGTATATCTTTTTTCAACTTGCACTCCCGTGGTCTAACATTTTCATTGTGGTACATGTGTGGTAGTTGATTGATTAATATATTACGATTTTTTTTTTAAAATATCTTGCTTTAGTTGGCTCTGTGTACAACTAGTTAATTTACGTCACTGCGATAAGATTCTTTTCTTTTGTGTGGGTGGTCAAGCAAAACAAGTTCCGACGAATATGTCGGGAATGACTTAATTCGTCTTGAGTCACTGGCGCTGTCACCCCTCCTTATTCTCCGCTTTCTTGCGCTAGTGCCTAAATTTGCATAGCACTAGAGAGCTATTTTGCATCGACTCACCATTTGATTTTATTTATTGATCTATTAGTTGATTACAAAAAAGACGGAAGGAGGAAACACACCACAATTTCCTTTTATTTATAAAAAAGGCGTGGCAAGAATCTCTATTATTTAGCACTAGAGATCAGTATCAGTGACTGACCAAACAATTCCAATGATGCGATATCAGTCATCAAAACTGACGCCACATACCCGCTTTTAGCTTGTTATCTAGCCTTATCAGTCATTAATTGTGTTAAATTATATTACGTCTGCCCAACGCGGATTGCGTCGAAGTAAATAAAAGGTTTATCATTGAATTTCTTAGGCTTGGGTTCATTGTGTTAAAGCTTCTCTAACCCCTGTGGTATACACATTATGTACTCCACTATAAGTCCTTTGTATTCATTTTCAGTCACACGGAGCGTTCCGACACCGTGCACAAAGTTCCGTGCACCGCACCAGCACGCCTACTGGAATATTTCACTGTTACATTGCTAAAATATCATTAGGGAAATGGAATTACAAGAATTGGGTTTCTAATCTAAAAATCATGCTAACGTTTGGAAGGACATTATTGTAACACGCATCAATGTTGGAAATGTACTAATATTTTTTGCAATACACAACAAAAAGATAAGGCAATCACTGCAGCCACTGAGTACATACTTCTTTCACTGGACGCACTGTATTTAATCTGTGCCTAGTTCGGAGTTTGTAGAGATATTTTCCTTGAACGTCTGTACGCGTCTGCTGTGGTATGTGTGTGTGTGTGCTCTAAATAGTAAATTACATACCTTGGGGGAAAAGTATGCCATGATTGACCGAGCACCTCTATATCCTGAGTGCCGAGGGATATACTGTGCGATAACAGTATTGACTTCCTCCACCGAAGTATGAATAGAATTTTGCTTACTACTAACTGTGATATATTACTAGATTGATGAGGATTTTCTGAACGTTCAGCAACACTATCCAAATCAAGCAGCCGAAATGTCACTGTGAAAAAACAGTGCGTACGCGAAGTACGAGTCTGACAAAGATAGGAGATGCTACGTACGTTGACACATGATTCGTTTCCCACTTATTTTCGTACACTCCAATTTTTCCAATTCATCAAGTAACGTGCACTACCAAGCTACCTAGATAATGGCATAAACACACAATAATCATTAGTAACGTTTGAAAATGGATAAAGGGTATAGGATCGGTGGCAATTCTGTGCAACAGCCAAAAATTCATTATATACATGAGAATTTTTCTATTATTATTCACCTAGGGGCACAAACGTAACTTCTCTTTAGAGAAATATGATAGATAACAGCGAAAACTGTCTTTTATTTTGAATTTTTGTGATCATGTTTGATTCCTGTCCAATCTATGTCTCTAACGGCATAGAGTTATTACCAGAGGGCACACACTGTCAAAAATCAAGTTTCACCAACGTCCTATGAGTTTGGTGGGATTTTCGTTGCTGTCAACTGTTGCTGTGATATTTAGGGATATTCGTTTTACTCAGAGTCGTCCTTAGTGGATTCGAGCCCTGGAGCAAGACATTTTTGTGGTCTTCACCAAAAAAATTTTTAAATTCTCGTATTTTTAGCATTTTTGATGTAGTTATTTCATCTGAACACATGGAAATTATTTGCGTGATTTTTTTCATTTGCCAGGGTTGTGTCTATTTTCATTTTTGATGTAAATACATATACAATATTAAACTCTCTGTAAAGAATGCAGATAAAAAAGAAATATGATTTATGACTATGGCCTAAACTTTTCCACTTTATTTTTTTAAGCGATGAACCTTCAGGAAAATTATAATAAAGCTTAGCGTGCCAGGAAATAAATGAATTCGTATAACACATCTGTTTTTTTTTTGTAGTAAATAATCAATCATAAATAAGCACATATTATTACAAAATATTCAAATACTATTATTGGTTTGGTATTCTTAGGTGGAAATATTAAATGTTGTCCATGAAAGTTCATTACAAGACCGCTGATCACATAAAACATCAAATCATTGTGGGTTTTATAATTAATCAATAGGTTAACATATTGCGAGAGTAATCACACATATATTTTAGGCACGTATGTCTGTACATTACTATATTATTTTGATTCAACCAAAACCTTTTACTTATTTGTTGGCGCGTGTAAGGCCTGGAGCGGCCGCTTTACTCGCCCCACCCTAAAGACGGCACTGGGTGTATTTATTTCTGCTGATGGTGATTATATTCAACCCAAAAATCTCTCCAAAAATGTTCTTGGTAAATGATAGATTAATTCTTTCTGTAGTTTGACGTATGTCATGCATGACGACTGACTAAAGAAGCGTAGCCACCACTAGTAAAAATTCCCTTGGACATCCATGGAATCAGGTAGGGAACGATCCAAACAGCTCAGGACACGAAGATCAAAGGAACCGATAGTAGCTGACGCATATGTGTAACCTGTGGTAACGATCCGTGAAAGTTCGCGCTGTATCCGTGAGTCCGTGTGTCACTAAGTTCCAAAGTACAATTTTTCTTAACCTTAAATACCCTGCAAACAGTCCGAAATTATCGCGATCCGCTAGGTGGAGCTGCAATAGCGCACCCAGTGAATAAGAACGTTTACATATATGTACCAGAAGCTACCGTTGTCATGATAATTTGATGGCATGTTATTCAGCCCTCTCCTCGTATATCTAGCGCTGCATGTAATTATCCAGGCACATTTTCTATTCCCACTCACCCCTGCACTGGTGTCACTGCAAACCTACGTGGAAGTGGCTTTTAAGTACATGTAGCAAATCTAGTGTTGAACTTATATTGGCAGATATTTCGGGGCATTAAAGAATTTAAAACAGAAGCGGATTTAACTCCGGTTTAGATTGTGAACTACAGCGATACATGTTGTTATCCTCAACCATATCAACGAGGGACAAGTCTCACAAGTAATGGATGTCCAAACAGTCAGACATTTTTAAATTTTTAATTTCATCATGGAAATATGCCACACCCGGAAACTATACTGTGGCGTTCATGTTGATAGGACTCCATGATCATTCGGCCAATTGAGTCACGTATATTGTCATTGTCAGTTTTACTTTGAAAAATTCATTCAACAATCCCAATGGAATCCCATATAGTCTTAGAGTCTTCGATGTACTCTTATATATCCACATGATAAGAAGCATGGTTGCAACGGTCATTATCTAAGAATTGAAGACAAAAGACAAAACCTAGTGCTCACCCGGATGGCCGAGTTCTGCCAAAGAGCCGTTCATTTCGGCCAGTCGGAGTCCAGATCTGGCACGAACACGTCTTGTTTAGGGCTAAGAAGTACTTCTCTCCGCATGACCTTCTCACTCTATTATGTCTTATCAAATAATAATTTGGGGTAACAGTCCCGCAGCCGATAGAATTTTTATCATACAAAAGAGGATAATAAAAACAATGTTCAAAATGAAACCTACAGAGTCATGTAGAAGTATATTAACAGTCAACCGCTTATTAACATTACCGGGAATTTATATCTATAACACTCTACTATTTATCTTTAACCAGAAAGAAAAGTTTGAAAAAAACGTCTTCAACCACAGTTACAATACTCGCAAAAATCAGAAATACATCACATACGCTAAATTCTACCAAAAAATGTCCACATTACTCTGCACTGAAACTTTATAATGCTTCACCTAAACATATTCAATCTATTTCAGCATTCACTATATTCAAAAAAAGCATTCATAAATATACCTGTATATGCTAAATGGAACCATATAGTGTTGAAGAGTTCCGTGCTCTAGTGAAACCGTAAGCATCAATATCGCTTCGTTATATGTTGTCTATTTATGTTTGTTTTTGTATGTACTTTAAAAAAATTGTATGTTATTTACACTGTATCACAATGACGTGTTATACATTTTGTTTGTTTTTGTTTATAACTGAGAAACCAACAAATTTCTGTTCTATTCTATTCCCAGATAAGGCCTAGCCTCGAGTATTGTTCACACGTTTGGGGTGCTGCCACCTCGACTACATTATTTATGCTCGATGCTGTCCAGAGGAAGGCTGTCCGACTGATCGACGACTCTTCTCTAAGAGACAGTCTCGGGACCCTTTCGCACCGGCGGGCCGGTACCGCTACACCAACGGGCTTTGCTACTCAGAGCTCTCTTACTTGATGCCGTCGCGCTTTGTGCCTGCCAGACAGACCCTTCTGACTTTGGCATCCCATCCTAATGGTGTTGAACTTCGTACATACAGAACTGGCCGGTACGACCGCTCCTTTGTCCCGAGCGGGTCGAGATTGTGGAACAGTCTACAACAGGAAGCTTTTCTGGGTTCTACTAACCTTAGGCAGTTCAAAAATCGGATTAACAAGATTTCTTTTGGATCGTCCTAGCAGCCGCGGTGTCTCGCCATTTAGGCTGTTTCGGTATAAAAAAAGTGACCCCTAGTTCTGACACCTTATTCGTGCTCAGCGAAAGATAACATGGGAAAATTATAATGGGCCCTCCAGAATACGTTTTTCCATATTGTGCGTATGTGATATCATTATTACCAGAAAAACGGAAAAATATAAGTCTACATCATAAGTCAGGCTAAACATACAAAATTCAAATTAATTTCTTTCTGTCCGCCATCTCGTGTTTGAGCAGTAACATTTGTAGCACGTGCCCTTCGTCAATAAAAGTGCGAAAGGAACACTACAGTGGCTATAAAGAGGTGTGAACATCAACCTAACCAAACGGACCAGCAGCAACTATTCTCACTGCAGCACGAAGTGCATAGTCCGCATAACAATGTTGGTTGACAAAACACACCTTAATGGTAGATCCCGTTCAGGATATCAAACAGCTAGACGTGCTGACTGTCTGTTCCCTACCATTAGGTAGTCCTCCTCCTTCCGTGCAATTTCCTGTGCTCAGACCGAGATGACGGCTGATGACGCCGCCAGCGCCCTCTATAATTAACTGCGACGCTAATAATGTGTGTGCGTTTTCTCCTTGGTCGAACAGACATCCGAACTGTTTGGTACGGTCATATTGGGAGGCAGGGATGGTAGTAATATTAGGCAAACGAATCTATTTTATACAGCTTTCTTATGGAAAACGGCTTTTGGCTTCATCCATTTTCCTGGTGGGGAGTAGGACGTATTTAGAAGCTAGACTGACTTCGACCATAACTATCAATGTGAGTGACTTTGACAATGGTCAAGGTGAAATCCGTGATCACATTGCCTAGCCTGAGAGAAATCTTAGCAACAGTATGTTTTACTTCTTCTCTGATAACACTGAATTTGTGATATGACAATTTTTGGGTGTATCTCATCTATTTTGAGTCCCTTAAATCAAATTTAAAAACAGATTTTTTCAATCACACACAGATATTCGGTAACATCTACTTTTATGAATTACAATACAAAACATCTCATATTGCTATATTTCTCGGCGTTTATGCGATGACGCACATATACAGGGTTATCCAAATTAAGTGTCCACCATTAGTAACTTTGTTATTAGTGAAAATACAAAGTTGTTTGAATTAGCAAACTAGTAGCATTTTAAACGCTGGTAAAAATGAGAAATAAAAAAAAACAATTGAGAGTCGTTATTTTGATTTTTTCAGTAAAATAACATTTTTTTAAATGGAAACCCCTGTATATTATATTTTTTTCTGTTAAAGCATCAAATTTTAAACAAAAAAGTTCATAATGACTTTTCCGCTAAAGTCAAAATAACGATAAATATTTTTAATTATTTGCAGTATTATAATATTAAGACGGCTATGAAAACATATTTTACAACATAAAATTTTTAAAACATAATTTACAAGCGAAGGCACGATAACCTTGACGCGTTAAAGACTGCAGTTAGGGAAAAGATAACCCAGATAGATGGTAGGACCATACTTAAGACAGTTCGAGCAGTTGAAAAACGTGCCCAAAAATGTATTGAAGAACAAGGTGGTGTTTTCGAGCATCTTCTTTAAAAAAAATTGTTATTGTATTTTGTAAGATTATAAGTTGATGTTGAAAATAAAGTTTGTCGACACAATTTAATTGTTTCAGATTGGAGGCCATAACTTCAACAATTTGTAACCTAGGAGAAAAGTTATTGTAAGCTTTTTTGTTTAAAATTTGATGCTTTAACAGAAAAAAATATAATATACAGGGGTTTCCATTTAAAAAAATGTTATTTTACTGAAAAAAATCAAAATAACGACTCTCAATTGTTTTTTTTTATTTCTCATTTTTACCAGCGTTAAAAATGCTACTAGTTTGCTAATTCAAACAACTTTGTATTTTCACTAATAACAAAGTTACTAATGGTGGACACTTAATTTGGATAACCCTGTATAATATGAAGGGCCGATTTCGCCAACATTAATATTATGGACCAATGGGAAAATACCTTATCGAAATGCAATTTGACAGAAGCTGTCACAGGTCTCTGAATATTAGTGATTTCTATTGAAGTATTGAATAAAATCGTGAAAATTCGACTGTATTATAAACAAGACCACTTTTTGATTCCAACATGATGCTTTTGTACAGAAAAAATAGGTCAACTTTCATGTATTTTGATATATGTTATAGGTATACATTTAACAATCCGTTATCCCCCTCAGCGAATGGGAATGCGGCAAATAATAGGTCGATTTTCTAGCTATTAAACTCTCGATTTACCAACTTCAATATACTGAAAGTTATCATTACATACCTGTTGAATAGTGTCTGTACTTTGCAAGAAAATAGAATATAAAATACATTCCATCCAATTCCTCATCTTCCTTTACGTCATAATAGTAATCATTTATTAATTTATGGATTAATGAATTTTTTCAAAGCAATAAAAACTTTATGTCCTATCCATCCTAAAACACAGATAATATGTGTAAGACGTGTCAATTCCTACATCTCCCTGATGCATAATGCAATTACTATGGACATAGACAAAAAATAATGAAAAATATTTCACAACTAATGTCTTTCAAGTCCAAAAATCATAAAAACTAGTAATGTTCATTGTTTGTCTTTTTGACTGACGGGGATACCTATCTGTCACTCGCAGGTTTGCCAAGTCTAACGACGATCACGTCCCGTGGTGGACGGTGTGAAATGAATCTTTTACATATGCTGGTTTTGAATTTTTTTCGTGAAAATTTATGAAAATATTTTTGGTATCATCTAACCGTTGCAATCAGTGCACAAACACTGTGACATGATTTATAGCATAACCCGCTGCCCCATCAATACAAATTTAACATACAGGTCGCCTAGCCGTAGGGATGCAGTGGTCGGAATGAATATCACCGTAGAAACTGATAATTTGGGCATGTCTGGTAACAACGTATTAAGTGAAACTCGCTAACTTCACAAATTTGAAGATTTTGTACAATTTCTTTGAAAATGATCAAAGATATGTCTAATTTGGCAGGGTAATGTCGCAGCCAAATGGCAGTCACTCTTTCTGACACAGTCCGGATCGAAAGATGACGATACTCGTGAAATGTATTGATACTTCTAAATATAGGATCGTATCGAACATCCCTACTGTCAAGATGTATAACCCAAGGTAACGACGGAGCTATTATTCGGCGTCATGGTAATAATTTTAAATTTTCATTTGCATTTTTTCAAGTGTTGTGCAATGATTTTGGGAAAAATGTCACGAATAGTCTTATAAAGCATAGTAGAGTATATTTCAACTGTTGGCGGAACTTACTCCACTGGGACCAGGAGGGTGAAACGGGATATTAATGCACAATCTGATAACCCTGTCGCACCCTCACAAAATGGCCGCTGACAACCACACAAGTCACCGTGTTGTCATTGAATAACATGGAATTAAACCTTCAGAGTATATGTTTTGTGACTGGTACCAAGAGTTGACAGATCCCACACATGTATCACTCCTTGGAATGCAATAATCAGCTGTATTCAAATAATGTCTAATATAAATATAACCTAGAATGTGTACTCGTGAAAAAATAAAAATATGGCAAATTTATAGTTTTTTTGCAGGTTTTAGGTTTGCTGGTAGCTTTAAGGCATATATTTGGGAATTTCTTAATCGCTGTGAATATAGTGTGGATGTTTGTTCAGTTCCTGAACAATGAAAAATATTCAACTTTATGGATGTATGGGTATCAAAAAACCTGAATGGGTTTGTGGTAATATCAATCTAAGGTGCCATAATGGTTCTGAATGGCAAGTAAATGAATGAATGTTTGGAAACGAGCAATATCTTTTGGTAGAGCCTGTCATCAAGTAGGTGCTTGATGGCTGTCTGCAAGAGGTTTATAGGAAAAAACACCCAGTATCGCATACCAGTTGAAGAAAATAATAGAAACATGAATAGAAAATCAACAATAGTAATTAAAACATGAATTTTATAAAAAATCCAACATTTCATTAAATTTTGACTGAATTATATGTATTTTTTTAATATTCAATAAGCTGGTGATGTTTCAATGACAAGCTGTCATCTCATACTTTGACAGTATTTTGTTTTCAACATTTCATATCTATTGGTTGCTAAAATTTGTTGATTGGAACTTGAAGCTCATTCGTTGTATTTGACGGTCTGTTACCCTATAGATGGAGAATAACGGACTGTTGTTGGTGAAATTGGCCCTTAGTGAGGCAAAAATTAAAGAGGGCATATTTGTGGGTCCACAAATGCGGAAAATAATTAAGGATGATGTATTTGACAGTGCTCTAAATGAAACTAAATTACGAGCTTGGAATGTTTTTAAGTCGGTTACTGCACATTTTTTAGGCAATGTGAAGGTGGACAATTATAAAGATATTGTGAGTGCACTAATATTAATGCTTATAAAGGAAAGGAATGTAACATGTCAGTAAGAATTAAATTTTTGGAATCCTATCTCGACTTTTTCCGAAAATTTAGGTGCAGTAGGTGATGAATATGATAAAGGGTTCCAATAAGACATTTCTGCTATGGACAAACGGTATCAAGGCGAACGGAGAATTTGCTTGCTGAATATTGCTGGACATTGTTAAGAGATACTTCAGGAGCAATGTATCGCCGTAAACCATGGACAACAACCTTCTGAGATTAATGTTTATTCGAGTTTTTATTATTATATATATTCTTACACACATATCCTTATATTGTACCAGTAAAAGCAGCAAATAAAATGCCGTATTGCAAGAAAACCGTGAGTGATAGAAAAAATCGAATGCTATTTTCGGCTTTTTGGGTACGTTTTATATAATAACCATTGTCCATGTCACAAAAAATTATTTTAATTTTGTTAGCCAGTGGAATCAACCAATCATTTTAGATGACTTGAATTTTATTTTCGGACCTGCTAAGTTGGTCGAATACGCCTTTAGAGTAAGTGTGCTATATTTTTAAAATTATTTTAAGATTTACCATTTTCATCATGCTAGAAGAGGTATATGGACATTGTTGGAGATCTAGCTAACGAAAGACATTAGCTGCGCTACAAGTGCACCAACACACTTCTTAATGCTAACTGTCTGTCGCAGCGTTTAGGAGATATTTACAAAAAACAATAGCTCAGCAGCTCAACACGGGGAACGGGATTTCAGAAATGGTTAGAGCTACAATGTTGGTTGAATGAGAAAAAAGTGGCGTAGTCTATGTCCCTTTCACATGCAATTTCTAGAATATCCCTGCCATTGTTCGACTCTGAGTTACTTACTTTTTCGCAATTAACCCAAAATCAGAAGGACGCAACGATGTGGCTCCAACGGTATTTGAGATCGTAATGCTCACTTATTCTGAACTACCAGTCTTTTTGCGAAATGCTATCTTAGCAACGGGTTGATGTATTTATAAGACGACTGACCTCTGTAATTAGATCAACCTCCTATAATATCCAAGTATCGAAATATGATCATAAAGGCTTATTCGACAAATTTAGAGGCCATGGGTCAATCTGCAGCAATAAGAAATATCGTGTCAATATCTGAAGCTTCATTTATTTCTAGCCAAGCCCTCATGTGCCTAAATCGTGTATCCACAAGTTCCTGCCTTCATAGCGCGGGAATATTATCGACCCCTGCAAGGAAGACTATCGTAACTCAGTGTTGGCTGAACTGAGATATAGGCATTAGAAGATTTTCTGATGGATTTCGTTGTCAGAAAAATGACGATCTCATCAAAAATATACTGCACGTTGCAGTAATTCTTGCATATAGAAGGTTAGAAATGGTGTTACTATACAAACCTAGCGAAAATGACAATTTTTTTATAAATTCTTCTGACTTACTATAGTTTTCGTTGGATCAATTAAAGCAGAAAGTACACTTGCTCTAGACTTAGTAGGATATTTATTGAAATATTAGAGTATTTTCCAAATGGTCGAAAAGAGAACCTGTTTAATGCCATCTTCCTGTTCTCCACTTTCATTGTTCTCAACGTCTGTATCTTCAGCACTTTTAATATTATGTCCACTTTGTATTCTTTTCTTCCTTGGCTTTTAGAGAAAAATGAAAAGCAGGTAAGCCTCAGGCATGCTAGGGAGACCGTTTGCTTTTGATTTACAAAGGTCTAATAAACCATTTAATTTTCTAGCATCTACTGGAAGCAAGCTTGTGTAGAGCAAAGGTAGTTCCTGAAGCGTATAATAATAATAATAATATTAACAATAATAATAATAATAATATATCGTTTTGCTGTCTCATTCTCTGACAAATAATCGATGTTATTATCGTGAGATCATCAGCATAGTCACACTTATATTTCATTTCACGAGGCTCTCATCTTATTAATTTTCAACTTTTCTCCACAATCGTCTTTGATCCAATTTTCCGGTTTTACCTTTTATTTAAAACTAATGGATTCATGACCAACTACAGACAGGATTTTTTAGCCCTCATCAGTATGATATAGGTCTGTAATATAGGTCTGTATCAGGTACAGATGTGGAGATGAACGAATGAAAAGCAAACACGTGAGTGTCGTCTTAGCAAAACCGAGGACTGTAGTTGAATTCTGGTGATGCAACAGACCCCAATGCATAACGTGCAGAAGAAGAGGATGCTATGTTTGAACCTATTTGTTGTGTGAAAAGAATTCATCACTATTTATGAACCAAACATGCCTGAATTTAACGGTTCAGCAACTGCACCTAGCTTTTTTGCATCTATCAGAATTAATTTGGTTCTGGAATTCATTTTAATTCGCTTTAAAACCTGCTCTTTTCATACACCTAATATTTAAAATGTTTTCGCTATTAATTAGCGCAACTTCAAAATATGCTGCGAAAACCATGGTAAGTCAGACAGAAGGTTTAACAGTCAGTTAGGTTTTCCTTATTTTTTTGCATCGAAGATTAAGTAACTCAATTTGATGTAGTTTTCGCGGGAGCAACCGCCACTATTATACTTACTGTATGACGTAGAAGATTTGTTGGTTGCCTACAGTTGCATGGCTAAGATACCATATTCCTCCACCAAAGAGAACCCGATAAGGTCTATCGATACCGTATAGTAGGTCAAAGGCAAGGGTTTTTGAGTTGGTGTATAGTCTTCGTTGCAGGGGTCGAATTTGATGCATGGTTTTGTGAGAAAACGTTGCTTGTACTATAGAAGGTCGGTCTGAGGGTTAGTGCAAGGGTCTCCAATTGAACAAAGCCGCCCATGATAAATGGCTCAATTTAGAACAATAACCATGTGTAACGGGAGCACGTTTGGTCGTATAATTAGTTTTAATTAGAGGCAAAAAACGGACACTAGAAGAGAATAGATGGGACCGGTGGGAGGATACAGTTCCAGTTAGGAACCGCGTCAGGTGCTCTAATGAAAGGATAACGCTCTTTTAAACCACCTACGCTACCTACGGAACTATATTTTACTAGGGAACCGTAGGGAATTTGTAAGTGTACGTACCAAGCAAGGAGGAGGTGCTGGCGATACTACGAGCCCCTTCCCACTTCAGTTGGCCCACTTCAAGATTTGTAACAATATATGCCTTTATAAACTAAACATGACGAAACTATTTACTTCTAAAACAATTTATTTTCTCAAAAACATTGTAGATACACTCTAGTCGTATAAAATTAATATTTGAAATCACTTAGACCTATAACTAATAGAACATCTGAACAAATAAACAATGTGCGAATAAATGCCCGAAGTTAACAAAGCAACAATTGAAATATAACCTTTGGGTAACATCACCTTTATCTTTTATTACGCCTGAAATTCTTAGGGGCAGAGTGTTAACCAAGTTTTGGCAAGAATTTGGTGTAAAACAATCCCATATTTCTTGAAACTTTTGTCTCAGTTCAGTGATTGTATGAGCAGGATGTTGTCGTAGAACCTTTTTTATCTCGTGCCACAAAGGTTCAATAGGTGACAGATCTGGACTGCTAGAAGCCCATTTCAAAAGTGGTACATTATTTTCTTCCATCCATTTTATATCCTTTATTGAGGTATGGCACGCTGCACCATCTTGTTGAAACACACAAAATCTTGGCCGGATGTCAAACATTCTTCCATTACCGGTAAAAGCGATTCTTCCGTCAATAAAATGCAGTTTTCCCACTCCTTTTGATGACATACCGCCCCAGACCATAATGGATGCTGGAAATTTCACTTTTCTCTTCAGACAGTCAACATGGAATGCTTAATTTTTTTTTGCGAATAACTCTACTGCGACTGTCACCAACACAAACTTCGAATCGGGTCTCATCACTCCATTATATTGCACACCATTGCTGAGGTGTCCATCGTCTATGTTCTTTAGCCCATCTAAGCCGATTTTTCCTTTGCAGTGGAGTTAATAGTGGCTTTTCTTTGGCCTATAAACAAGTTGTGCAGCTTTAGGGTTTTTACTTCACTTTTTTTATAAGAAAACATACCTTGCAAGTAAAAAATCCCAGTTTGTGGACCTCTCTATGAGTTGGGACCTCGAAATTCTCGTTCCAACAGCGTCACTCCACAGAGCACTTAACTGTAAATAATTGGCACTCCTGTTTTTCACGATTATTCTTCTTAATGCTCTTCGGTCGGCATTTGTGATATTACTTTTTTTACATATCGTGGCTCAATATTAACTGAACCAGTTACGTTATATCTTCTAACAATATTTCTCACACTGTACCGCGATAAGTCTAACAAAGTAGCAATTTCTGAGTTTGATTTCCCAGAATTAAAAAATTTAATTATCAGTAACCAAGTTTTCTCAATAATAACCTTTGCTCTACCCATTTTGAAAGCCTTAACTACCCAAAACTATTTTAAACGTATTCTGACAGCTGTGATTAATAAAAAAATTGTCATGGCTTTTATTTTTCACAGCCACCGATGCGTTATAGACTTATTTTGCATTGAAATGAAAATAGGTTGATATGCTGTAATTGCAACATGTGTCATTTTTATGCTGCAAATTTGATTAGGGAGTGATAAGGTTGATGTTTTCTACTATATATTATCAAAATATTCATTCCTAATATTTTAAACCTATAACACCCTGCTACATTTTTATTATTTGTGTTTAATATGAAAAAAACTAAGATTTCAATAGTTGGGCCAACTGAAGTGGGAAGGGGCTCGTATATATATATATATATATATATATATACTAGATATATATTCTATACTAGGCTATGCTAGATCTCTAGCCTGGTTAGAATGTCGTTATTTTGAGATAATTTCACCTCGCTGTAACTCAAACCCATTGCATATCAGGTGAGAATAAATAGTCACGGCAATCCTAAGGACATAATGCTTGCCTGTCACATCTAAGAGGGCTAAGCCTGTCATGATTCCAAAGGATACAGATTCTATTTTTTTATTACTATCCCATTATACGCCTTGTGGAGTGCAATTTGGCTTTTGGTCTGAATTACAGACAATTAAGCCAGATGCATCATCCATAACGAAAGCACTGGTTTCGTGCTTCAAGACGGTCCGAGAAGGTGATAAATAATTGAAAAGGCTAACCCACTTTTGCTCGTCAAACCTTTGAAATACTTCCTTCACAGTAAGGACAGGAATATGCAATAACCCCTGAACAGAAGCTTGCGTACCGTCACTATGCCTCCCATGAGACCCTTCACACAGACTTTGACACCGTCTAGTTGAGGGATTATGTTGAACGACAGGCGAACGCAGATAAAGTAAAGTTTATTTACCAAAAAATAAGGATAATATGGTAAGTGAATATGAAAACGTACACAGTTAGTTTAAAGTGACAAACACGAAACTCACAGAAGCAAGCTTGTCCTTGGAATTATACAAATTATACAAAAACGCTAACGTGGTATGGATATTAGTATAAGACATTTTCTAAAATTTCCAGTCCGTCACTTATTTTAATAAAACAAGAGTCACTCATATATTCCACTATAAAATAGTTCATACACTTAAAAGCAATTCGACTAAAATCGTATTGGCCATAAAATCGGTAAGGTAATCCAAAATCGCTAATTTGAAGATGTATGCTTAAAATAAGCATATAAATTCATTAAAATCGTCCACAGTCGGTTGATGGAAAGCTGGCATATTCATCTAATACATATAACGTTATTGAAATTCGGTATCGATGAAAAGAGAGAAGGATAGAAAGACAAAGGAAGTGTACAGACATTACAGCAACAGTTTCAATACATTTATAAGACCTATACAATGGTCACAGATATTATACAGGGTGTAAACGTTATGGTAGTCATTATTGAAATGGGTTATAGGGGGGGGGGGGGTTCAAAACAAGTCAAAACGTTTAGATGACCCACAGTTCAAAAGTCAATAGATTTTTGCTTAATGGCTCTATAGTTTATAACTTTAATTGCTTTAAATCGACCACAATCACAACAATCTTATTAATTTTTATAATCTAATCTAAAATGTTTTTAAATTCAAAAATAAATGGCATTAAATTTTTCTAAGTTAAGCCAAAATTTGTAGTCAGTAAGTATGTAAGTTTCATTAAATTGAATATTTAAAACACACATGACAACAGCGCGTCGGTCATCATCACTCTTATCGAACCAGCAATCGATCGCAAACGGTAACAGTGGTTAGTTATCGGGCATCGGGCGTGTCGTTTACAATGTTCTCGAATCAAGAGTTCGACATGTTGTTAGTTTACGGTGAAGCTCGTAAGAATTCAAATCTTGCAGCTCAAATGTATCGCGACACATTTCGCCAACGGGTAGACCCAGACAGAAGGACATTTGTGTAAGTGTACGAAAGACTTCGAGATACCGGAAGTGTTCAGTCCACTAATATTCGTACTCGTGGAAGACAGGTTACTGTAGAGCAGGAGGAACAAATTTTAAATATCGTGGAAATCAATGCAGACATCAGCACTCGGGAACTATGCCGCCGCTTAGGACTATCGGATACCATAGTCCATAGAATCCTACGGGAAAACTTGCTTTATCCCTACCATGTACAAAGAGTGCAGGCCATGTTACCAGAAGACTATCCTCGCAGACTAACATTCTGTCAGTGGTTTTTGC
Organism: Acanthoscelides obtectus; assembly: GCA_963669975.1. NCBI lineage: Eukaryota > Metazoa > Arthropoda > Insecta > Coleoptera > Chrysomelidae > Acanthoscelides > Acanthoscelides obtectus. The sequence goes on from CAVLJG010000003.1 coordinate 29,810,643, forward strand.
ACTAAAACATTGAAAATCCGGATTTGTTTAAAAACATTCTAGCGACGGACTAATGTACTTTTAAGCGAAACGGGATATTAAATTTTCATAATACTCACACGTGGGCCCAAGAAAATCCTCATACCATTCGTGAAGGTCATTTCCAACAACGTTTTAAAATAAATGTTTGGGCGAATATTCTTTTACGATCAGGTAATTGGCCCTTTCGAGTTACCCCCAAAGTTATCAGCAGAGGGATACCTTAGTTTCTCGCCAATAACCTACCAGAACTCTTGGAACAGATCTTAGACAACATGCCATTACAACGGAGACAGAATTTGTGGTTTCTTTTTTACGGGGCACCACCACACATTTTTAGAGGCGTCACTCAGTATTTGAATGAACATTATCCAAATGCTGGATCGGTCGAAATGCTTCTGATTCTCGAAAATGGCCAGCAAGATCTCCTGACCTCAATCCGATGGATTTCTGGTATTGGAGTGGACTTAAAGGGATGGTTTATGGGGCTGGTCCAATAACAACTGAAGCACAACTTCGCGAAAAAGTGCGGCTGGAAAAGTAAATGGACAACTTCGAGGACCTAGAGTAAGAAGAAACTGGGTTCGTCGTAATGAAGCTTGTTTGGAAAGTGGAGGACGACATTTTGAACACCTCCTTTAAATACGAAAAAAGTGCAGTGTGGGTTTTAAAAAGAAAAACAATGTTTGCATCAAAATTGTGTTCCCTATTTATAACTGTATTTTTTTAATACGTTCAATAAACTTTCAGACACCAGGAGAAGCGCTGAGACAGTTAGTGGTCAGCCCCTTTTTTTAATTGTTTTCATTTTACGAGTACATTATCAAATAATGAAATAATACCTAAGAGCCAAAAATAACAAACTCCATCTTTATTCACAGTGCGTTCCGTCGTAATTTGCGTCTGGCATTATGGCGTGGTCAGATTTTATTTGACTTTAAAGTCACCTTTCTCTAAAAAAATGCCGTTTTGACCCCCATGTTATATGAAACTTTTTGCTTCTTTTAACACCCTCTGGAAAGTGGAGGACGACATTTTGAACACCTCCTTTAAATACGAAAAAAGTGCAGTGTGGGTTTTAAAAAGAAAAACAATGTTTGCATCAAAATTGTGTTCCCTATTTATAACTGTATTTTTTTAATACGTTCAATAAACTTTCAGACACCAGGAGAAGCGCTGAGACAGTTAGTGGTCAGCCCCTTTTTTAATTGTTTTCATTTTACGAGTACATTATCAAATAATGAAATAATACCTAAGAGTCAAAATAACAAACTCCATCTTTATTCACAGTGCGTTCCGTCGTAATTTGCGTCTGGCATTATGGCGTGGTCAGATTTTATTTGACTTTAAAGTCACCTTTCTCTAAAAAAATGCCGTTTTGACCCCCATGTTATATGAAACTTTTTGCTTCTTTAACACCCTCTGGAAAGTGGAGGACGACATTTTGAACACCTCCTTTAAATACGAAAAAAGTGCAGTGTGGGTTTTAAAAAGAAAAACAATGTTTGCATCAAAATTGTGTTCCCTATTTATAACTGTATTTTTTTAATACGTTCAATAAACTTTCAGACACCAGGAGAAGCGCTGAGACAGTTAGTGGTCAGCCCCTTTTTTTAATTGTTTTCATTTTACGAGTACATTATCAAATAATGAAATAATACCTAAGAGCCAAAAATAACAAACTCCATCTTTATTCACAGTGCGTTCCGTCGTAATTTGCGTCTGGCATTATGGCGTGGTCAGATTTTATTTGACTTTAAAGTCACCTTTCTCTAAAAAAAATGCCGTTTTGACCCCCATGTTATATGAAACTTTTTGCTTCTTTTAACGCCCTCTATCACCCATTTAAAGACTATTATAAGGCTTACACCATGTATCATGTATGTTTTGCCTATGAGTATTTGAGATTCTTAAGTTTAGTTCTTTCTTGAACAGAAATGTTAGACTGAGCCTGCTAGTATGCTCCGGCATGCATTAAAACCTTTGGGACGTATGTAGCTGTGACTCCTTAGGCCAACTGATGTGTAAATTTTTAGGAATATAGTTGTACGCTTCGTTGCCTAGTTTTATGGCAATGCTTAATGTAACCGCTGTTACCTTTAGGTGAGTAGTGAAATATGGCCAACGAGTCCAAGTATGCGGTGTTCAAGAAAAAATTCTATAACTATATAGTTCCATTTCAGTTTTGATACCTAAACAGGAACAACAATACCTATTTCGGTCAGCGACAATTTAATAACGAATGAGCTGAACCTCCGTAACGGGAATGGGAAGCTAATACGTTTCTATCAAGAAGCGATTGCATTGTAACAGTGTTATTCCCTTCCTGGCAATGGGCAGGGCAATCAATCGCAACGCTGGACGTCCAACGATTGAAGGAGAAATTAGTTTAGCGAAAAATTATACGAAGTAACTGATCTGATAAAAAACAATTTACAATGTTTCATATTTTTTTAGCAATCATCAGTACAGTATACACCTAATTTGTAGACAAATGACGGAAAGAAGACTAGCGGATGTGGACCTTGAAAAGCTCATAATTATGATGCGCAAAAGGTACAACGTATGATAACATGTCTGAACGACATTATCTGTTTCTGCGAACCCAAACAAGGTTTTCCACCACCTAGGCATCTCCATGCTACCAGCATTGACGTGCTATATTGCATAAACTAAACACAGGCAGAACATTGAGAAAAAATGTAGATGTCTAGAAATGGTAGATAAGTCGTGTTCCTGAAAACAACTGCACAGAAACTTGTCGGCTGAAAATTCTAGTGCTTATCAAAGTTACAGAGCAAAAAGGGAAGTCTCAACTTCGCTCATATAATTTGGAGATCATGTAAGTTGCATTTGCAAATATCCAATGAGCAGTCGACGTTCAACAGCAAAACCATGTAGAGGAAATTTATTTTTATGTGATTTCACAGTCTGGTTCAAAAATCGTACTAACAAAATTTCTTTGGGATCATCATAGCAGCCGCGATGTTCCGGCATTTAGGCTTCTGCTTGCGCGGCTGCTTCGATATAAAAAAGTCAATGTCTTGCTACGAGCTTTAAAATGAAACAAAGCCACTCTCTGAATCTCACTATTTCATTGAGGATGTGTAACTTGCACGAAACATGTTCTCATACTCCTACTTGAGCGTATGAAAGCTTTGTGCTCAGTTCAGTGTATAGCGCTGACTTATTTGGATAGCTTGTTATTTTTTTCATCCTTCTATTGGACTCTTTGTTTCTTGAACCATAATCTATCTAACCATATTTCAGATGCATCAAATGCGTTCCAATACGTTTGAAATTGTGAATCCATGATCAAAACAAGTTTGTTTACTTTATACAGAGTGCGGCAGAGAGGACGGAAGTTTTTGGGATGGGTAGTACTCTCCGCCTCCGTCTACGAGAGAGGTGGGGAGGGTGCCGTTTGACTCGTGAGATCCTAGCATCATTTTACCAGTTGTCGTTATGGAGCCTTGGACGATGGAGCACCGCGTTTTCGCCTATGATTGTTTCGTCCGAAATAATGAGTCAGACATCGTCGTACAGCGTGAGTTTCGTCGCCATTTCAACATTTATTGGAATAGAGCTGTTGCCTCTCGAAGAACCATCCTTCGTTGGGTTGAATCACTTGGCAGGCGTGGTGAACTAATCAACAGAAGACCAAGAGGAGCGCCGCGAACAGTTCGAACTCCTGAAAATGTTGAACGCGTCCGTCAGGTCTTTCTTCGCAGTCCGACTCGATCTGCCCGGAAACATGGTGCTGCACTTCGCCTTAGTGATCGTTCGGTAAGGCGAATTTTGCATATGGATCTCCGCTTTCACCCCTACAAATTGGCCATTGTGCAACAGTTACAGCCCGGAGATTATGCACAACGAATGAACTTCGCACGTGAGATGAAAGCACTGATCGATCAAAATGAGAACCTCATTTTGTTCATGTGACGAAGCGCACTTTTACCTAAACAACATGGTTAACCGGCAGAAATGTCATTATTGGGCTAATGAAAATCCGCAACAGTTACACGAAAGACCGCTGCACAGCCCAGTTGAGAGAGCGATGTTGGAGAGAGCCTACGCGAATTTCCAAGAAGGCCTCTAGCGCTGCATCAACGATTTCGGCCACCACATGCCTGAGATGATTTTCCACAATTGACTGTCTGAAATGCTATTTCCTTGTGAACCTGATTCCATCAATAAATTTGTTTTCGTGTAAAAATTAACTATTTTATGATTTTTTTAAGACCGTCCATCCTCTCTGCCGCACCCTCTACTTTTGTATACGTTATACAGCTTCATGCTTTGAAAATATATTTGAGATTCCGCTAAAATCTGCTCTGATCTATGTCTTAGCTGTCAGTATCAATTTCTCAGTGCTGATTCTAATGTTTTCACGGATGCCAGAAGGTTCTTGATACTTATCGTATAAGACGAGATGTAAAACGTCATCTTAACAAGAATAGACCTAATACATTACATTGAGACCATTGCAATGATAACATCTCCCAGCGTAGAAGACGGATATAATATTCCAATTACATGACTCCCTACTCCAAAATCTGATTGCACGGAGTGAAGATACCCCCAAGCCATTAAGCAAGTTTAAGATGCTTTATGTCTCTTCCCCTAGCCGGCATTACCATACTGAGAGATTTGAATTGCTAAAGAGACAATAGTGGCATTCAAAACGTTACGTTGGATGGCGGTATAATTCAAGCGTTAGGAATGAACTATGAATTATTTGCATATACTTTCTGTTTTTCTCAGATGACATTTTTCTTCCATTAAGATGACAGCAAGTTTATATCTCAGGTATAAGAGATCTTTTGATTGGATCTCTAGGTTTTTTACGGTTTGTCATTGGATCCTAAATGCGTAGGTGCTTCGTTCGACCGACTACGAGTCAAGCTATGAGGTAGAAAAGAAGTTTGTTAATAAAAATACTTTATTGAGTATTGGATGTTAATTACAGCTAATGCCCTTCCGTGTTAATATATCACTGCCCGCGTACTGGCCATTTGCTAAAAGGCAGACACTTTCCACTTATATACAGGGTGTCCGCAAAGTTGGGGTTTTCCTTTACACGACGTGTAGATCTTGAAAACATAAGCAATTTTTCTTAGTACCATACCATCTTAAGGGAACCGAGATAAAGGGCTCTGCAGCATCAAAAATATCTGAATACCGTCCTGTAGCCGCGACTCGCGACATCCCCAACTGGTACTAGGACACTAGCTCAACCCGACGACAGAACTGAGTCGGGGTCAGTGTGTGTCAGGTCAGTATGCAACCTTCAACCGACGGTTACGGTCACGCGTGTAGAAGTAAACGAACCCGTATAATCGATTGCGTTTCAAAAAACAACAAGCACTAGAGACGTGGCTAGAGAAGTGCAAGTATCAAAAACTAAAGTGTGGCAAACGCTGCGTGAAGAGGCGGTATCCGTTTCACGTCCAACGTGTACAAGCCCTTCAACCTGACGATTTTCCAGCAAGAGTGCGGTTTTGTGAGTGGTTGTTGCATCAACATGACAATAATCCGGACCTTTTGAAGTGCATATTGGTGACAGACGAATCTACGTTCACGCGTAATGGGGTGAATAACTTCGCAACACTCATGTTTGGTCCGTAGAAAATCCGCACGCTGTCCGTCGGGCACATTTTCAACAAACATTTTCGGTGAATGTTTGGACTGGCATGGTGAACGGTATGCTCATTGGACCATTTATTCTCCCAAATCGATTGGACGGGATGCAATACCTAGACCTTTTATGCAACATTTTGCCTTCCTTGTTAGAAGATGTGCGATTAAGTGTAAGACAATCAATGTGGTTTCTGCACGATGGTCATATTTGTTACCTCTGTTCGTGGTCTGCACCCCCGCCGGCGTCTGCTGGGTAGCACATCAGCTGATTTCATTTTCTGTTGGAGCGGTATGATTTCGGGCAGAGACGTACTTAGCCCTTCTCGTCAACTGGAGGGTGAGTACTTTTTCCTTTATTTTTTTTTACTTGGTGGCCCTCGTTTCACTACATATTACCTTTGTTATTTCAAGGGTAGTTGTTTCTGAAAAGGAAAACCCCAACTTTGCGGACACACTGTATATGGCATTACCAAGGGGGTTCAGTGTGTGGAAACAACCGTAGTCGCAGGGACTTAAGCCCGGAGAATGGACAGGCTGAATCCAACGTTCAGTTCGGTTTTCTTCAATTCTGAACATTATACAGGTACTAGGTTGGTATCGAGGATTGTCATCGAGAAGCCAAACTGCTTGCTTGCGAGTACCATGCTAATGTTTGATATGTTTCTTGAGGAATCGAAGATATCTCTCCTGGTTAATAGTTCCCAGTTAAGCCAGTATTTCATAATAACAAATCCCTTTGGTATCCATTGCTAATATCATCATAACTTGAGGTTCGTACCTTGTTGACAGTGCTACTGGACTTGGCATCTCTCCCTTTTCAACCCAACGTTGAGACTTTTCTGGCGGACGGTTGAGGGACCGGCGTCTCATCTACGATCACAGTACGTAAAAGGCGGCTTGTTTCCTGCTTGTACGAGTAGTACCGTAAATTGATTCTCCAGCATGAGTTCATCAAAGATCAAAAAGTTGATGATTATTTCCGATACTTCGCCATAAAGGGTATATATAACATATTTATTGTAGAATATAGTTCTCTGATTATGTAAATATCATTTTTCTGCAAGGATGACGTACAAATATTAAACGTTGTTGGTGGGTTAATGAAAACGTCCGGTATAAACTGACATTGTACGATCCTACTGTACCATATGTAAGGGCTCGTAGGGATGCAAACGTAGCCATATATTCTAACTGAAAGTAACCAGGTTTTCTAAGTAGCTTTTAAAGATCAAGGAGTCCTTCTATAATATATGTACAGGTCGACAAAAGTGAGTTAATTCTTTTACCCAGAAGCAAGAGTTTACTTTCAATGGCTATTGTTCGCTGAACCCAAGTCCGTGGTCCAAATCCTTCAAGTAGCTATATGCAAAATATATGCAAAGCATTGTTACTTTTGCCGACATTTGAGCTTATGCAGCATGACATTTACTTCAGAAAACCATAATCATCTCAAAGTACAAATCTTGCCCGTTCAAATGCTCTCTAGTTTGTTTAAATACTTTTCGCTGAGATATTGCCCTTTGAAATTCTCATGTTTCCGATCTAGGTCGGTTCAGCTTTTATCAGAAGAAAGTAATAGAATAAGAACATTGAGTTGCGCCTTGATAGGGTAGGATGGGTTGTGGGCTTGTGATTTTATGGATTTGGTGTTGGGTATTTAGGGGTTTTTTAGTTAGGCCTTATTTTATAAAAATGCATCAACGTGTTATTACAGTTGTGGTGTATCATAATCCAAGTCACAACTTTGATGCACACGTGGTCACATCGTATCTAGATGTGTATCTGGGGTATCAAATATAGGAAATTTTAGAAGAATAGAAATTCTGAATGAGCCATATCTCGCCGAAAAAAAAATAAGCTAACTTAACGACATTTGCAAGGGAAAAGCTTGTACTTTGAGGTGATGCCTATGGTCTTTTGGACAAAGATAATTTTCCAGGCTACAAAATCTCAAATATAGGAAAAAATCAGTACTTGTTTGCATTTTCAGGTTGATATGTCTCGGAAACCAGAGCCAATCGGGAGATTTCGGATTCAGCGTATCAAAAACCTCCGAGAGAGGATACTCTGGTTTCTGGATAAAAATCGTGTTTTATCGTTTATAACCAAAGCAAGGAGGTTTCTAGAAAATTGCAATAAACGGTAAAAAGTTGACGTGTTCCGTGAATTCTTGCTTCATATTGACGAAATGTCCTGTACCAAGAAATAAGATAAGGGTATTCATATACAGGGTATAATATGTAGCACTTACCAGAAAGCAATGGCTGTTGCACGTCTACGTCTTCTGAGCTGACTGCACTGGTGTCAAGGCCGCAACGGCTGAGAAATAACAGGCTGAGCAGACTTAGGGAGCAGACTAATAACAAAAGACGGGTGAAAAGTCTGGTCCCTACGACCCTTAACATGCCGGCCCTGGTCCTGCGTTTTCTGAAAAAAAAAACGAAATGTTTGGTAATGATATCTTCAGCATATAAATTGAGTCTAGCTTCAATTTTTATAGAAAATTTTCTTTCATTGTATGGCTTTCTAGCATATCATGCATCAAATTCTTTCAAAGTAACTACATATTTGGTGAGATTGTTTAAGATGTCTTGTATATAGTAGTCAACCCAAGTAAAACATAATAACCTGCCCCGACTGAGAGGTAGCATTCAATCACGAGGACTCGGGGTTGTTTGAGCAATGACCTCTCCTTGGATTTTGAACGAATAAGAACGGACAAGAGAGGGTTTAACATTTTTTTTCTCAGCTGGCCATGTCTATTCAGAATATTAACGATACAATTTTGAAGGTTTTTTTCAGTGATAAATGTTACAAAATAATGCAGGATTGTAATGGAAAGATATTTTTTTCTTGAGTCTGTAGCTAAGAGCAGACAAGGCTAAATATAGGCAACCAGTGTTGCAATACCACCTTTGACAGCTTCAGTCACAGCGTGAAATGTTTCGAATATTTCTCTCTCTCACACTTTTTGACGGTTTTTGATAATAATAAGTACAGTGAACTTAAAAAAATATCTGTAGAAGGGAAGGCAAAATTCCTGTTATTACACGTGAAGGAATTTGCAAAAACGAGTTTATAAAATTAATTTATTTCCCTAGTCTATAGAGGCGCTATCCTTACTTTTACTTGGCTTCTTTCCATAGCGCTTTGCATGTTCTGTTCACCGCTTTATTCTAATTACAGACCCTACTGATCATATTGCAAGCATCGCTTTTTAAAATGCTTGTATTATTTTTGACCTTTCAATTTGTCAAGTATATGCACCAACGACAACTTCTTGTCTTAGGATTTTTTAAGCTCCCTGTTGCTCGTTATTACAAAAACAGTGTACTGATTTACAGATTGAGACTCAAGCAGTATAAACTCGCTAAAACTGCCAAAAACAGTATTGCAATACTGGTTGCTTCTATTTAGCGTAGTCCGTTCTGCTGTAAAAAATAAAGTAAACACTGTAAACACTTTTTGTTACTATTGTGCATTCCTTAGTAAAATTAAGCACAAGTTAATACAAACCGTCCAAAGGTCATCGTCAAAAAGAGGCAGCTGGCAAGTCGACATTTTCGATATTGATGGCAGGCTGTGATGACAACTGTTATAGCCTAATCTGAAATGCAGATAATAAGCTCCTCATTGGGCGTTGTTTGTTTAAAACTCAATGCAAAGTAACTTCCGACCTTTTCAGAAGTGTTCTCGAGGCGATTCTGGAGTCCACCTCATGCTAAACGAGTCAAAAAGTCTTAATTACGCTAGGTAGGCTTAGTATGGTATGAGGCGCAAAAGTTTCTCTCTGTGTTCTTCTGCTGCTTTCCCACTAAACCACATAATCGCCCATAGACAGTCGGAGAGCATTATTGTGCCACTGGTCGGCAATAGGCTCGTTGACACATTTTTAAGTAAGTCTTAAAAAATTAATATTTGTTCTATTAGACCAAAGACATTATTAATATATTTTTTTAAGGTCCAGAAGACCATAAAAGTTTAATCAAAAATACATTTTTGTGCACAGGGAAATAAATATACGCAACTCCATGCATCGATTCAAGCATAGGGACATATTTTACATTTTACTGCGCAGATTTTATTGTCTCGTTTAAGTTGGACGTTACCCGTGGCACTATCGCCGAACGATTCCCTTGTAGATGTGTAAAAAGGAATACATTAGACAAGGTCATTCAGAGGTTATGTTGCCTGAGGTTGATTTTGAACGACTTCTGAAAAGGAAGATGATGTAGAGCATATTAATCATTTACAGATGCACTGTACTTACATGGAAGCTCGTGTTCTTTAGATATGCAGAGCAAAACTCTGGGTTGAACATGAAAACTGCGAACCATCAATGTTTCAACTTTAGCAAATTTGTACACTGTTACCAAGGATCCAACGTCCATGATTGTTTTTTCAATAAAACGGAAACACGATAACCTTTTACGTTGATTAGGAACTTTTTAGGAACATTTAAGGAAGACAACGTTAGTCAACAAGTGACATACACATGACGTTTATTTGCTTACAATTTGTGTGACGTCACAACATGGCCGATAGTGTTTTAAGCGCTTCATATTAAAAATAAAAAATGTATTTTTTTAATCGAACTTATATGTACAGGTATCTACATCTTGCGCTATTAAACACTGTTATCGATATATTTTATTTTCCTAAGCCAAATACTGTAAAAAATAGTCATTTATTCTATGAAATTCGATATGAGTCAAGTAGCCTATTGCGGGTTGTTAGAAGTCTGTAGTTAACTCTCCACACCCAAAAAATAAAATAAAATGTAGCCAACCACGTTACATACAGACGCCCACGAAGCTGCAAAAGGCAAATAAACAGTTTGTGTGTATCCGTTTGTCGATAAAGGGACTAAATTAGTGAAAACGGGCTTACAGGATACTTTATAATTAAACAACTTCGACGATTCGAGCTTCACCACATAATTAAAGCCGAAAGTGCTTATCGACCTAACTCTCGGTACATCAAACTCTATTTAACTTTCAATGAAGTTCATTAGAGTAAACCACACATGGAAGGGTGCCACCGATATATTCTAGGAATAGCCGTAAAAGACTCAGGGTTTGTTTATATGAATTAGGTGGTATCATCACAGTGTCTCTAACAAACAAAAGTAATGGTTAATTAAGTACGTTGATAATAATAAGTCAACAGCATGCCTTTTTGTAGACCTAACCAAAGCATTCGATAGTATTACACCTCAAAAATTATTAAGAACCTTGCAAAGTTTAGTATTTCGTGGAGTCACTTTTCAACTCATGAAAAGTTATTTGGCAAACAGGACACAATGTGTAAACATCAACAGTACACTGAGTGAAAATATGATTGTTAGATGCGGAGTCCACAAGGAACCGTATTAGGACCAATGCTTTTTAATTCATATATTAATGACCTTTTTAAGTTAAAAAACGATGGAGAAATTATTGGTTTTGCAAACGATACGGCAATTATTTACTCAGACAAAATTGTATTAGATTTTCAAAAGGTTACAAATTTTTTAACGGAAATAATTTTAACAGTCAATTTCAACAAAACATACTTTATTACATTTTCTTGCGACAACAGATCTTCCCCAAAGTTTAATCAACTCCAAATTAAAACGTTGAACAGCTGTAGAAACATACAATCGGTTGATAATTTCAAATACCTAGGGGTATTCATAGATAACCATCTAATATGGAATAAACATATTGAAAATTTAGTAAAAAAATTAAGATACCTTATTCCGAAAGTGCAATATTTCAGCAGTTTTTTAAGCGAAAAATATCTACACATGATATATCATGCCCTTGTTCAATCACTACTATCTTACGGAATTTTAGCATGGGGGGAGTCATGAATAATTATTATAAAAAGATTGAAATTACGCAGAAGTGGATTTTGAAAGTTATTTTGAACAAAAAGACATGTTATCCCTCAGAAAATCTTTACAATGAATCTCAGCTTTTCGACTGTCGACAAATTTATTTTTATCATACAATAATATATTTAACAACAAATCCAAAATTGTTACTTTCTATCAGCAACAACCATCAAACGCGATTCAAAGAAATCTCAACACTAATTCCTAGACTTAATAAAACTATCAGCCAGAGATCATTCTATTTTCTATGCTCAAAATTTTATAATGTTATTCCTGCAAACCTTAAACATATAAAATGTATAAAACGTTTAAAAATTGAATTAAAATCATGGATCCTAAATCAATTAAGGCTACAAATCCATAAGTCTGTTGACACTAAAAGCCTATATGTTATTTAATTATAAAAAGATGCAAATTTTTACATTTGACTATTATACTTAAAGAAAATTTCTTGTATTAATATAACTCAATTTCGCTTAAAACCCAAGCATAAGTGTACACTTTTTTGGGTATATAACGTTTTTAGGATATTGCCGTTATTATTTATACGAAAACTTTGTAATTGGACCAATAAACATTATTATTATTGTTATTATTATTATCTGCTCGACAGCACTGTCTGTGGGTCTAGTCTAGAGTCGCTGTAGCGTAAATGTCTTCGACACAGCAAGCGTAAACCAATTTCAAGCCCAGCGTTGTAGACACGTCTGGTTAAAGCACGAACTACAAGTTCGAAGATGTGTATGTGTGCACAGCAACAACAATAGACGTATGACAGACTAAAGTGTACCGTTTATTGCCAAAGTTATGTTCTACTTTGCATACGAAGATGGCATCTCCTAGTCTTAGGTTCGCGTGACATCAGAGATGCTCACTACTATAAATAGAACAGAATAAGGGTAAATAGTCGTCACGAGTAGCGGCTCGTCGAGTGGTAACGAGAACATTATGGAGGGTCCATTATCAGGCTTAAAATCTCTACTTATAAATGAGAAAGCGTGGATGTCCTTACTCAATCACGCCTGAATGGGTAAACGGATTTGGATGAAATTTGGTACAGAAATATAGTCTGTAACAGCATGTAAGCTATTTTTTATCTTGGGATATTTAAAATTTCATAGACTACAGGCCAAACGGCTAATTGGAATTTGTCATGAGTTGCCTTCCACAGAAGTCTCTGATCCGACCGAAATTAGTAAAGGTATATAAATAGCGCACTTAATAATAATAATAGTAATACTAATAAAAAAAGCCTATACTTTCAACTGGCGGACAATAAGCAAATGCTGTTGTTCCATGCTGACCAGGGCTCCATGTGTATAATATTCAAAAAAATACATATTCAATTACAGCATGACCAATAAAAAAACAGAAATTGTACTTAGCATTAGGTAAAGCCAGATGGAGTGAAATTGTTTCAAGCATATCGAAAACATGGTTAATACATACATAGTCAAAACATAAAAGTGACAAGCAAAACACTCACATAGTCACATTCATTTAAAATTAAATAAAATCTAACAAAATCAGATTATTGAATCCAGATTTTAACGCTCTGAGAGACTTGATTTTATGGGTGTTGTTTTGTGGTTGGGAGCACCTAAAGTGTGACACATAAATCTCAAATTTACTGCGTTTTGACATTGGCTTTCTTAGAGTGATCGTCTTGATTCAGATTTGTTCCGTGTTATGTTTTGTCTAGTATAAACTGTATTAATTCTTGATAATTTTTTCTAGCATTCTTGAAAGCACGGGTAACAAACCTATCTGAGATATTCAAATTCAGTAGGATTTGAAATTATAAGGCTAGTTGCCACTTTATATAGGGTAGTATTCCTTTTCTAAAAAAAACAATAATTGTGAATGATATGAAAGGAAGTTATAGGAAGGCTTGCTTTGATCAACGACAAATAACTTTTTGTTATTTCAGAACTATCCTTAGATATTTCTTTGAAAAAAAAACCATACCATTAACACTAGTTGTATATAAATTGGTAAGTGCAAAAATGTTTATGCCTGTTCGTGTTGTGGTTCAAATGTGAGGCTGACAAACTGGAGAGACGTTCTGATTTATATATTGTTGCATTAAGATGTTGAAATAAATATATATTCCCACAGTAACTATTACTTACTTTGAATATTGCATATCTTCTTCCGAAACTAGTCCACATAATACAAGAAATACTTATAAAATACCGACAGTGCGTCTGGTGGGCCTAGAAGAACCATGGTTTCTCTCAAGAATGTATGCATTTGACAGACTGACAGCTGGACACTCGATGGCTATATCCCTATTTTTGAAAGAAGATTCACTGACAGAAAGTGAGCGTGGTTCTGTTCCCTTTCGGAGGGCAGTACTTCTGAACACTGTTGCCGATGAGCTGGAAAAAGAGAAGACTAGCAGCAAGTTACTCTCTGAAGAGAGACCTGGAGGTTATCACTGCTTGGGGACGCAACAATCTTGTACAGTTTAATGCTTCCAAAACATACTACTGTATCTTGATGACAAACAGGATCCTAGCGCTTACCCGGTTTCGAGTTCTGTCAAAGAGCCATTTATTTCGGCTGGTCGAAGTTCAAATCACCGAGGACTTGATCTGGCACGAACAGCGTCAGCTGCTGGGAAAAAGATAGGCTATTTGTTTGATGATACGCTGCCACCTCGACTACATTATTTATGTTCGGTGCTGTCCAGGGAACAGGGGGTGCGTTCTTCTACCGCTACACCAACGGAATTTGCTCCTCTGCCAAAAAAAGTTCGAGCGATTTCATTTTTTTCGCTTTTTGACCTTCGCTTCGCCGCTACTGGATGGATTTTCCAAAGCTACAAAGCCCCTCCTTCCTTGGCACAAACTCATCAAAATCCCAGCAGTACTTTTCAAGTTATAGAAGGGTCAAGGATGATCCGTCAGGCAGACAGACATACTGACGGATATGAGTGACATTAGTTTCATGTAACATTCGAAAAATATAACACCTCTATTTAGCATATAGTGATTAGGCGAATTTCGGTACATGATTTAACTCTCTCTGTACGAGGGATGTCTTTTAAGTTTTGCATATGGAAATAAAACAACACGGTAGGTAGTTTTAAATGACTCTATTGTTTTTCGAAGTATTCTCGTAGTCTGCTTTCAATTTTCGGGAAAGTAAAGAAATCAATAGAACTTAGATCGGGACTATCTGGAGGATGGTCCAATAATTCTACGTTTTCTTCCGTTAAATACTGCCTTTTTTTGCTGTATGCGAGCTTGCATTATCTGGGTGGAGGAGGATTCTTCTCTCGGGGTTGATTTTTCGAAGCTCGGTGATGATGTTTGGCAAACAAATGGCGGAGTATCAATCCGCAGGAACAGTTCTTTGGTTATTAACAGGAGTTGTTGCAATATGACCCGCTTTTGACACAAATGTTGCGACCATCGTTTTCGAAACACTTCGAGAACGGATGACTTTTGTTGGCTTCTCCACCTTTTAACACCCAAACAGCCGACTGTCGTTTATTTTCTGGTTCATAACAGTAAATCCACGATTCATCACGACTAGTAATGCTGTACACATTTTTTGAGTTTCCGGAATTGAAACGGTCAAGCGTTTTTTGACACCAATTAACCCTGGCTGCTTTCTGCTTTCTTACTCCTGATTTTTAATGTAAATTTTTTAGAATTGAGGTCTTTGAGATCCTCAAGGACGCCTGATTCTCGCGATATGTCACATGTCTATCTTCAATGATGAGTTTGCGCACAGCATCGACGTTTTCCAGGGTGACTGCCATTTTTGGTGCACCCACCCTGGGATTGTCGCTAAGACTCACCCGTCCACGTTTGAATTCTCCATACCAACGGGAAATTGTCGACTGATGTGGCGCTTCGTTGCCGAAAACAGACAGTAACTCAGCAAGGCATTCTTGTTGCGATAATTGTCTCTGGAAGTTGTAATAAATTATGGCACGAAAATGTTCTCGGTTGAGTTCCATTTTTCTAATGACTTGGTGACACTTAAAAATTCACTGTAGTGAGAACACTGCACGTATTGTTGTGAAACTTTGAATTTAAGTTTACTAAATAGTAAGGTTAAGATTCAGTAGTGACGTTCGATCCGCGCGGCCTACTATGTTTCTATATGCAAAACTTAAAAGACATCCCTTGTAACTCTAATTTATTAAAGCTTAGAAGTGTATGGTAGTTACTGTAACTGTACTCAGTGTCTGGCGATAGATAACGTCATTGCAAACATCATTCTAAAGAAAGTGTCAAAAACTTTAACGAGGTACTATACATAGGCAACCCTGAGTTCATTACACATAAAAGATATGAATGTGATTATTTGCTATAATCACGAAAATAAAATGAACCAACTCTCGTACAGGTTTAGAGCCATAAAGCATTTTTTGGGCTGCCCGCTTTCCATCAAATTTATATTTTCAAACGTGTAAAGTACAGATTGGCTTAGTTACAGGATAGCGATACAATGTTATTTACATTTTATCATCATTGCACGACAACATATCGACCCCCCGGAGCTCGTTTGTTCCACAGAAGCTGTTCCTAACAACACAGTTTTTTCTCATTACTGTAGACTCGTTCGCCTGCCGATAACGAACCTCCGCTTGTTTTTCCTTTGCAAAGAATACTGGGAAAACTTCCTTCTGCTTCCCAATAATTTTAAAGTTTGAAATTCTCACAACCAACCGACAACTTTCCTACATCCAATCACAATATCTTCAGCGAAATTTTCACTCGTTGTGATTTAACTGCGCTGAAAATGAAAAATTTCAAAGTACCCGGATAAAGGCCCCGGAGAAATTTATAATGTAAAATAAGAGCGTCTCCCCGTTTCGGTCTTTATGAAACGGTATACGGGCTGTAGGTATAAAAGGAACTGGCAATTCTGCGACTAGAATGCTTTAAGTGTCTTGCTGAATTGCAAACGTTTATTAGAATCGGAAAAACAAGGGAAAACCGTTCTGATAATGGCTTTGAAAGGTTGTCAGCAAATCAACAGCAAGAAGAGAGTTCCTTCCCAACTAACAATTATCACTCCTATTAGAGTTGCAAGAATGATTATACAGTATTCCTTAAACAGCATTGTATACTGTAAGAACATTGGCAAAACTCTCTTAGAACAGCTATACAAGCGGGCACACCTAATAGGACACTTCAATCATTTAAGACGTTGTATAAGGGCTGCAGGTAACAGTCATAAAACAAAAGTGTAAGCCTCTTGCAGCCGCTATAGGACATTTGCGTCAGTGCAAGATTCAGTTTTTGTCAACTATACAACTATTCTGTTACTTGATTCTACTTTATTGCAACCAAACTATTTCTTATGTATTGTATAGACGAAGTGATGAATATATAACTAACACATTGCAGTCATCTTGTTTACTTACATATCGGCCATTGTGAACTTCATACACAGGTATATGATAACTTCTACACTGTGATATAGGGCTATTGAATTACTTGCGCAGCAAATTTTATTGTGATTATCGTGCAAATTAGTTACCCAATTTCTACCGGCTTCGTATTTGATTCATATTTTGACAATGATCAAAAGTATCTCTAGATTTTTAAGATGGAAAACTGAACTTGTCTGCATTAAATCTTCCACAAATCCTATATTTAGACACAATTACACTAATTTGTATCACTTTATATCTGTAATTTCGAACTGAAACATAATTATTCAATATTAAATAGAGGAATAAATCTTTGCCCAATATGGCGGGTGGTTGTGTACAATCATGGCATCGTCCATGTTGTCTTTAAGTTATTAGAATATTTTGGTGTTGCCTGCAGGTGTTATACAACAATTTGACAAATATCTGAAATAAAATACCGACAGAGTTGAATGATTTACCCAGAATTTGTACCAGATCTATACTAAGTGACATATAAATCCGAACACCCAGTTTAAATGGTTTTATTTTGATAAAAGTTGGTGAATGTATTTATCTTACTGTAAATAACAAGTGAAAAAATTTTCAGCCTTATCAGTTAGACATTCCGGTTTTTATACTGCTTTTTTTTTAATTCACTAACGCTCGAAAAATGAATATTTCAGCCGCAGTAAAGAATCAACGTTGGCGGATTTTGGTTCTTGACTGCTGGAACTTGGGTTTTTACTTGTACTCGTGTTACCTTCCATGTCGTTGGAGTAGGAAATAATGTATCTTCAAGGATTTTTGGCTATAGCAAAATAAGTTGTTTAATGCTCTATGACGCAGTGTGTTTGAAAAACAACCTATAACCTGAATGCAGCTAGTTGTAACTGCCTGGTCGGTTTCTTTCACATTAGTAACTGACGTTTCTCAAATCCTGACTAGGTCACCTCCGTCTAGCTTCAATATATTCAATATATTGTACCTGTATATGACATCCTAAGGCCTCACAGTGACAAAAGATTTTGCCAAATTGATGTAGATGGGTCTTGCTGGTGAGCTGTGACCAGTTAAGTTGTCACATAAAGATCGCATTATTCTCTTCTGAAGATCATTCCTCTCTGGTAGTAGGGCTCACGATGACCTATCTCCTTTTCTGGAATTGTTGAGAGAGAGAGCGAGAGAGAGAGAGAGAGAGAGTTGCTCTAAAATCTTGTCTGATCTACATCCATGGTTCTATTTGCTTTGATTTCTATGCTCCAAGCAGATAGTCATCACTTTCATAGGCTGCGGTATATCTTGGATGCAAGACAGGCAAGAGAATATCGAAATATGAATTAGACGCGTTTTATTTATTTGTCGATGCTAAATATACTAAGTGACATATAAATCCGAACACCCAGTTTAAATGGTTTTATTTTAATAAAAGTTCCGGTTATTATACTGCTTTTTTTTTAATTCACTAACGCTCTAAAAATGAATATTTCAGCCGCAGTAAAGAATCAACGTTGGCGGATTTTGGTTCTTGACATCCTTTACGATCGGTTACGATGCCTAGAGTACGGAGACCTGTACGATTTCGTCAACTTAGTGAGTTTGATAGGGGCCGTATAGTGGGACTTCGGGAAGCTGGACCTTCTTTTCGGGCAATTGCAGTTAGAGTGCAAAGAAGTGTAGGCACTGTGGTTAGGTGTTGTCAGGCATGGCAAAGGCCGTACGCAAAGAGCAAGGGACACTGGACGCCGCCGTAGAACAACAGACCGTGAAGATCACCGCCTAAGATTATTGGCCTTAAGGGACCGTTTCTCCACTACCAGGTCCATTGCAAATGAATGGTTTGCAGAACACGGAAGACCTATTGGCATGCGAAGTGTTTACCGACGAATGAGAAGTTTTGGCTTGTTTTCATACCGGCCCCACTGGGTCCTCCCTTTAACTCGAGAACACCGACGTAATCGCCTTGAGTGGTGCAGACAAAGGTCACTCTGGGATCAGGAATGGAACAGTATTGTCTTTAGTGACGAGTCTCAATTTTGTTGAGACATGCACGATGGTCGTGCCAGGGTTAGAACGCGACGTGGTGAAAGGGGGAATCCTTAATTTTTTGTTGAAAGACATGTTCATCACACTGTTGGAGTTATGGTTTGGGGTGCTATAGCTTATGGTTCCAGGTCACCTTTAATCTTCATCAGAGGTAACATGAACGCGCAGCGTTATATCCACGAAGTTCTAGAACCCCATCTTTTACCCTATCTTGACACTCTGGCAGATCCAACTTTCCAACAAGATAATGCCCGACCACATGTTGCAAGAGTCACAATAGACTTCTTTCAACATAATGATGTCACATTGTTACCATGGCCACCAAGATCTCCCGACTTATCCCCAGTTGAGCACGTGTGGGATATGATGGGTAGGAGATTGCTCAATTTGCAACGTCCTCCTCAGACTCTAGAAGCACTTCGAGAGGAGATGGTGGTTGCCTGGAATGAGATACCACACGAGGACATTGACCACCTGATCAGAAGCATTGCCTAGGCGCGTTGGAGAATGCGTAGCACATCAGGGTGAATCCACACATTATTAAAGTTTAAAGGGCTTTAAAGCAGTGCAATCATTTTGAAATTTTTATCATTTACTTATTATGCTTCATTAAGTACTTATACAAAATTTTATTAAAATAAAACCATTTAAACTAAGTGTATGTCACATAGTATATATCTTCTGTTTGAACAGTTGATAAAACCTTTTGAACCAATATGCATGCGTTGTTTGTCTTAAAACATTGGTTATGGCATTTTAACAAAAGTATGACTGCAGAAAGTTAGGTTATGGTGAAGTTGTTTACCAACATATTTAGCATATGTACAGCCTTTAACAGTTACTAAACAACAGTTGTATAAGTGATTCCGTTGGGAGCAATTTGTTGGCTAAAGTAGTAAATTGCACAGCAAAATAACAAGGCTCGGGTTTGTTTTATAAACGTTACCATGGATGCCACAACACAACCATTTTGGCTAACTTCCAAATATGCCGTATAAAATAGTTGTTTATGCAACAGTTAAAAATTTGCCCTATAAGGTGTTGTATAACTATACTATAAGAATATTTTAAACACCTCATTTTAGAGCAAATATATTGCAGAAAGCAAATTTGCATTCCACACAACATTAAGCCAGCATTTTGATGTTCAGGCAACAACAATAGAGGGCTTTTATGGCTGAACGGTTCTTTGACCAAAAGCTTATACCACTACTTTGCTAGTTGGGTTATATACAAGATGTTCAAGATATGGTCCAGATACTGCTCTGCTCTGGGGGTACTACTGAGGGCTATATGCTTTGCTACCCTACGTATAGGCCAAGCTGACTAGCCAAAAATCGACACTGTTCCACAAAAAAAATAGTTTGCATCGTAATAATATTTTTGATGGCTTAGGGAATTGCTCAATATCCAGAGATACAACAACAAACAAAACTGTTTTATTGAACGTCAAAGTTGGAAAAAAAACATTTTCACGTATAGCATAATCAGATAAGCTACGAGCTATGGTATGTGCCTCAAAAAATTTGTAGGTGATGCTGATACCGTCAAAATCGGACCTTGCATGGCCTATTTGCTGGAACGGTTCATTTGTTATTACAAAAAAGTCAACAATCTTCGATTTCAATATTTATTTTATACTGGAAATCTGCAATGTCAGCCAAAAGTTCAATCCCTGGTGGTGCTTAACAATCTAAAAAAACTTTTACTCAACAACGCTCAAGCATTTCTGTAAATTTCTGATTGCTACTAATTTTTTTTGCGAAAAATTGCCTTATTTGACGAGCTGTCCTGCAACATTGGATCAATCGAATGGCCTCGTATTGGGTTCATATTGTGAGGTTGGAAGATACTATTTAACATCTCCTGAACATAGATAAGAGAGATAATACCCAATAGAGGCTTTTGGGGAAGGGATGAGTGTCGTAAATGATGTTAGCCTAAAATAAATTTAACATTCATTTAGACAAGTTTCGAGGGACGAACGTATCATTTTCGATTTGATTTGTCTTCCAAAATTTTTGAGTGGCGGTTAAGTACTGGAAGGAATGTCATTTTGTCCTGAAAAACTGACTATCTGTTTTGTGCTGTTTTGAGAAAATTTAGAGAGTTTTATATCTTCAACCTGTAAAGTGAAAGCAATACGAGTTTTATGGACATTTGTAGTTTTATCAAAATGATAAATTTTGAAGAATAATGCACAAAACGTTGTTTATCCATTAAAAAGCTTGAAAATAACATAACCGCCCCTTTGTGAAGAAAGTACTTGATACTTCACGCTTGCAGCGGAAAATACTATCCAGTAAAATCGCGTAAGACTTATTTTCCTACTTTGAAGTACACCAATGTTCCTTCCCATATATTTTATGACCCATCGCAAAATAAACATAAATATAGGTACAATGTTTTTCAGGAAAGTCTCCCCCGTACTTATTTTTTGGACGATTCAAGTTAACCTAAAATGCGGAGTGGTGAAATTGATGCACGCAAACTATATTTTAGCATGAAAATGATGAAATCGCGAAAAAGCGTTGGTTTTAACCGCGGTTTTGTTGCAAGTTCTTTATTTAAGAGAAGCGCGTATACGATTTCTGATTATCTTTATTATCACTTAATAATCGGTGTTTTTTAGTCTACAACAGTGTATGGAAAGTTTAAAAAAGAAACCTTCCATAATATTAATGGGAGAAATGTTTTCTTTTTTTAGAAAATATTTCTTAGTGATGGAACCATGGCTTTGTAGCTATGATAACTTTAATTTTCCGCATGCAAAAAAAAACATTTATTGATTTAGCTTACATGATAGGAAAAAGCGATGAAAAAAGATATTAGCAAAACCGTATACAGGTGGACATTATCCAGTGAGTTTATATGGCGATATTTTAATATTCTTGTGGTATATCGCTGCACAGGATACCTTGTTAGGCACAGGAACTGGATTTAAGGTGTACCCAACAACTGTAAGAGTATAACTAATAAGGTGCTCTACTTTATGCTAAACGTCAACCTCTGTATATCAAGTTTCCCAAAAATGAAGCCGAAGTACAACAAAAATATACAATACCCGGCAAAATTCTAACTACACATTTCAAATAATAACCAGAAACATAAAACTACTCCAGAGATGGGTAAATACCACAATTTTGCGGTGACAGCTATGACATATAACAGCTGATTCATGACGTCAAGGATTTTATAACCAAACTGATAACCACACTCGCTTGAACGGATCGGTAAATACCAATCCAAAGTGGTAAATACCATTTTCATTTGGTTATTCGCTTGAATTTGATTAATATCAGCCTAATATCTCACGATGGCGGCTAGGCGCCATCTTGTAATCTTTTCCTTTAAATGGAATGGGGGTCATGTAATACGTCATTCTGGAGCTTCTTATGGTTAATTTATAACTCTACACTTCAAAACCATTATCGTACGAAATGGCGGACTGCTGACTGCCAAAGTTGAGCGTTTTTGAATGTTGGATCGATTATCACTCAACAACCCGTCATCAAAATATTATAGCACAGATTTTGACAATTTTTTTAAATGCATTCTCTCATACCTTAATGAAAAGTGCTTTTACTCTGTCACTGACCTTGTTCGTCTGCAGTGTTAATTTATTCTGCGTGACAAGACATACCAATTTTCCTGTCTTCCGGATAATAAATGTTATTATTACTAATACAGGCTGTTTCAGAACTATGGGATCAAACTTGTTGGGGTTATTCAGTGTAACAGTACAAAACATTTGAGTATAGGAACCCGTATCCGGAAAAATCTCACTACGGCACTACGGCCCTAAGACGCGTTAAAATTTAGAAAGACGATGAACTGCCTAAATAGGATTTAATGCATTTAATTTTTGCCTTTTGTACATCACAACAATTGTCCAACATGTCTTCCTCCAACCTGAATATACCGATTTGACGTCGCTAGATTTTTCTCCTGGGGAGACACGTAAAGTATTTGGTTTACGAAACTCCAGTAGAAACAGACCAAGACTTGATTGGACGAATTACAGCAGCATTTGAAATCATTCAAAACGAGTATCAAATTTTTAGTCTAGCCCGCCGAAATCATGTGTTTTCTACTGTTACACTGAATAACCCCTACAAGTTTGATCCCATAGTTCTGAAACACCCTGTATATGTTAGATGGACCCTTTCAAGAGAAAAGAAAAAATAAAATGCGTTTTGACGATTTTCATGATGGGTTGTCGAGTCACTGTGACTCAATGTACATTGCTCAGCTTTGACTGCCTGGCAGTTTTTCATTTTGAAATATGGTGATTCTGTATTATAGGGTTATAATATATTCATAAGGAGATTCAAAATGAGGCAATACATTAGCCAAACTTCTTGAAAATCTTCAACTCCTTCCTTCATGCTAAAATATAGTATTTATTCATGCATCAATTTCATTATCCATAACTTCAGCTTACTGTATAAATTAAGTACGAGGGGGGATTGAGGCACTTCTTTGTGAGAATTAAAGCTATTGAAGGTTTGAAAACAGGTTCAAAACGTTTGAGGCTACAATCTTCGAGTTCCAAAATTCACACACAAGTTTCGTTATACTTGTGGATACCTAGTCGCAAAGTACGAAAATAATTAAGATGATACAGTATTTCTAGGTCCGTAGTTGGAATTGATGTATTAGACACAGAACACCTTACTTATCTAGACTCCCCCGAGTTCGTCACAAAGAAGTATTAGTTCTGGAAATTTGTCCAGAGCATGATCGCGATTTCTGCCATTAGGAGAGGGGACCCCTGACCACCCCCCCCCCCCAGATATATGTATGTCATTGAATGTCTAAATGTATTTTTCAAGAAAGACTGTTCTAAAGCTGGAGTTACAATGCATTATTTTTTTGCACAGCGTATCGTATCGATAACAGCTGGATCGCCATTTAGTGCAAGCATGGCGTAATGTTGCTCTAGAACCACGCCACGGAATACAATGCATATACCGCGGCTATCGCATTAGTTAGTCTACTCGACGTGATTTTTTGCGCCATTTCACGGAGCGCAACTGAAAATCGCCGTCATCAATCTCTGTAAGCTCCTTATCTAGATTTTTATTTATGGCATAAATGAACACTTCCCTGCAGACATACCTGCGGGCGTTTATCGATCAGGTCACGCGACTAGAAGGCGCAGGGTTGCATATATTTTAATTCTGGGCGGCAACCTTATCAATCGCCACTTCCGAACGTCATTTGTCAAGCGTGTCAGGCCTCGACATTTCAAAGTGTTCATTGATTTTGTACATGAGGGGCTACTGGCCGATTACTGCCGCCACGCTTCATCCTAGGTTGAAGCCTAAGCACCGACGCACCGCGACTACTATAAGGAGGTTAGAGATATCTTGTTAATTCCATTTTTAAGTTGCCGATGGTCAGTAGAACTGAGAAAAACCTTCTCAGGCAGATTGCTCCACAATATCGACACCCTAAGAACGAAAGAGCGGTTGTTCTGGCTAGTTATGGTTGGAATGCGAGGCGAGTCTGTTTGGCAAGCTCGTCGCGCTGCGGTATCATGGAGGACACCTCTAAGAAGCAAAGCCGTTGACATAACAGTAGAAGAGTCGTCGACGGTCCGTGGGTGCGAAAATGTTCCGACACCATCCGTTAAAGAAGTGTCACCGATCAGTCGGACAGCACTCCTCTAATCAGTAGGGACAGTGTACTCGGGGTTACAGCACCCAAAATTTGCGAGCAGTACTCGAGGCTAGATCTTATCTGGGCCTTGTAAAGACTGGGAAAGTTGTGTGGAGAAAAGTACTACTAGATACCGCGATTGACGAGATGTGTTCGTCTCAAATCAAGCCGTCAATGATCTGGACTCGGCCTTCCACCAAAACCGGATGAGTGCTGGGACGCTCTTGTCGGTCATGGTACAGTACTGCGTTTTGAGAGAGTTAAACTGTATCTACAAGATTATTGCGTTCCCAAGCAGTGATAACCGCTGGGATGGAGGTCGCTGCTAGTCGCCTTCTATCCAGCTCATCGGCAGAGTGCCTCTCCGTGTAGAGGGCTGTATCAGCAAATCTGTGGATCGACGTGATTGTTCAGAAGAGGAGATTGTGGATAAGTATTAGAAACTATGTTGGAGCTAGAACCGGTCCCTGGAGAATACCCGCGTTGACATTTTAGGATGGAGAGGAGAACCCGACAATTACGGCGGATATCTTGCTATCAGCGAGGAAGTCCGCCACTCATCTGCAGAGCTTCTCTGGGAGGACACAAGTTGGGAAATTCGATGAGAGAGCAACATGCCACAGCTGATCACGGGCTTCCGTGATATCAAGAGCAATGACAAGAGCCTCACCATATGACCGCTCCACCGCTGATAGATGGAAACCATACCGCCTGCCGCTAAGTGAGCTGTGGTGCTCAAGGTACTTAAGAAGCTCCAGATATATGCACCTCTCTCTCACCTTAGTGGTAATAGAAAGCAAAAAGGATATACGAACCCCTTCCCACTTCAGTTGTCCCAACTATTGAAATCTTCAAACACAGATAATAAAAATGTAGCAGGGTGTTATAGGTTTAAAATATTAACAATGAATATTTTGATAATATATAGTAGATAACAACAACTCTGTCACTCCCTAATCAAATTTGCAGCATAAAAATAACACATGTTGCAATTACAGCATATCAACCTATTTTCATTTCAATGCAAAATAAGTCTATAACGCATAGATGGCTGTGAAAAATAAAAGCCATGACAATTGTTTTTATTAATCACTGCTGTCACAATACGTTTAAAATAGTTTTGGGTAGTTAAAGTTTTCAAAATGGTTACAGGAAAGCTTATTAGTGAGAACATTCGGTTACTGATAATTAAATTTTTGTAATTCTGGGAAACCAAACTCAGAAATTGCAACTTTGTTAGACTTATCGCGGTACAGTGTGAGAAATATTGTTAGAATATAAATATAACGTAACTGGTTCAGTTAATATTGAGCCACGATATGTGAAAAAAAGTAATATCACAGATACCGACCGAAGAGCATTAAAAGAATAATCGTGAAGAACAGGCGTGCCAATTATTTACAATTAAGTGCTCTGTGGACTGCTGAAAGGAGAATTTCGAGGTCCACAACTCATAGGGAGGCCCACAAACTGGGATTTAGCACTTGCAAGGTAAGTTTTCTTATGAAAAAAAGTGAAGTAAAAGTCCTAAAGCTGCACAACTTGTTTATAGGCCAAAGAAAAGCCACTATTAACTCCACTATGAAAGAAAAAATGGCTTAGATGTGCTAAAGAACATAGACAATGGACACCTCAACAATGGTGTGAAATACAATGGAGTGATGAGGCCCGATTCGAAGTTTGTGTTGGTGTCAGTGTCAGTAGAATTATTCGCAAAAAAATGAAGCATTCCATCTTGACTTTCTGAAGAGAAAAGTGAAATTTCCAGCATCCATTACGGTCTGGGGCAGTATGTCATCAAAAGGAGTAGGAAAACTTCATTTTATTGATGGAAATGTGGATACAAACAAATATTTGGCAATTTTAGAAGAATCGCTTTTACCAGTGATGGAAGAATGTTTTACATCCGGCCAAGATTTTGTGTTTCAGCAAGATGGTGCAGCGTGCCATACCTTAAAAAAGGCTATAAAATGGATGGAAGAAAATGATGTACCACATTTGAAATAGGTTTCTAGCAGTCCAGATCTGTCACCAATTGAAACTTTGTGGCACGAAATGAAAAAGGTTCTACGACAACATCCTGCTCGTACAATCACCGAACTGAGACAAAAGCTTCAAGAAATATGGGATTGTTTTACACCAAATTTATATATAATATATATATATATATATATATATATATATATATATATATATATAAATTATTTAGCAATTTCTGAATGTAGTTCCCAACCCTAAACCTTCACCATATTTTCAAATTGTTGTAAAATATAGCAAATGTGCCCCCAGTAAGCCGTTTGTATTTACGAAACAATCCAAGACGAAGTGGACTGAAACAAGAGAGAGTATCAGAAAAATTAAGCCAGTTGTTCACTTGGGAGGATAAATAGATAAATAGGTACTTTATTGATGTTGTAAGAATAAAATAGGATAACACTGAACACGTCAATGGTACACTCTAGCAGAAAAATACAAAGACAGAGGAAATGATAATTCATGTAAATTACAATTATCAACACAGATCAGACACCAAAAAAATATCGAAGTAATGGGTGATTTTATTTAAATACTACCTAACACTTAAGTGCCGATTTTAAATACGGGGCTAAGGTGTTTTCTTTCAACTTACGTTACACTTAAGAGTGGACTGGTCTCCATTTAAGGGACACTTAAGTATTGAGTGATCCAACTAAAATACACCGAACAGCGTCTCAACTACATACTGCATCCGACCACCTGATTTAGCATTAACCTTCCACTTAACAACGTCGCGGAGCGCAACGCTATCACCGCTTAGATGCTTAACATCGTTTCTATCACTCAAGTTACACTTAAGGGTTGTTGGACATTTATTTGAGGGACACTCAACATTTAAGTACCATTTAACACTGTGGCGATTTTAATGGGTGATTTTTTTGCTAGTATCTTTTTGGCAACACTGTTTTTGACAGATGACGCGTGAATCGTGTCTTGTGTCATTGTCAAACTTGTTCAGTTTGGTCTATAATTTAACCATGAGTCGACTTACGAACGAACAACGCTTGCAAATTATTGAATTTTACTATCATAAGAGCGTGCATCGAGCACTGCTTCCAATTTATGGGCAATTTGGTCGGCCTACTGAGGGAGCTATTCGGAAGCTTGTGACTAAATTTCGAACCCAGTTTGCACTATTGGACATTAAACCACCAACACGCAGACGTAGAGTGAGGACTGAAGAAAATATTGCGGCTGTATCCGCCAGTGTTAGTGATGACCGTGAAATGTCGATTCGCCGCCGTTCGCAGCTCCGTTAATCCACTACGTGGAAAATTTTGCGACAGGATTTAGGTGTAAAACCTTATAAGATACAGCTGGTGCAAGAATTCAAGCCACACGACCTTCCACAACGTCTCCCATTTGGTGAATGGGCGCTGGCAAAGTTGGAGGAAGATCCACATTTTTATCGAAAAATTGTGTTCAGCGACGAAGCTCATTTATGGTTGAATGGGTACGATAACAAGCAAAATTGCCGCATCTGGAGTGAAGACCAGCCAGAAGCATTTCAAGAGCTACCAATGCATCCCGAAAAAATCACTGTTTGGTGTGGATTATGGGCCGGTGGCATCATCGGGCCGTACTTCTTCAAAGACGACAATGGCCGGAACGTAGCTGTGAATGGCGAGCGCTACCGTGCGATGATAACAAACCTTTTTTGCCCAAAATGGAAGAACTGGACTTGGCTGACATGTGGTTTCAACAAGACGGTACCACATGAGACACCGCACACGAAAGAATGGCCCTATTGAGAGGCGAGTTCGGTGAACAGTTTATCTCACGTATGGGGCCCGTCAATTGGCCGCCTAGATCGTGTGATTTAACGCCGTTGGAGTAATTCTTGTGGGGCCATGTTAAGGCTAATGTCCACAGAGATGAACCAGCAACGATTGACGCACTGTAAGCCAATATTGAAGCATTTATTCGTGAGATACCGGCCGATATGTAGGAGAGAGTGTGCCAAAATTGGACCTTGCGCATGGGCCACCTAAAGCGGACCCGCGGCCAACATTTACATGAAATAATCTTTAAACATTGAATTATATCGACCGTTCTATCAACTCAAATAAAGATTTAATCGTTTTTTCAAATTTTTTGTGTTTTTTCTGAAAATCAAATCCTATAGCTCTTAAAAATCACCCGTTATAACCTAAAAATAAACAAACATTTAGACAAAACGTGCATTGAAATCACGTAGTAAACCTGATTAAAATATTGTTCCGTTTAAAACGTAGAAATAGATAAAATGGATCAAACCTAAAAAACATGATACAAAAATGGATAGCAACGGTAACAGTTAAAATTGAGATATAGGACAGTGATAATGAACTACACATACTAGTCGGCATTTGGTTAAGAGGAGCTTAGTTTTTCATTCTATTATTTCTGTATCGATTAATCTCCAAACCACGATGTACATATTTTAATTGAGACACAGCCGTGTTATTAATGGTGGACTGAGGATTTAATTTGCGATACCCACAGCGACCATCTGCGCCTTGTTGGTACAGCAGCAGCACGGTCGCTCCGGCTACTACTTCGATACGTGCGATATTGCCGAATAAATCAAAAATAAAGCTGGCTCCTGGTTGGTCAGGCATCCACTCTGCCATGTCGACGGTAATTCATCATGCTGGGAGACTTTGCCGATATCCCGGCTTAGACCACACTGCCAGAGTAAGATTAATTTTAGTCAAAGCTTGCTTAAGCTACATTTTTTACACAGCTGATTTATAGAAGCATGTAATACTTGGCTCTTTCACAGCGAGACAGTTTAAAGTTTAAACAGAAAGTGTTATCGTTGATTTACGTATTCTACTTGAAGATAGCCAACATAATTCTACCATCTGTCAGTACAGGAGATTTTGAGCTTTTTTAGATGCATTAGAGTCTTTGATTCAGAGCTTTCGATCATTCAATATCATCATATGTGGCGATTTTAATGTACCTGGTTTCATGAATGCAAATCTGAGTATTTGACTGATTTCTGTACTTTTGCAAATTTAAGCAATTGCAATGATAGTCAATCATCAGGGAAGGCTGCTTGACTTGGTACTATCTACTACAAATTTAACTGTTTCTAGAGAAGGTCTTCCCTTTGTCAATGAAGATCTGTACCATCCTGCTCTGTATTTTGATTTTTTGGTCGCAAAATTACACGTATATTTGAATTGAATAATTACACCCGATAAAATTTTCGTCGAGCAAACTTTCCTAAATTGTACAGTGCCATTGCAACCATAAATTGGTTAAATTTAGAGGATGTGAGTGATGTTAACAAAGGTTGTGATATATTATATAATAACATTCATCATGTTTTCGATGAAATTGTACCTAAATTTTACTATAAATCTCGTAAGTTTCCTATATGGTTTACTAGGGATATCAAGAGAAATTTGAAGAAAAAAATAGAGCCAGGAATAACTGTAAGCGTACAGGCGATAGCTATTATAATGACAAATTCAAAGCATTACGATCCACAATTAAAACCCAGATTAATACCGCCTATTAGCTTATTTACAAAATACTGAGGACAATATAACTCAAGATCCGAAAAAATTCTGGACATTTATCAGTGCCAAAAAAGGTAAGTCAAGGATTCCTGGTAGTATGTCGTTCAATGACCACATATATGATTCGCCTCGAGAAATTGTTGATGGTTTTGCTTCATTTTTTTCTAGCGTGTTTTCTCAACAGGATCTACCTAACAGTTATGATGATTTGCAAGGTTACAACGACTGTCTGTTATTTTCAATGTGATGGTACGCACATGTTGTGTTCCGCAAATATGAAAAGTGTCTAAATTATGCCCTGTTTTCAAAAGCCGTGGTACATCTGATATGACGAACTACCGTCAGATTGTCATTTTGTGTAATTTTAGCAAATTATTCGAGATAATTACTTACGAGCATATTTATAATTTTTTCAGGCTCCATATCGCTGAATTTCAACACGGATTTGTTTCTGGTGGATCAACAACATCTAATTTAGCTTGTTTTACCCAGTTTGTTGCCAAGACTCTGGATCAACAAGGCCAGATTGATGTAGTTTATACAGATATACAGAAAGCCTTTGACCGAGTCAACCATCGCTTATTACTACATAAATCATAATCTTAGGATTTCTGAAAATCTACTCTCGCTCCTCCAGTCATATCTTTCAGACAGAACGCTATTTGTAGAATATGGTAGTTATAAGTCTAATAACTACATAGCTAATTCAGGAGTTCCCCAGGGGTCTAACTTGGGACCTTTATTATTTTTAATATTTATTAATGATTTGTCGGTTGAGATTAAATGTCATCATTTATTTTTTGCTGATGATTTCAAAATTTATAATAATATCGTAACTTCCGAAGACTGTCATTTCCTTCAAGATAACTTGGAAGTTATCAGTTCTTGGTGTTCCAAAAACCTCCTCGCACTAAATGTGTCAAAATGTAAAGTAGTAACATATTGCAGAAAACGGAATGTTATGCTTTATGATGACTACAGTATTAATCAGGTAAGGTTAGAAAGGAGTAACAGTTATAAGGACCTAGGTGTTACATTTGATGTCAAGTTCACTTTTAATGAACATATAAATAGCATTACATCGTCTGCTTTCCGAATGCTATGGTACTGTGTTAGAAACTGATCAGGTTTCTCAAACGTTGAAACACTCAAGCTTCTATATCTAGCATACGTCAGAAGCAAGCTTGAATGTGCATCGCTTATATGGGCACCTATTTATCTATTAGTAGATTGGAATCTATTCAACGAAGAGCAGTAAAGTTTATGTTCTTCAAATGCAATGGTTTCTATCCACAAAGCGGCTTCGACCATAATGTATTGCTCAAAACTTTTGATATCAAACCGCTTGAAGTACGCCGAAATATTTCTGCTCTGTCTTTTTTGTTCAATTTACTCCACAATAAGGTTTACTGTCCATATATTCTAAGTAAGATACGTTTTAATGTTCCTCGCTAGGTAACCGTTATTGTGCCACATTTTACTATGGTTTCTGCCATACGAATGTCTTGTCCAAGTCTCCTGTGCATAGAATGCGTACAATATTCAATAGTATCAGTAACTGCGACATATTTAATGTCACTAAATCTCGCGTTATTGAACTTTACCTTGAAGAACTTCTAAGGTAGAATATTATGGTTGAATATTACTTACCTATATACGATAATTCTTATCTATGTATCTGTTTACCGTGCTTAATTGATATTTATTGATATTTCCTGTAATTGGGTGTATCTGCCTGTTGGAAATAAACATTATTATTATTATTATTATTATTATTATTATGCTATATTTCCGAGACCAGAAAATTATCCGGCGGTCCGGAGGACCTTAGCATGCAGGAAATAGTTACTGTAATGTTAGTGTCTGTCGAGAGTATGTCAGGTCTGGTAGCTCAGAAACCAGACGAGTTGTAGGAGAAAAGGAAGAGGGTCCGCACGGGTATCATGTATCTTGAAAAGTGACACTATGCCGATTTTTGACATTGTGGTGTTTTTTTGACATTATGTAGGTTTTCCTAGATCTTATGTTAGCACTTAGTTGTACGTGTTGCCTAAACCTCATGAGGCTTTAGTTATCAATGTTTATCACTGATGTTATGTAAAATCACTTAATCGAGATTCAAAGCTAGAAATTAGTTGCGCAGACACTTTTTCTTATACATTCTGGAAACTACATATACAAATCAGTTTTTCGTAATTCATAACTTTGAACATAACCTCTATACAGAAAGCACAACATATAAATAATCCGTCATATTCAGGATGTTCAGTGATGATTTTCTCACACAGCAAATATCACTGATTTTATACACATGCAGACCAATACGCAAAATCATCCAGATGCGATCTTGCTATTCAACCAACTTTCTTCTCAGAGATAAAAACTACAGACATGGATCATTCAGCCTCACAAAACTATGCAACCAATGATGCGTGTAGTTTAGTTAAGTGATTCCTCCAAAGATTGACGTTCACAACGATCCTAGTGAGCAAACGGGGAATGACTGTTTGCGCCCTAAAAACTACCTAGTCTGCAAGTTGACATCTTATAGGTTCTTTTGAAAGAAAGAAGAAAAGAAATTGAAATAGATTATCTTTATGAAACTTGAAGTTACGTATGCCCTAAAAGTTTTAGCACAAATTCATTGGCCTTAATTTTAACAAACACAAAATAATATCATGTTGCCTTTGGAAACAAATGTTTGTTTATTTACTTTACGGTCAGTTGACATTTATTTATTTTGAAGTGTTCAGGATGTCGTCGTATAAATTAGAAATAAAAAAAAGTATCTAAGTTGGTTGGGCTCGTACCCAAAGCTGAAATCTGTCGAATATTCCAGGATGAAAACATTCCACGCAGAACCATTTATCGAACAATAGCGGAGTGCGAGCAGGGTATACCATTTCTGAATCTCCCAAAAAAAGGACGACTACGTGCATTTACTGCACAGAGGTCAGAGAGATTGGTGAGAAGAGCAAAAAATCAGGTTGGAATGTCAACAAGAAGACTGGCTCGTCAATACAGACCTTCTAAGAGTACAATAGCGTTGAAATTGAGGAGCAATGGCCTTAAATATCGAAAGAGACTTGAGTGCCCCAAATACTCTCAAGCGCAACTCATCCGTGGACCAGGATACTGTAGGCAACTCTGGCCTCTGGCGGGTACACTTTTTCAATCGAAACATCATTACACCGTAGAGAACTCTTTTTAGGTGCTCTCTTACTAATATACTAAAATGAGGTGGAGCGCCGTCGTGCATAAACGACATATTCATGCATGTTTGTGATGGAAGATCTTCCAGCAGAGTTGATAATCGTTCTTCAAAAAATTGTAGGTACCTTTGGCCATTCAGTTTAGGTGGAAACTCAACAGGTCCTATTAAATATGTCCAATTATTCCTTTTTTTTTATATATCGAAACAGCCGCGCAGGCAGAAGCCTAAATGCCGGAACACCGCGGCTGCTATGATGATCCCAAAGAAATTTTGTTAATACGACCCTTGAACTGCCTAACGTTAGTAGAACTGGGAAAAGCTTCCCCTTGTAGATTGTTCCACAATCCATACACCCTCGGGACAAAGGAGCGGTCGTATCGGCCAGTTTTGGATCTACGAAGTTTGACACGCTTAGGATGGGACGCCGAAGTCAGGCGGGTCTGTCTGGCAGGCACATCCCGCGGCTGCATCATGGAAGAAAGCTCTGAGGAGCAAAGCCCGTTGGTGTAGCGATAGAAAAGAGCTAGATCGCCGACGGCCCGCCGGTGCGAAAGAGTCCCGAGACTGTCTGTTAGAGAAGAGTCATCGATCAGTCGGACCGCCCTCCTCTGGACAGCATCGAGCATGGACAATGTAGTCGGGGCGGCAGCACCTCAAATGTGTGAGCAATACTCGAGGCTAGGCCTTATCTGGGCCTTGTATAGAGTATAGGTCATGCGGAGAAAAGTACTTCTTAGCCCTAAACAAATAGCCTAGCTTTTCCCAGCAGCTGCAGCTATTGAAGAGACGTGTTCGTGCCAGATCGGGTCCTCGGTGATCTGGACTCCGACCAGCCGAAATGAATGGCTCTTTGGTAGAAGTCGGCGGTCCATCGAAACTGTATGAGCGCTAGGACGCTTTTTGTACGTCAAAGTACAGTACTGTGTTTTGGAAGCATTGAACTGTACAAGATTGTTGCGTCCCCAAGCAGTGATAGCCTCCAGGTCTCTTGTCAGAGAAGAAGTCGTCGCTAGTCTTCTTTTTTCCAGCTCAGCGGCAGAGATCGGCTTGTCACTCTGAATTCCTGCATGTAGAGTGCTGTCATCAGCGAAGCTGTGGATTGGGTTGATCGTGCAGGAAAGGAGGTCGTTGATATGTCAGAGAAACAGTGTTGGAGCTAAGACCGATCCCTGGTGAACACCCGCGTTGACGTTGTGGGATGACGAGGAGAATCCGTCAATTACGACGGATATCTTGCGGCCAGCGATAAAGTCAGCCACCCATCTGCAAAGCTTTTCTGGGAGGCCATAGGATAGAAGTTTGCTCAAGAGGGCAGCGTGCCACAGCTGATCGAACGCTTTCGTGATGTCAAGAGCAACGATATGAGCCTCACCATGAGACTGGACGAGTTTACTCCACAGTTGCGTGACGTAAGCTAGGAGGTCCCCTGTGGATCGTTGGTGCCGGAAACTGTACTGCCTGTCGCTAATCAAGCTGTGACGTTCGAGGTAGTCCAGAAGCTCGCGATTTATGCACCTCTCCATCACTTTACTTATAACAGAAAGCAGAGCTATAGGCCTGTAGTTGTGAGGCTCGGTCTTAGATCCTTTTTTTGGGATGGGCTGTACATGAGCAAATATCCAGTTTTCTGGGAAGGTGCCGGATTCATAAGATATCTGGAAGAGACGCGAAAGAACTGGAGCAAGCTCCGGTGCACACCTCTTCAGTACAATGGCAGGAATCAAGTCCGGACCAGAAGCTTTGTTGATGTCGAGCGACAAGAGCACTCGCCTTACGGTCTTATGCCTGAATGTTACCTCGCGCATAGTGTGGGGAACCCTTTGAATTGGCGGCACTTGGGCATTGGTGGGGACGTCCATGGTGGAGTTGGCAGCAAAGATCTTGGCTAGCACTTCCGCCTTGGCCTTTGAGTAGAATACAATAGTTCCATCCTGACACGTAAGTGTGTGTGAGAAGTTCTTTTCAATCTGCTTGGCCAGCGTCCAGAAAGACCGACTGCCATTGCGCTGCGACATTACCCTGTGCCTAACTTTTATATCATGCTGGTTTTTGGCATTGCGAACCGCTTCGTTATATTTGTTTCTGGACTCGCCGTCGGCTTGTCTGTTCTCTACAGTGGGGTTTTGTAAGTAGGTCCTGTGTGCCTTGATCTTCTGCTGGCGAGCAGTGTCACACGATTTGTTGAACCAGCCGTTGGACCCTGGTTTAGGAACTTTCACTGTGTGAGGGATGTATTCCTCCATTGCGACGAGGATAATTTCGGTTATCGAAGAACAGACAGTCGACGCGTCCGCGTCAGTGAAACAGACATCTCTCCAAGGTAAGCTACAGAAGAAGTCTCTGAGCCCCTCCCAGTCGGCATGTCCGTAATGCCAAGTTTTGCGGCCTGTACGAGTTTCTGCTGCCACAGCGGCTTCTGATCGAAACCCTACCTCCACAACACCGTGATCTGAGTTACCCAGGGGGGACAGGACGGCAGTGCTGTAGGGGGCAGGATGCGTGGTCAGAAAGAGATCCAACAGGCTACTGGCGTGTGACGAGACGCGGGGGAAAAAAGTAGGGCTCGTCACCAGCTGGGTCAGCCCTTGAGTAAGAGCGAACGCTTCGACTGCACGACCTGCTGCATCGGTCTTATATGAGCCCAACCAAATCTCGTTACGGGCATTGAAATCACCGAGAAGAACTACCTCTGAAGCGGGGTGATTGATGTTCAGGAAGTTGATATGGACGGCGAGGTATTCGAGTAGGTTATCCCAGTTATGGTTCGAGGGAGAGCGATAAAGGCAGCAAATAAATTTGGGTGATGTTTTGGAGTTGAGGCGAAGCCACAGAATGTCCTTCCGGTCTGATTTCAAAGAAACATCTCTGGAGCAGGAAAGACTGCTGCGGACAAAAGCCACAACTCCCCCGTTCTTTCTCAGATTGGAGTGCACCTCGTAGTTTGGGAAGTTGAGATGGTTAATCGGTGCAGTCTCTGAGATTTTGTCTCCGCCAAGAAAAACACGGCGGGACGATTGGATTGCAGGTAGTGATGAACAGCATCAATGTTGCTGTTGATCCCGCAGATGTTCGAAAAACAAATTTTATCTTCGATGTTGTTCCCTCGAGCCCACCCTCCACACGGACATTCCGAGAGTGGAGTGCCCATAAATTAATTTGAAATTGTACTTGGTGGCGGGTATGTATTAATGCATGAGGATTTTCATCTGCATAAATGTGAAGATTATGCTAGTTAATAGGCCCATCCCTTCCAATTCCTGCTTCGTCCTAAGATAATATTAAGGAAGGAAAACCACTGTCGTGGTTAAACTTTCTTATGAGCCATGTACAAAATTCTATCCTCGCGAGGTCATCATCCGCGCTTAAAGCATGTACTTTTTGCAGGTGGTATGGATGTAGCAGTTGCTTTTGAAAAATGGTATTTACTGTACATTTGGAAACTTGAAATTCTCGAGTTACGTTCCTAACCCCAACTGTAGGATTTTCAAAGACAGAATCTAAAACATTTTCGTCAGCTTCAGCTGTACGTACGGTTCTGGAAGCTCCACTATGTCGGCCCATATTTTGAGCAAAACTACCTAAAATCCAAATAGCTTTTACTACTCAACATAAGGCTATAATCATTTCTTACCAGCTTCTCGTAACAGCTGATCGTTGGGAAGTCTGAATTAGGCAGGTGTCTGCCAGCGTACAATCTTCCTGCTTTCAAAGCATTACATCTTGATAATTTGTACATTAAAAGCACATCAGAATATTCATCAAACGTATACTCTATAATATTTAACAACTTATTGTCAACTTAAAATTATTCATGAAGCTTAAAGCAATATTATGACAAACATTAGAAACCATAGCAACGCTACTCAGATATTATCCAAAGCAACTTGATTATCATGTTATAAAAATGTTTTAACATCAAGGTACAAATAATGCATTGGAACTTTGAATAACAAATATCCTGAAAACTATTTAGACACTTCCCTTTTGAAAATGTCTCTGCTGTACTGAAAATTGTAGGAATGCCATAGAAATTACATTTGCCAGCTTTTTGGTATTATAGACTGTATTGTTATTTTCTATTATGACTCACGCTGAAATATAGTGTCCAAACATCAATTTTATTATCCTGAGTTTCAGTTTGCAAACTCGATCTGCTCAAAGAGGTACCTTCTTGTAAAACAGTATAAAATAATGTCTTCTAGAACACACCACGTATATTAGATGCTGTCATTAATTAACGCACTATACATGAACACATCAAACCTAATGCCATGTTCGCGCGTTCGGGAAAATATCAGATGAACCGAGAAATCGTCGCGTACTCTGAGAAGTTTTCACAGCTATGATTCTTCTCTCTGCGATAATCGAAGATCTACTTTGAAAAGGTTACTCTCTCCTAGATCTAAACATAGGTGGTTATAGCATCATCTAGAAGACACTAACCTTTACAAAGTAGATCTATGATTATCGCAGATAGAATATGTTGACTAATGATGCTATGCCATTCTGGATATGTACAGATAGAAACATGTCACCAACCCTAAACAGGAAAGTGCAAAAATGGCCTCTGGCATGTTATCCGATTCGTATATCCTTTTCTTTATGATCGTGTCGACAAGTCACGGATATATAAACCAAGGAGTATAGTAGAATATCGAATACCGGGTAAACTATTACTTCCTGAGAGCTGTAGATATCGCGCGCTGGTTGCCGTATGAATTCCAGACACGAGATATTGCTTTAGAGACAGCATCTAAGAAACTGAAGGAATGGTTATATTCGATTCGTACGAATGGAGCGACGATATTTTGGTATTGGTGTGATATATCTGCTGATAGACCGGCTAAAAGGAGTTAGAGGTTAGATCTAGTTTAATTTCTTGGTCCGAAATATTGACTGCCCTCACTGATCAGATACTATAACAATTAGTGTCTCAGTGAATCGACGGACATGAAGCTTATGTCAGAGTCCTTTGATAGAAAAACATATTCTAAGATCTGAGATAAGTTGAGGGTAAGCAATCTTGGTTTAACGTCCG
This sequence comes from Acanthoscelides obtectus, assembly GCA_963669975.1. Taxonomy (NCBI): domain Eukaryota; kingdom Metazoa; phylum Arthropoda; class Insecta; order Coleoptera; family Chrysomelidae; genus Acanthoscelides; species Acanthoscelides obtectus. The sequence continues at coordinate 29,849,067 of CAVLJG010000003.1, forward strand.
TTTCTGTAGACAAATCTTGATAATAACTACACCTGAAGCATGGGTCTACTGGTGCAGATGACTAGGTATACGATCTATGCAAGATAACCCTTTATTTGAATGTGATCCCTAACAGTTCCAAACTATACCATAACTATCTAAAACTGCAATGACTTCACATGAACATCACTCAACTACCGGCAGTAGGGTTCTCAGTGACGGGGTATGGATTTGTAATGTGGGTGAACTTGATTTGTTTTATAAGTGGAATAAAAAAAGAAATGGTTTGAAAGACGTTATAGATCTGAAATTTGAGAGATGATCTAATGCAATCTACTTCTCTTCATTCATCGTCGCTTCCACTTCCATCTGAAAGTAATAAGCTGTCGTTATCGCTTTCTTTGCCAAGACTAGCTATAACTGGGTCTATCATGGTGTCGTTGTTGTGGTCAAGCTGTCACATTTTTGTTAGTTCCTTCACAACATGATGGACAGCATTCTGCCACGCTTTAGGCGTTACTAGCTGTATGGAATTCTCTAGCAAAATCTTGACGTCTGGTAATTTAAAAGATATGTTATGGCGCGCAATAAACCCTCATTTGAGCCCAGATGACCTCTATTGGGTTCAGTTCACAATGGTAGGGCGGTAAAAGCGGCACAGTGTTCGCAAGTTTGTGATGTTAATTGTTTCGTAAAGTTCCGCTTTCACACATAAATCGTCAAACGGAATGCCCTTTTCGCGCAACTATTGCTGCATCTCACTCTTTCGCGAGCCCATATTTGGTACACGTTCGGCTCGACGAGTGTGGTAGGGCGCAGTATCTATGACGATCACAGAGTTGGGTTCAACTCGTTGAAGCACCCCTTGAAACCAGCTCTCAAAGCAGCAGGCATTCATTTCGTCATGGTAATCAGCATCTTTCTTAGAGACGAAAGTCAAGCTGCATCTGTCTAAAAAGCCACTACCGCTATGTTACAATCTTTGATCTTTTCCCGACGGTGCATGAAGACCTGTTGACAAACCTTTAATGCTTGCTTGTTGGTTACTTAGTACACTTTTGTCTATCCAGGTTTTTTAACTGTGTGACCTGCGTTTACCCACGTCTCGTCCAAATAATATATTTTTCTGCTCTGTCGTCTATATCCAGTTATTGCGCGTAGGTATTTTAGACGCTACGCGACTATTTCAGGTTTCTCTATCAATTCTGTCTTCCGATTACGCGTTTCGTAACGAAAATTAAGTTCGTGCAGGGTTTTCCTTAATACCTCGACGCTCACTGGGGTATAATGTCATCACTGATCGTTGCATGTATAGCCTTAAGGGTTGGTATCTCGTTCCTTATAAAGAATGAATGTACGGTTCGTCTTAACGACATTTTGCTGTCGCCATTTAGTTTAATGGCCTTTCGTCCCTTCAAATGGATTTTTGGATCAGCAGTAGCTCCAATTGTCTTCTATTCATGCCCCACCCTCAGAAAAATCCACTCTGGGACGCCTGTCATGCTTTCGCAACGCGTAAGTGCATCTCCCTGTGATATAGTCTTGTTCAGATAATCAAACAAGCTGAGCATGATTTCTTTCGCGTCCTTTTTCAGTGCCTTACGGATCTTTCTACTTGTTCCCTGGCTTCCAGTACTTGCACTCCCAGTCTCACCCTCGCGGTTAAAGGAAAATAAGTATAACCCGAACAATAATAACAGAAATAACCAGATCACAAGTCTTCTAACAACAAACAATATCACGCGGTAACTAGACTCTTAACTCTTTCAAGGGCAAGTAACTTCGGTTGGAAAAAAACCTAGAGAGGCATACATTTTTTCTTTACTTTTTCAACTTATAAAGGTTACTACATGAACGACAGTAATAAGAAAACTAGTGAAAAGTTTTTCCTTGTACTTTTGTTGTATAATTTCCAAAAATTCAGGTGGTACGAATAATGTACCAGTGTACATCATGGCTGGAAAAATGAATCATTTTTTCTTAGCATAGAGGCGCCTTGCACATTAAAATGGTCCGAATCTGTTTTTTGAGTTGTTGCAGTAGGCACAACGACGTCTGGTTTTGAAATTGCAATTGGTTCTGAGCCAAGTGATGTTGTTTTCAACTTTTCAGTACTTGTCCAGTAATCCTTCATCGATAGTTCTGGTAAATTCAATTCTTTTACAATACAAAGGAATTTACAACTGTCATATCAAATAATTAAAAAAATATACAGTGCCATAACTTTTTGGATCTGCGATCGATTCCATAGATATTAAGGTTTTGATCAAACTCGTCAACAAAGTTCATATCTAATAATTTGAAAGGCAATGATTATATTTCCATTCCCCGAAAAGAGAAACAACTATTAAGGGGCGGTAGTACAAATAACCATAATATATCAACTTATTAACAGAAAATTCAACAGGTTTATTACATTACATGAGAACTATATGCTAGTTTCGTGTTTTTTTACTTGCTTTTCATCAACTTCTATAAGAAAACTCCATTAATGACGGTTCGCAAATGTTAATGTAACCTTATATACATACGCACTGAAATTTTCTTTTTCAGTAATACTAAAACGACCGAATACACCTTTCAGGCAACACACAATATGCCAGTTCAGTATTTCGACCATCGCGCAGTATTCTAAAATTATTTAAGAGTTAACGAAACAAGTTCCTAGCACTACTCTACTAGTTTACGCCTTGTAGCGAGAAGCGTTGAGGGGTCATCTTATCTCCGGACCGGAATCCGTTTTTGTTCAACCTTTCAGTTTAATTGTGGTAATATTCAAGCGCGTTCCTTACTCTTTGCATGTTTGTTGATTTTGACTGGTTTTAACGTTTTATTATAAGTAGCTCAGCAGTGGAAAAACAATACGTAATGACTTTTAAGGCCACAAACTCATCTTGAATTGCATGACAGCCAATAGCCGTGTGGCATCAGCTATTCGTTCATTGTTCAACAGCTGAATCATAGTGCAAAATCCAAGTTGAGTTAGCAAATAAAGCCGACTATAATTCTCTCGGTATAATTTTGTGTCTCATGGCGATCGGTCAAACTTACTTGAAGGAAAAAAATGCTTCCGCGGATTTTTTAGTTATTTTGAAGACCCTTATTTTCATAGTAGTAGCATTTATGTATGATCCACCATTTATGTATGATCCACCATTTATGCAGCGTACGCAGTTAAAGTAGCACGATCCTGGTTTTTAAATAATCTATTTGTTCGAGCAGATCGCTATATGGAAGATTTCTCCAAAAATTCATAAACTGTTTTACTCAAGATTACTATAGCAAATGAATGAGACCCTGTGAGCGTAATATAAAAATTAAAATAGTAATACAGAAATAAATCAAAACGGTAATCCCATATTATACCAAGTTTTGTTTTTTAACATACTTGTATTCTAATATCTCAAAGTTTGTCAAGATGATTGCTGATGCTGATGAGTAGCGAAGAAGCACGAAACAGCTGTCCATGGTTGGCTGTCTTTTTCGTTGGATGGACGAAAGCATCAGATTCAGTTTACTCAATGATCAGTAGACCACATCCACTTTATAGCCATCTAGCGGTCACGTGGGGCTTGGGCTATTAAACGTGAACTAAGACCCCAAACTGTTGCAACTAAAAGCATGTATGCGCTTTTCGCGATGGTCGGTTCTTGTGTGATAGATGGCACTTGGTCTTACTTTGAGTGAATTGTTCCTTTTTTTCTTTATTTTTACATCCACAGCCACATGGCTTCTTGATTGAAAGATTTTCTAGGCATGTTCACTGCTTGCCTGTTCATATGTATAAGTGTTGTATTTTCTATCTAGACCTAGACAAATTGCATTATTTGAAACTCTTACAAAGAATCATTTCGCAACGGAGGAATTATCCATTCTATTTCGATTCTCATTCCTGAATACTGCTAGTACTTGATTATACGTCACGTATTATGTTTCACGTCAAACTGTGTTAGATGGTAATTGATAACGTTCAACCAACGTAAATCGTTTCAGCAGTGCAGCGTTTTTGCGCTGAATAGCGTTAGCCCCAGAATAGCTTGACAGTAACCTTAATCAACATACTATCAAGTGAAAATTTCTCTCCGACTGTCAACGCTGGACTGTCTTACTTAGGCTGAAAGCTCTCATTTTCCCCACACCTGACGAAAGCCTAACTGCCATAAAAGAAGTCAAGTCGAAAAAACTGGTCAGTATTCATGTTACATCTGATGTTTTGGATTGGTTTTCGAGCCAAATTTTACATTTGTGCTCAGCACAGACTTTTTTGAAGCAATGTATTGAAATTTTGTCGACATTAAAATTATGGAAGGCACTGTGTTGACCTGAAGTTATTTGTCTTATTATTTGCAAGGCCAAATAATTTGCTCGTGCCAAATTTGAAATCTGGTGCATGTGCATTTAAGTACGCCCTACCGTACTTGGCTCTTTCACCAAAATTTGAATCGGGCGAAGGCGCGGTTGGGGACATTTAGAAGGATGTTGGACCCAGTTTTTAAAGTGTCTAATATCTGTCTCTATAAGTTTCCTAAATATTACTACAACATACAATTTAGGTAGATCCAAAAAATATTTAAATTTGTTATCATTCATTTACAGAACTATTTAAGCTGACAGAGTTGTTTAAGTAAATGTTGTACGCCGCTGCAGCAAATACTAGGTCACTGACGTCCTACAGAATTTGCAAGTGCTGGTTTCACCCAGCCCCAACACTTTTATTTTCATCCTCTCTCCCGCCATTTGGGTAGAAATCACCGATTGGTGAAACAATATTACAGAAGTTCCTTTTCGAATGATTTGCCTTTAACTATCAACTCCATTCCAAAGTATCCTATATCCGAAGTTTATAAACTTCCTGCTATTCTGCCGCTCCGGTCTCTTTCCTTTTTGGATTGAATACGTAATGTCAGTGGGTTTTGCTAGGATTGGATGTTATTCTGTAGAGAGAATATAGTTCTGGGTCTCATGTACCACTAAAATTGCAAATTCGGCAAGATGCACAAATACACGATCTGAGGTAGAAACGATCCTTTGTCGATTTGTCCGACTGACAAAATACATTTTTTTATGAAATGAAATAAGTTGAAAAGAATGTATCCGAAAGAAATAGGGTCAGAGTTATGTTGTTGAGTTGAGTTGAGTTGAGTATTTCCCCCAAAATAGAATGTCTTAAACATAATACCTGACTTTCACAAAATAATCTTAAGTCAGCATGTTTTATAAGTCACTAAATTTTTTTAAATTGCCTTGTAAAGCCCATTGAAACCAAAATAGTTGGTTGTGCACGGGCAGATTTTTTTTATATAATTTTGATAATAAATTTTACTTAGAGCAGGATTTATACAAAAAGCACATTGTAAGTATGGAAGGTAAGTAGGAGTATCACTTGTATAATAAAGTTTATTCCATTAACTACAGAAATACGGAGGGTGAGGAGGGGTACGTAGTACGATTTCTAGTAAATAATTTCTAATAGATTTCGTGTCTGTTGTCTACCAATTAAAAAAATATATATTTTAAATAAAGATTTTATGAAATACAATGAGTTTATTTTATCAACATATATACATACGGTACATATACGGCAAACAATTATAAATTTTACATGACAGGTAGGTGTGGCATCGTAAGCTTACATTTCTTTGAAAAGTTTGAATTTTTAAGTTTTCATTTTCTTTATATCTAGTACAATTGGCATTGCTAGTTTTACTGAAGTTATTTTTGTGTTTGTATAGGAATTGAATTAACTCATGCCTTAGGTCAAATACTCCAGTCTCTGAAAAGAACTTATCATAAGGATAAGTAACTTTTTGCCAGATATTACATTCAACATTCTTTTTTTGGAGTATATCCAGATGCCGCAAATGACAATATGCGGTACTTCCCCAGCTCAAAATAGCGTATCGTAGACGTAATTCAAGTAATGGATAATACAACATTTTCGGGTGCATGTAATCTATGAGATGTTTTAGGTATTTAAAGCGATATAAGAGTCGTCGTAAGGTATTTGTAATGTTAGCTATATGAACATCCCATCTCAAGTGGCGATCAATGGTGACTCCTAAGTATTTATCGGTTTTCACAGATGTTAAAGATATACTTTGATTTATTAAAAGTTGTTCATACTGAGGTAGACAACATCCTGTATTAGAAAAACGCATAAAGAATGTTTTCTCATAGCTCACGGTTAGAAGTTTATGAGCAAAACAATCAAAATAGTTCCTAGATCCCGCACTGCTTTAATTTTTACATTTTCCCAAGTTTTATCATCATACAGGACTACCGTATCATCTGCAAAGCTAAACACTTGACCAACTGACGAAGAAGTTAGAATGCCATTTATGTAAATTGTAAACAAGATTGGACCCAACACAGTACCCTGAGGTGAACCGTGTGTAATGAATGATACATCTATACATCCGTGTAGCAGTATGTCATCATTGACTGAGCACTTTTAAATACCAAGTCACTACCCAGTAATAATGTGTTTATTACCACAATTGTATATATGTCTCTTTGGGCTAGGTAAATAATTGATCAAGGTTTCAGAAAAATACAACAGCTAAATATTTGTAAAAAAAATATGTAGTAATTTTCTGGGACTCCACAATGCCTTATGCACTCTGACATACGTCTGGGTATACTCCTAATCAGATGAAGAATGTCATATTGAGGAATCTCGTACCAGACCACATGCCGAAGTGACGCTGGAATATCTTGAGGATGAGTATTCCCTCCATAATGTCCAATGGGTGGTAGATCAGAAAATCTATGGTCCAAGGCAATAAATCGGCTTAACTGTCTTCAATACCATAATTCCAACAACGTGATTCACTTGCTACTCCACAAGATTATTGAAAAAACCAGCCCGTGCGAGATATATATATATGCTGAGTGATACGAATTTAAAAATTTATGCCAACAAAATAATCACGATGCACTTAGTGCCGTACGGAAATAATGGTGCCGGAAGACATAAAAAAATTTTAATTTTCAGGAAATTTTCTATACGGAAAAATTTATTAATTAACGTACGGCATCGTTACAGTTAACTTTCAGTCAGCCAAGATTACCCTCTGATATAGATAACGCACAAGACCACGTGCATAGCTCGGATATTACCTTCCGAGGCGGAGAATCGAACCCTCGAGCCTTAGCTCAGTCGATTGTCTGCTCGACGCGTTAATCACTCAACTACCGAGCCCCCACACATTTTGGGGTAAGTGTCTATTGGAAATGAAGCATCAGGTGTGCAGATTTCATTATTTAAATAAAACGTCATATAGATGCTTATTACATGTGCCCATGAAATGGAGCACCAGATGGGCAGATTTCATTATTTAATTATGTTTTTAACATGTACTCCTAAAATCTGTTTATCGAATTTTGCATAACCTGCTGAGACTCAGCCTTGCTTGATTCAACTCGAGTCAACGGAAGAGCAGGGTTTAGGTTAATATTCTGAAAAATCTCGTCAGTTTAAGGAAAAATACGGCGCGAATAGTAGACACATGTAACTGACGCAATTTTATAAAAATAAAATCCTCAAGTCTGATGCTACGTTTTCAATAAAACAATGTCTCCTAACATGTGTAGTACTTTGTTAATTCATGCCTTGGCATATTATTTTGTGTCAATGTAATGGTAAGCAATTTGTGACACATGAGCCCTCGAGCTATAATGTCAATAAGCTTCCCGAGAACTGGATGGGATGTTATTCTACAGCTGCCGAGAGGCAATAGTGGAAAGCAACATGCGAAATGCTACGGGTTTGTTATGATTCTTGTAACTCGCATGTTTTTGTGGAGTTTAATCTAAGGGAAAGAGCATTTGATGTCTAAAATGTGCTGAAAATGCAAATGTACGTCAAATGGTCACGCAGAAAGGTGTTGCAGATAGGGGTTGAGTTCCTTTTCGGTCGGAAAGTATCCGTCATCTTGATGGTACCCAATGTCGATGTAGGTACTCCTTATGGACCGGCTTAGACTCCTATAATGCACGATGGATCTTTGCGAATGAATACTCGTAGTGGAGCTCTCTTCAAAGAAAGATTAGGAGGCTGTCTCTGTCCAAGGACTTATTGATTGGCGCAGCTACATGTTTGTGTGATACTCTATTGTGAAACACTTAAGCGAACATCCTGTTGTGAAGCTTGACGCCGGGCCCTCTTAGGAAGCGTTTAGTTCCGGCTTGCCGAAGTTCGTATCACTGAGAACATAAGTTGACAGGAGCATATCTAATAATAATAACAATAATGTTTATTGGAGTATATACATAACATAAATACAAAACATATAATACCCAAAAGGCTTAGGATTGGCAATGTCATTTTTCGCCTCAGCCTACTAAGCTATAGATGTGGAACTGATACATATTATGGGTAACAATGTTCAGTATACATTACGTCACCAGTCGCAAGAGAATATTGCATAACGATCTGAGACTTGTGCAATATTTGAAACAAAATGACCACCCGCTTCAATACCGTTTCTCTGTGTGGGCTCTAAATCAATTGGAAATGGACGTCAATTTTGGTCACCAAATTATACTTTCGGTCGAAGCCCATTTCCATCTGGGAGGTTACGTTAACAAGCAGAACTGAGGATTTGTGGCTCTGAAAATCCACATGTCGTTATAGAAAAACCAATGCATCTAAAAAGAGTAACTGCTGGGTGTGGCTTTTGGAGTGGTGGGATTATTGTTCCCTACTGTTTTCAAGATGAAGATGGTAACAGCATAACGGTAAACGGGGAACGCTATACAGACATGTTGAGGAGTTTTTTGTGGCCACTATTAGACGACATGCACTTGCAGAACCTCCGGTTCCAGCAGGATGGCGCAAAATGCCACACCAGCTGTGAAACAATCGATCTTTTACGCACTAAGTTCGGTCTTCGCGTTATCAGCCGTTTTGGAGACGTTCATTGGCCAGCTCGCAGCTGTGATTTGACGCCTATGGATTGCTTGCTATGGAGCACTGTTAAGGACCGCTGTTACACTAACGATCATTAAAGAATTGATGTATTTGAGGTAAATACCCGTCGAGCTATGGATGAAATAGACCCACAAACTATCGAAAATGTGCTTCAAAATTGGGTTAAAAGGATGGACTACTGTCAGGCCAGCCGCGGCAGCCAGTTAAATGAAATGGTTTTTCATAAATAATCGGAAGATGTATTCTTTTGAATAAAGTATCCAGTGTTATATATTACTGAAGAGTGTAGTTTTAATACCAATTTAAAAAATAACGGATGGCCCACCCTTTATTATATTATGAAAAAACGTAATAGGAACAATTTATTTTGAAAAACCTGCACTTAAGTGGTTGTCGCTTCAATGAACTGCAATTGTAATAGCATTTTTTAAATTCTCTTTAAAAATTATTGATAGAAAATGCTCCAAAAAATTTGGAATAATCATTAAGAATAGATGGTGCCATGTAAGGGAAACATTTTTTTAAATTTTGATGTTGTACGGGCCGGTATGTAACAATTATCATTGCGTAGTAACACTTGTCAAAGTGATGACCGTTTCTCTAATTCACTAAGCAAGTACCTAGGGGATTTATATTTTAGAATTCTTTGAAGGAAGGTAGCATAAAAAAGCAATGAGCGATATGGGAATTTTAAAACATTATCTGTGATGTAATATCTAGTAATGTGCTCTATCGCTGTGACAGAGCCACGTACAATAATTTTGGAGAATTTGGATTTTCTGCTTTATTTCCTCTGTTAGAAAATCATAATAAACTGAAATTCCATAATCTGGATGTGTCAGAATTACCGAATTATCAAGATTTGCTTTAATATCACTTGGTAATAAATTCTTGTATCTCCAGAGAGATTTATGTTTAAAATAACATGCTTTAAGATTACTTAGAACATGACCCCCAAAGCCTAAACTAGAATCTAAAATTATTCCTAAATTTTTTATTTAATGCACAATTTCAATAATGGTTCCATCTAAAACTATATCTGCATTAATTGCTTGTTTACACCTCAACCTAGAACCAATGCAGCAGACTTTAGTTTTGGAGGGGTTAAGTTTTAAGTAGTGATTTCTTGAATAATTTTCGATTATCCTTAAATTTATATTGAGGTCCATTGTCAGGAATTTATGGAATTTGGTCTACATGCTTTATAAATTTGGACGTGATCCACATAGAAATATATACTCCAATCAAGTGTTATGCAATCTATCAAATCTGAAGTGTAGAAACTAAACAGTATAGGACCTGAAACACTTCCTTGTGGAACAACTGATTTTTTATCTCGTAAAGTAGATATTTTACCGCAAACTTGTGATCTGTCAGTCAAATAGATAGTTGATGAACCATTGTAAGGCATTGCCATAGTGTTGCAATTTTCTACATAGAACACCGCTGCTATAGTTTAATATCACCAAGAGTGTAACCATTCCATCATCCATAGATTTGGCTATATCGGTTATAATTTTAACTGGTGTCGTCGTGTTATGTAGCTTCCTGAAACCAGACTGTGTGTCAAGTAGTATTTTATTCACTTCTATATGTTCTTGCAGCTCGTCATCCACAATTTTTTCTAATAATTTGGACAGCAGGTAAAACACTTATTGGCTTCAAGTCGTTTATGTTTACAGCAACGGCGATTTTTGCCACTACTGACTTTTTCCATAACGTCGGCACTTCTCCCGTATCCAGTGAGTTGTTGATGATTTCGGTAATTTGTTGTATACAAAAAGATAATACTTTTTTCAGCATCCTTGTGGTAATACCAACCAACCAACCAGCTGCGTTTGACCTCGCTTGTTTCAATTTTCTTCAATTTTTGCCTGTTGTTACACGACAGAAAGAATATTTATACTCGTACACAGTGGCTTGTTTTTGTCCTGAATATCTATTCAGGAACAAATCATTGGTCTGGATAGTTGGTATAGAGTTGACAAATAAAAAATTAATCCTCGATTCCAGAAGATATGTGTTTATTGGATTTTCGAGGTATGTTCCATCTGGAAAAATCGTTCCAAAGCTATTTGGGTTTTTTTCTGCTTTTATTTAGCTGATACTTTATATAGTCATGCTGAAATAATGTCTAAGGTCGCTGTAAAATAAACGATGTGCTTATGATCCTGCTGCTTCGCGGATGAGGTACAGACCTAACGAAAAAAGCTGGTTCATATGTCATTTCGTGTACTTTGCTTGTAACTTCCTGTGAATTCCAGAATGACCGTCGCTCCGCCGCTGCCGCAACGTGTTGCCTTGTCAAAATTGAATTATGAATGTTTAATACACCTGTTTCGAGTCACTCTTGAATTATTCAATCGAATTACGGAGGCTTCCGTCGCTCTGGGGCTCCTTTAATAGAGCGGAAATGGGTTTGTTCTCTAATGCCCTCGAGACATGACGTCACGCCCGTCTACCTACAGTGGCTAGGTGGTATTTGCCAGCAACACTATCAAATTTTCAGTTGCGCTCTGCTGCCTGTCGATGGTGAGAAATTTGAGAGTATGAGATAGATAAAGCAGGTTTTGTTCAGTAAAAAACACACTAGGGGATCCAGGGTAGCTTTGTGGAGTTCCTGGCTAGTATCTGGTTTCATTTTTTGAGGAGGTGGTTACCGAGTTTATATAGCTGTGTCAGGACGCCCAAAAAAGCCCAGAGCATCCATGGAAAGTATATATCCCAGTAGGAGATTTCGATGTAACCAAGGATATTTCTATCCCACTGGTAGGAAATTAGTGGGTCCGAGGCAATACCTGTGACGGCGTCATTATACACGATGTTCAATTGAAAACGGATTTACCGAAAACCACTGATTAGAAGAAAAACGCCGAGACACGCCGATGACGTGTATCGACGTTTCTTCTTTTAATCAGTGGTTTACAATTTTTTCAAACAGGAGTACAAGATGTTCCGAGATAATCCAAGGAGTCTGTTCTCGATTTTCAATGGAGTCCAAAGAAATCTAATCACAGTACATCTTCCGTTCCAAGAAAATGTGAGTACCTCCAGAGTATCAAGAATCTAAATTGTTTTGCTTTTCCTAGTAGTACTCTCTGACAGAAATAAAGTCGAGACTTGGCTTCACAACATTACTAGACAGTGCTTTTCGAGTAATTGGAACTTCTGGGTAACAAAATTGATGGATGAAGATTTCAAGTCGGTAGCGGGGCGCCATAAAATGTAGGTCATAGGAACTAAAAAAATGATGTGTTTTAACGACCTTCTCAAATAAAGCAGGTATATATACTAAGTGACATATAAATCCGAACACCCAGTTTAAATGGTTTTATTTTAATAAAATTAGTAAAATAAGTACTTAATGAAGCATAATAAGTAAATGATAATAATTTCAAAATGATTGCACTGCTTTAAAGCCCTTTGCCTTTAATAATGTGTGGATGCACCCTGATGTGCGACGCATTCTCCAACGCGCCTAGGCATGCTTCCGATCAGGTGGTCAATGTCCTCCTGTGGTATCTCATTCCAGGCAACCACCAACTCCTCTCGAAGTACTTCTAGAGTCTGAGGAGGACGTTGCAAATTGAGCAATCTCCTACCCATCATATCCCACACTTGCTCAATTGGGGATAAGTCGGGAGATCTTGGTGGCCATGGTAACAATGTGACATCATTATGTTGAAAGAAGTCTATTGTGACTCTTGCAACATGTGGTCGGGCATTATCTTGTTGGAAAGTTGGATCTGCCAGGGTGTCAAGGTAGGGTAAAAGATGGGGTTCTAGAACTTCGTGGATATAACGCTGCGCGTTCATGTTACCTCTGATGAAGATTAAAGGTGACCTGGAACCATAAGCTATAGCACCCCAAACCATAACTCCAACAGTGTGATGAACATGTCTTTCAACAAAAAACTGTGGATTCCTCCTTTCACCACGTCGCCTTCTAACCCTGGCACGACCATCGTGCATGCCTAAACAAAATCGAGACTCGTCACTAAAGACAATACTGTTCCATTCCTGATCCCAGAGTGACCGTTGTTTGCACCACTCAAGGCGATTAGGTGTTCTAGAGTTAAAGGGAGGACCCAGTGTGGCCGGTATGAAAACAAGCCAAAACTTCTCATTCGTCGGTAAACACTTCGCATGCCAATAGGTCTTCCGTGTTCTGCAAACCATTCATCTGCAATGGACCTGGTAGTGGAGAAACGGTCCCTTAAGGTCAATAATCTTAGGCGGCGATCTTCACGGTCTGTTGTTCTACGGCGGCGTCCAGTGCCCCTTGCTCTTTGCGTACGGCCTTCTCGAAGCCATGCCTGACAACACTTAACCACAGTGTCTACACTTCTTTGCACTCTAACTGCAATTGCCCGAAAAGAAAGTCCAGCTTCCCGAAGTCCCACTATACGGCCCCTATCAAACTCACTAAGTTGACGAAATCGTACAGGTCTCCGTACTCTAGGCATCGTAACCGATCGTAAAGGATGTCAAGAACCAAAATCCGCCAACGTTGCTTCTTTACTGCGGCTGAAATATTCATTTTTAGAGCGTTAGTGAATTAAAAAAAAGCAGTATAAAAACCGGAATGTCCAACTGATAAGGCTGAAATTTTTTTCACTTGTTATTTACAGTAAGATAAATACATTCACCAACTTTTATTAAAATAAAACCATTTAAACTGGGTGTTCGAATTTATATGTCACTTAGTATATTATATAATATAGTCGGATGAAACATTTCAATGGAATAATATTGACAAAAGGCACTGTAGCACTTAATGATTGGTTGTAGAATGTGCAACGGGTGTTATAAAAGTTATGCAATACAGCCTGATTTATTGACTTCGTTCAAAGCAATTTCCACCACATTCAATACATTTCTCCATACGCCAAAACCAGTCCTTAAGCCACCTCCGCCAAGTTTCACTCGGAAGTGCGACACACTCGGAACAGTGCAAAGTCGCAGGGAGCAAGATTTGGACTGTAAGGAGGGTGCTCAATAAGTTTCAGTCCAGGGTGCAGGCTTTGGCGGGGTAAGCTGGAACGTTGTCATGGTGGATGTACCAAGTGTCTACTCTTGACTTTGACCGCAGATTTTTCATAGACTCTATGAGCTTAGGAGTTTCGTGTACCACTTAGCTGTGACTGTCTTCAGTGTGTCCAAAGCGACACGCTCCAGAATTTTGCTCGACTTTAAAAATACATTTTTTCCTAACAGCTCAGGATTTAATGACAGTTGCGTGTGTCCGCATCATCAAAGACCCAAACTTTGTTTTGAGCCCTGGTATGCTGTTCACATGCCGCCAGTTATCAAATATTTGCAGCATCTTTCGTCCTTACTTGTAGATGGTTGCGCGGAATTTAACGAATTGGTGGTGCATGAAAGTGTGAGGTCTCCTCTATCTGTTGGTATGTCATTCTCCGGTCTTCGTCAAGTATTTTCCTCCCTCTCAGCGTCCGCCAGAGTGAAATTTGGAATTCTTTGTTCACCCTGAATATACTCGTACGATGAGGGCAATCATTCTTTAATGCAAGTGTCATTTCTTCTGAACATTGGTATATTCTTAAGCTACGCGTAAAGTTATACCGTATAACTACCCTTATCTCACTACGTGACGGCGATGTCCTTGTACGCACTATACACTGTCAATAAGAATGCACAACTAATTCAACAGACGTGCTGCTGGCGGCTACTATATACTTATGAACATGTTTCAACATGCAATAACATGCAGCCTCCTGCGTCCGTTAAGTCATATCGCGAAATTTTTATAGTACCCTTTTACAAAGACTCCCAACGCCTTCATTTTGGAGCTTAGTCATTTTTTATTCTAGAGTTACAGAGTATTTCTGAGGAGCTTTAGAATGAGGTATCATACAATCCGCCATCCTACTTGAGAAAAGGTACAAAATGCCGCCCTGCTGCCATCTTGAGAGCCCAACTGCCACTTTCATGCGCGAATATATTATTCATGTGCGAAGCTCATTACGCCATTTCAACATATCAAGCTGACGAATACCAAATATAAGTAGGAATAGCCTTCCGGCACGGGTATTATGTAAAAAACCTATAAAACTTCAAAACAACCTATAAAATGTCACCTTGCAGTCTAGGTAGTTTTTAGGGTGCAACCAGTAATTTATTCCACGTTTGCTCATTAGGATCGTTGTGAGGGTCTATGGAGGAATGACTATACGCATTGTTGGTTGCATTATGTATTTTGTAAAACCGAGTAGTCTGTACTTTTAATCTCTGAGAGCAAAGTTGGTTGAATAGCAAGATCGCATTTGAATGATTATGTGTATTGGTTTGCATGTGTATAAAATCAGAGATATTTGCTGTGTGAGAAAATTATCACTGAATATGCTGCCATTTCTATTAGCTGTGCCCGACGGGTTATTTTTATGTCGTTCTTTCTGAAAACAGGTTATGTTAAGCGTTATAAATTACGATTTCTCCCGTTTTTTGTGTTTTAAAAAACTTTGAGAAGCACTACGAGAAAGTGCGATCGCGCCCGCGTTGTGTGCAATTAAGCTACATGACAGAAAAATAAGTAATGTCGCATCATACATCTAAAATGTTTCCAATGCCTAACATCTAGGCGCTGATTTGATGTTTCTATTGACATCGCAAAATAAATTTCTATAAAATTTAAATGACTGGAAATAAAGAGCAATGTAATAACCTTTTCACGTTTCATAAATATTCCTGTCTCTAGCATATTTTCTCACCTGTTCCTTCACCAACCAGGGATTTTCTTTCCTTATCTCTCTCATTTTTGAAATTCAGCAAACATACATATATTATTAGCACACAAATCCTCACTATGCATCTATGCGTTGGCGTTTCCTTCTAGCTATAGTATACAACATACAGCTTAGAACTCCAGTAATGCCATCTCTGGAGCAAATTTTACATCACATCAGAGCCAAACGTTGATAAACTAAAGGATCATGACGAGTTCACAACAAGTGTCCATCAGCTAGTGCTAAGTTCACATCCTGTAGAAAAAAATACCTAATGTCACAAAAAAACAATATAACGTCAGAAAAGATCGACATAATATCACTTTTCAAGATGCGTCATACCCGCGCGGAGAAGTATTGTATACAGATACCGATTCACTGATCCACAATATCCTCTCAGAATCATCCAGTATTGTGTTTACATTCGTATTCAGCTGAGATACGCCGTAGTTACCTCGTCCCACTAATATATATATTCCAGATGTCATGATGTGCAAGAGCAAGCAGGGTGGAATGCAAATTCTGAGATTAGTTTCTAGTTTTGGTCACTTTTGCACTATTTACGCACTTTTTTTATTAAGGTGATCTTCTGGGCAGTTTGGTACATTCTCCCTGTCATCCTATGCTCCACTGAGAAAATTAATGCAGGTGTGTTACTTATGTATCAAATCATATCTTCAAAGTGTCTCAAGTTCGGACGTTTTCTCAAACCGTTATGTCAGGCCTCAACACCCTCATCAAAATTAGTGGAATGGATAATTGAAGGTAAGTCATTATTTAAGTGTCAGAAAATTAGTTTGCACGAGTTTTGTTCCCGCATACCTTCACTTCTTTTGATACTGATCTGTACTGTATTGCGAGAATCACTTGAAACAGTCCATAACAATGGAAAATGCTGAGTCACTTTACCTTCCAAACGGGCCTTTGCGTTTATTTTTTTTAGCCTAATCTCAAGGATCTGTATT
The DNA here is from genome assembly GCA_963669975.1 of Acanthoscelides obtectus. Classification (NCBI taxonomy): domain Eukaryota; kingdom Metazoa; phylum Arthropoda; class Insecta; order Coleoptera; family Chrysomelidae; genus Acanthoscelides; species Acanthoscelides obtectus. Next base: position 29,865,689 of record CAVLJG010000003.1, read on the forward strand.
TCAACTCGCGCTAAAATTTTTGAATGGTGTTGAGATCTACTCCAGAAAATTCAAGAGATTGCATCTGTGTTCTCTTCTATTCGAAAAAGACCATTACGTTCTTTCGACCTTACCCGCCCAAAGTATGTGACTCTGAAAAGCCGTTTCTACAAAATTGTGCAGTTTTGCCTATATGAGGACTGGAAAAACTTGTGGTAGGTCGATAGTAAAATCTGACCGCGACACTCTCACACGCCTGCATGTGATAGAGGCCCTTCATGTTACATGCTGATTGCTAGAAGAGGTTTGCTTAGAACATCACTGCTAGGATTTGCGATAACGAGTATCAAGCTCGGAGGTATTTACCACTACTGAAAGGACCTATCTCGAGAGGAGCAGTAAGACCTAGTGATTATCCTATGCACTGTTACGTGTTTATCACTGGAACCCCTCTAGTACTCATTCATCCCCATGTTTGTTCCACTTTGTCCCGGTGGGTAGCCTCCAATTTCTCTAACAGCGTTCCCTCCCTCTCCTCTACTCTATAAACGCTTCACCTACTAGCAATAATCTCACGATTATGACGCTCCTTGCGAACCTCACAGACTGCACGATCTTACCTGAATCCACCATGTCCTAAATACACATCACGAGCAAACCTTCACGGAGCTTGGCACCGAGTCGTTCCAGAGTAAACTTAGCGAGTAAATATTCGCTCCTAGAAAATTGTTACGATAAGAAAATGAACATCTTACACGGATGGCGCATAAAGGCAGCTATATGCACTCCTCCATGGCCTCGGTGCAAGGCTTCACCGTCATAACTGTAAGCAAAGTGTAATTTGTTCGGAACTTTCCGTTACTGCTTTCGCTGAACGTTATGCAATTTTGGTGAATACGTGAACACGCGAGGTAGTATGAATAGAAAATATTAGGTTTGGGACCAATAAAATTATTGCTCCGAAAAGTCTTATTAAACGTAGCAATCTACGCATGGTAAATGTTTCCCTCAAATTACCCAGATAAGTATAGAGCACGTCCGTTTTGAGACATGAAGTACTTGTAACGGTGGGACGCGACTAGGATACTGTTTCGGACCTATCTAATCTGATGAAGTCCAAAACGTCCAATCATTTTGCTGAATATATCTTTTCACTGTAAATCATGTTCAACCAGGAAATGGTATGATACGATATAACACTTGATGCCCAAGGGGTGTTCTTGAACTTTGATGAGAGATAGATGACTATTCGTTTTACACTGACCCGAGACAACTTTCACAAGAACGTTGAGGTATTATTTTCTTGAATTCCGGCATTTATCAAGAACTATTATACATCCTTTAGTCCAAGAAAGTAATGACGTCGCATGTGCTTACCCTAGCCGAGACTCCAGGACAGTACACGAACCTCTAGAACTTCCGTCAGGATAGACAAACCCTAGATGATCTTTCAGGAATGCATACCTTCACCCTTGTGACAATATTTATAATCTTTTGGGACAGTCCTGGTAGACAGTCCATGAAATGAAGCTTCTTGAGATTTTATATATAATTGTTACCCGTAGTAACATAGTACCAATCCAGCATGGCTTTATGAGTCGTAGATCGACTGGCACTTTTTATTCAACACTTCAACTAGTCATGCACATTTTTTCAAGCCATTTCATAGAGTAAATCCTCATATTCTTCGAAAAAAACTAAACAATTTTGGCTTTTTGCAAATCATTTATGGGACAGATTGTACTGTGATAACATACATTTCGAGCATAATGACTACAATGCCAACACACAGAGAGTAAGCTCTGGTGTTCCACAAGGGTCAGACCTAGGTCTACTTCCATTTGTTCCATTCATCAATGAAACAAATAATGTAATTGCATCGATTACATTGTCTCATGCATATGATTTGGTAGTATTCTATGTAATAGCTACCAGGGACGAATGGGTGACCTGCAATGAATGCTTAATAGTATTCATGAATGGTGTGTTATCAAGCAGTTGGTACTAACGATATCAAATTTTCAAACTGTTACCTTTCCCAGGAAAAAAAAACTTTTACGTTCAACTACAGCATTGATAACGCACGTCCTTTGAATGCTGCATCTCCGCAATGTATTAAGAGATGTGCTATTTGATTCGCAGTCCATATTGATACTTGAATTATGGATGCGTGCATTGTAAGATGAGGCTAGTCATTCGGTAACGACTCAAATTATTCAATACTTATGTACGTGGTTAACTGGATATTCCAACGTTTGGAATCTTCCCTGTTATAAAAAAAACTAGATAGACTAAGAGTGAGCTTTTGAAATGACTATTATTCAAGACGCATCGTACTTACCCGGAACAAGGTATAGAATCGCAACAACTATTTGGTGTTTATGTCATTTTAATATAAACTTTCGTGGAACGAAATCAATTGAGCAGCACCATACTACTATTTACTACCTTGTTGTTAAAGCGAATTTGATGCCTAGTCACCCTTATCAGAAATTTGTAGAAACTATAATAGAATCTCACCACATGCTGATATTTTCAGTTGTAGTGTTATGACTTAGTTCGACTGCGATTTCAATGGACATAATCTGTTGAGCAATAAATGCTCTTACTGTTATGATTAGAAAACAACGAATCCCCTTTAATTTATTTGATTGCAAAATAGGACAAGCCACAACTAACGCCAGATGGTGTTCAGGAAAATATGGAGATACATCAACGAGGTAGATGCAGGATACGCTGCGAAAGCTGTATTATTAAATACAAATAAAGGAGGAAGAAGAAGCAAGATGTATTACTATGATGAATTGAAGTCATAGTTTCACCTACTGTTAAGATATTTCTATTTTAAATCGTTTTTCCAATCAGGGCGGCTATCTGGTTCAGATTTGAGTAGGAAGATTCCTCGGAATTTGTCTTGTAAATGTCAAACCTTCATATAGTTCGAAATAATAGCATAGAGTGCAATGTGCCTGAACAGCATTGCATGTTCTATGGCAAAAGGTGCGCAGCTCAAAAACATTTCACTTAGTACTTACCTAGGAGTTTCAGTAGTAATAAACACATTTGTCATAGGTGATTTTAGGCCGGGGGAAGTCCTTCTGTAAAAAAAGGATAAAATGTACTTTTTTTAATGGTGTAGTTAGAGTGGATAAAATAACTGACTCATATACATTTAGCGCTGTACAGCTCCATTATGATATAAAGATGTATATAGAAAATAATGTCTTTCCTGACTTCCTGAAACTCGCAGAGATTATCCTGCTCTTGAAGAATGGCTGTGAAAATTACAGACCCATTTCCAAATATAGCAAAGATTTTCGAAATACTTCTGAAGAATATGTGAGTACCTCGAATGTAACAATTTATTCTGTAATAGCCAGTTTGGATATCCTAGCAACAGATCAACGGAAGCACCGTTAAACGATCTTATCAGATTCATCAACAAATGTCTGGGAGATAACATATTCGCTCTAGCTAGCTTCTATGACCTTAATTGCGTTCAACATCACATTTTGATTCAAAAGTTGTCGCTATATGGTTTTAGCAATAACAACCTGTCCTTAATTACGAGGGTGGTCCCAGAAGAATTCGACCCAATGAAGAAAACCCAAAAATTTTGTAAAAAAATGTATTTATTTTTCAACATAATCTATTTTGAGCTCTATACACTTTTTCCAGCGATGTTCAATAAGTTCGACACCCTTTTTATAATAAGAACTGTCGTGCTCCTCAAAATAGCCATTAACTGCCGACATCACTTCTTCGTCGTTGGAAAATCTTTGACCACTGAGCCATTTTTTCAAGTTTGGAAAGCTTGGAAACAGAAAATAATCCGAGGGGGCTAAATCTGCTGAATAGGGTGCTTGCGGTAGCAATTCAAACTTTAATTCGTTCATTTTGGCCATTGCAATAACGGATTTGTGAGCTCGTACGTCTTATTTATTATACAGGGTGGCGCATCGAACACAAAACAGACGCATTTACTGGCAGCTCAGTTTTTTTTTGAAAAACGCTCAGACCCGTCGATTTTGTTTTCGAGGGAGACACAAGTTTGGCGAAAAATCACGTTAACACGTGCAGCCCCTTGGGCGAGGGTGACACCAGCCCTAAAATCTTAAATGTAAAGGGGGGTCGAGTGATACCTTATTTTAAAGGTCTTTCAATTCCCTTTATAATGATGTAAAATACATGAGCTTCAGTTCAGCAGTTTTGAAGATTTATTGATTTAAAGCTTAAAGTAGGCTTTAATAGGTACATCAGATTATTTTGTACTACTTTCAGAATAAATTTCACTAAAAGAATTTACTTAATAAGTAAACGCTTTTGTTCACTACGCCCATAGTTTGTTTATCATTTTGTTGTTGAAAATAGCTATTTGAGCGTTTTTTTTGTGGCAAAAAGGTTATTCCTTGAAGAAAGATAAGGAAACATCTCGTACCTATTGTAAATAGGAATTTAGTACATAGATTGCGTTTAATTTGACCAAACTTTGTTTCACAGCAGAAAGAGTTGAAATTATCGAAATATTTTTCGGAAATAATCAGTGCGCTAATAGAACAGCAGAAATATTTAATGAGCGACATAAGAACAGTAACGTGCATCGAAAATATGTTCTAGAACTTGTAGCTAAATTGCGGGAAACTGTCGCCAATAAAAAACGCAACATTGAATATCGCATAAGGAACGAAGCAATAGATGTAGGGGTTTTAGGGCAAGTTTATATAGATCCTACGTTAAGTACCCGCAAATTGGAGACTGTGTATGGTAACGGATTCTAAAGGCCCATAGTTTTCATCCATACAAAGTTCACCTGGTACAAGAACTTAATGAAGCCAATTTTGATCGGCAATTACAATTTTGTGAAGATATGAGCGAACGAATTATAAACGATGAACATTTTCTATTCAACACTTGTTTTTCCGACGATGTTCCTTTTTCTTAAATGGCGTAGTAAATCATCATAACTGCCGATATTGGTCCGATTCTAATCCCAGAACTTATCATGAGCCACAAAAATTAAATGTTGGGGCTGGTATTTTTGGCGACCATTTAGTTGGTCCTTTTGTGTTACCTGGAAATTTGACCGGTGAAATGTATTTGGAATTACTGGAAGACGCCATAGATCCTGCATTAACAGACATAATTGAAAATCAGAATGATCGGCGGTACATTGCGAATAGGTTGATGTTCCGACAGGATGGTTACCCACCACATTACGCATTACGTGTTAGACAATATTAAGATCAGACGTTTCCAAATCGATGGATTGATAGAAGGGGTGCCATTGAATGGCCCCCAAGATCGTCAGATTTATCATCTTTGGATTCCTTTATGTGGGTACATTTAAAAAGCAAAATCTATGATATTCAGCCAACATCATTAGAAGACCTGCGACAAAGAATTGTGAATGAGTGCCTTCAAATTACTCCTCAAATATTGCAAAATGTGCGGCAACGTTTTGAGCAAAATCTTCATTATTGCATGGAGAGTCATGGTGGCCATTTTCAATATTTACTTGCCTAACGGGTCAGTTCATTCTTCATTTTTAAATTACTTTGCTGCCAAATGTATTGATCTCCACTAACCATGATGTATTAGTTTTATTTAAATCAATAAATCTTCAAAACTACTGAACTGAAGTACATCAATTTTATATCGTTATAAAGGAAATTAAAAGACCTTTAAAATAAGGTATCACTCCACCCCCCTTTCCGTTTAAGATTTTGGGGGTGGTGTCACCCCCGCTTAGGGGGCTGCACGTGATATTTTGCCAAACTTGTGTCCCCCTCGAAAACAAAATCGACGGGTCTGAGCGTTTTTCAAAAAAAAGACTGAGCTGCCAGTAAATGCGTCTGTTTCGTCTTCGATGCGCCACCCTGTATATATATAGTTGTCAAAATTGTTTAGCTAACACTGTACATATTAACCACGGAGTTTCCCAAGGAAGTGTATTAGGCCCGATTCTTTTTTTAATTTACATCAATCATCTGTCAAACTGCAGCATCAATCAATGTATATTATTTGCGGATGAAACGACATCAATATGCTCTAATCAATTTTGAGCAGGTATTACTCGATTCTCAGCAGCATTTTCAGTATAGCGACAACTCAATCTCTTCTACTCTACTCTACTAAAAGTAATTTAATACAACCCGTGCAATTCCTTGTAGTGTTCATTGATGCGAACTTAACCTGGGAATCATACATCACCACTTTATCAGACAAACTCTGAAAAGGTATTTAGCGAAGAAAGCTTTTTACAGCATATACGAGTTTTTCAATAATTGTTGACTATTTGATTTATTACTTAGTGCTTGTTTTCGATTTTGTTCATGTTTTTTAAGTGTATCTGTTATTTTTTGTATTACTTTTATTGTTCAAATGCTGGGACTTTTCTTCGACGTTTGTAAGCACTTTTGTGTAAAGAAACCAATAAATTATTATTACTATTAGTGGTATGAAAGGCATGAACAGAGTTAGGTAAGAAAGAACTGAAAGTGAATTGCGGACTATCTCAAAGGAGTTGGCGGTCAAAATGAGGGACAGAAGGTTGTAAATTCTAGACATGAGAATACTTGATTAGGAGAGTTTCCATGTTAAGAGATTTTAAAATGGATCGAGTGATGTCACACATTGTAGTATATGTCCATGTCAGGAGAATTAAATATACCGTATATGTTGCATAATTTCACATAAATTTATCAGGTGCGTTATATCAGTAGAATTTATTAAAATCACATCATTAATCAACATGGTTTACAAAATTATTCATCCCATGCAAATATGTACTAGCGATGTCGCTTCACACGCACATTAAACATGCAGGTGTTCACATGTTATGTAATATTGAAGTTTCATGCAAAATTTCAAAAGGCTTTCAGTAGACATGAATACAGTCGATTGATTTTATCTGCCGCCTCAGTACAACATGAACTAAACCGTGAAAGGTAAGAGGCATCCCTATGATAGGGGATTCTTTTGGCTTTCCAAGTCGCCTGTACGCAGTCCCCACTGTCATGTCTCATAGCGGATGACAATATTAATTTCTTAACGTTTGAAATACATACTGTAGGTCTAAGTCGCAACTTACGATAGATTCTCGTTGACCCTTAGACGCATATAAAAGGAGCAATCAAATAACTGGTCTCAGAGAAAGGAGTAAGCACTTCTTGGAAGAATATATAGTGTCTTGAGGACAACGTACGATTTCTTTTCTAAAGTAACAGTGAAATTAAACCTCATGTACTAGCAACTATAACTTAAAACTATCACGCTTAGCGTTGATTCACAATTTATTATAAAACGATAACATTTAAGCTACTATTGAAACAATTATATTCTAAGCTTAAGGGATATCGTTAGACAAACCGTTTTGTCAATAAGCAAAAGCATGATCACGAATACGTATACAACGTCGTTCTCTTCAGGAACCATCAGTACGGTACAGGCCTAGAACGTACTGATGGTGAAAAAAAGCATGGAACTTTGTACATGCTTGGTTTTGGTCACAGAGATGGAAAGCAAACAGATGCTGTTAACCTGTGTTCAATTTATGAAACTTTTGCATACTAAGACAGTGTGTACTTAGCGCTTCCCTGTAAGTGGACTGCCAATCAGAGATGCCTGGAAACGCTTTGTAATTTCGGTAGTACCGCGTTTGGCGAACTACCCATAAGTTTTGTTTGTTTGCTGTCCATTAACTGTCTCCAATGACTAGACCCATACCATACTGATGGTTGCTAAAAAACATGAAACCACGTTGCATACGGTTTGGTTATGGTCAGAGGAACGGAAAGCATATCCGAGCACTAACACAAAATAGTTCGGACATTATCTAATTTTATCTTAAAGTTTGTTCATTTTTTTAAGGTTACGAAATATATTGTTTGGACATCATATTAGCATAAATATTAACAAGTAATAAGATATTAAACTATAAGACTGAACTAATATTGATAACAACAATATTTGCTTGACACATAAGTGTTCGAACGAACCATTTCAAAAGGTCGTTACGTCTCCCTTTGCCTTAATGACAGCAATAACTCTGTCTTGCACAGTTTTGGGGTTTTCACAGTTTTCTGCCTTAAACGAATCCCATATATTTTGTAAGTTTAGATACTCGTAAACTAGGAATGCTTCGTGGCCGTATGACATAACGCCCCATCTTGTTGAAAAATAAAGTTTCTATTAGGTGATAATAGAATCTCACCACATGCTCATATTTTCAGTTGTAGTGTTATGACTTAGTTCGACTGCGATTTTAATGGACATAATCTGTTGAGCGATAAATGCTGTTACTGTTATGATTAGAAAACAACGAATCCCCTTTAATCCATTTGATTGCAAAATAGGACAAGCCACAACTAACGCCAGATGGTGGTCAGGAAAATATGGAGATACATCAACGAGGTAGACGCAGGATACGCTGCGAAAGCTATATTATTAAATACAAATAAAGGAGGAAGAAGAAGCAAGATATATTACTATGATGATTTGATATCATAGTTTTACCTACTGTTAAGACGTTTCTATTTTAAATCGTTTTTCCAATCAGGGCTTGCACAGTTTTATGGTTTTCATAGTTTTCTGCCTTAAAAGAGTCCCATATATTTTGTAACTTTAGATACTCGTAAATCGGAAATGTTTCGTGGCCGTATGACATAACACCCCATCTTGTTGAAAAATAAAGTTTCTATCACGTTATAAAATTTTAATTCACATTAGCAAATTGGTTTCAGGGATATTTTGATATTTAGCTACGTTTACAGTTCCGTCTATGAAAATCATCTTTTCTACGTACCTTTTAAAAATGTAAACCAGACTTATGAAGCCACCGACGGCACGTTTCTCGTGAAACATTTTCTGCTGTTTATTAATTCCATTTTGCTGTTAATTCCCTCACAGTAAGTACCTTGACAACCAGCTTCACAAATACGAACAAATATTTGCATTCTAGGACAGATCTTACGTGGTCTACCAACTTGAATTGAACCTGTGTCTCCACTTTTTACAATATCTGCCACCGTAGACCTTGCGACATTTATTTGCTTAGCAATATCCAGAAAACTCCTTCACTTGATGAAACAATTTTATGATTAAGACTCTGATTGCACCGTTTGTTGCTTTAACACGCGACACTTTAAAGCAAATTGATTCACATAATAATTGACTCAAAACGTCAAATTGTGAACACTATTTTGTTTGCATGGCCTGCTATTTTTTTCTTTTTAATATCGGGTCAGCAAAATGTTGCGTTGTTATCAGTATTAGTTTTATTTTATATTTCAATATCATATTACTTGAAAACAGTTCTGTTAATATGATATGCAAGCAATATATTTCTTCGTCTTATGGAAACTCACTCAACTCCAACTCCACTCTCGGAATGTCCGGGTGGAGGGTGGGCTCGAGGGAACAACATCGAAGATAAAATTTGCTTTTAGAACATCAGCGGGATTAACAGCTACATTGATGTTGTTCATCACTACCTGCAATCCAATCGTCCCGCCGTGCTTTTCTTGGCAGAGACAAAAATCTCAGAGTCTGCACCGATTAACCATCTTAACTTTCCAAACTACGAGGTGCACTCCAATCTGGGAAAGAACGGGGGAGTTGTGAGACTAGAGATCCCTATGTATAAAACAACTTTATTTCGTAGTTCATACACTTACAATGCTATCCTGATATATAACGAATTAGATGACAATATAAAGGATTGGCCAGTAAACAGATTTCGTAAGCATGTGAAACATTTATTTTTCATTGTAGTAATTGTGGAAAAGTTAGTTTTTAATTCTTACATTTTATTTTATTTTTACGTAATATATGTGTGTATATATGTATGTCAGGAAGCTATCAAGCTCGTTGTTTTGAAGCGTCATTTGCTGCTTGTCAAAGTTTCCTTTGATTAAGTGTTTTAATTTATTATTTGGGTAGGTTAAGTAGAGTAGCCAAAAGGTAGACTTCGCCTACGTAGAGGTCATATTATGTTGTAGTTTATATAATGTGCCTAATAAAGACATTTTATTATTATTATTATTATTATTGTGGCTTTGTTCGCAGCAGTCTTTCCTGCTCCAGAGACGTTTCTTTGGAATCAGACCGGAAGGATATTCTGTGGCTTCGCCTCAACTCCAAAACATCACCCAAATTTATTTGCTGCCTTTATCGCTCTCCCTCGGACCATGACTGGGATGACCTACTCGAATACCTCGCCGTCCAGATCGACTTCCTTAACATCAATCAACCCGCTTCAGAGGTAGTTCTTCTCGGTAATTTCAATGCCCATAATGAGCTTTGATTGAGCTCAAACAAGACCGATGCAGCAGGTCGTGCAGTCGAAGCGTTCCCTCTTACTTGAGGGCTGACCCAGCTGGTGACGAGCCCTACCTTTTCCCCCCGCGTCTTGTCACACGCCAGTAGCCTGCTGGATCTCTTTCTGACAACGCATCCCGTCCCTTACAGCACTGCTGTCCTGTCCCCCCTGGGTAACTCAGACCACGGTGTTGTGGAGGTAAGGTTTCGGTCAGAACCCGCTGTGGCAGCAGAAACTCGTACAGGCCGCAAAACTTGGCATTACGGATATGCCGACTGGGAGGGGCTCAGAGAGTGTTTCTCTAGCTTTCCTTAGAGAAATGTTTGTTTCACTGATGCGGATGCGTCAGCTGTCTCTTCTTCGATAAAAATTATCCACGTCGGAATGGAGGAATACATACCTCACACAGTGAAAGTTCCTAAACCAGGGTCCAACGGCTGGTTTAACAAGTCGTGTGACACTGCTCGCCAGCAGAAGATCAAGGCACACAGTACCTTCTCACAAGGCCCCAATGTAGAGAACAAACAAGCCGACGTCGAGTCCGGCGGTTCGCAATGCCAAAAACCAGCACGATAGAAAAGTTAGGCACAAGGTAATATCGCTGGCCAAGCAGATTGGAAAGAACTTCTCACACAGTACCTTTCCACCACTTACGCGTCAGGATGGAACTATTGTATTCAACTCAAAGGCCAAGACGAAGGTGCTAGCCAAGATCTTTGTTGTCAACTCCACCATAGACGTCCCCCCAACGCCCAAGTGTCGTCAATTCAAAGGGTTCCCTACACTATGCGGGAGGTAACATTTAGGCATAAGACCGTAAGACGAGTACCCTTATCGCTCGACATCAACAAAGCTTCTGGTCCGGACTTGATTCCTGCCATTGTACTGAACAGGTGAGCAGCGGAGCTTGTTCCAGTCCTTTCGCATCTTCGCGAGCTTCTATACTACCTCGAACGTCACAGCTTGATTAGCGACAGACAGTATGGTTTCAGGCACCAACGATCCACAGGGTACCTCCTAGCTTACGTCACGCAATTGTGGAGTACACTCATCCAGTCTTATGGTGAGGCTCATGTCATTGCTCTTGACATCACGAAAGCGTTCGATCAGCTGTGGCACGCTGCCCTCTTAAGCAAACTTCCATCCTATGGCCTCCCAGAAAAGCTTTGTGGGTAGCTGGCTGACTTTATCGCTGGCCGCAAGATATCCGTCGTAATTGACGGGTTCTCCTCTTCATCCCACAACGTCAACGCGGGTGTTCCCCAGGGATCGGTCTTGGCTCCGACACTGTTTCTCTTACATATCAATGACCTCCGTTCCTGCACGATCAACCCAATCCACAGCTTCGCCAATGACAGTACTCTACACGCAGGAATTGGGAGTGACAAGCCGATCTCTGCCGCTGAGCTGGAAGAAAGAAGACTAGCGACGACTTCCTTTCTGATAAGAGACCTGGAGGCAATCACTGATTGGGGACACAACAATCTTGTAAATTTCAATTCTTCCAAGACACAGTACCGTACTTTGACTAACAAAAAGCGTCTTAGCGCTCATCCGATTTCGATGGATCGCCGAGTTCTGCCAAAAAGCCATCAATTTCGGCTGGTGGGAGTCCAGATCACCGAGGACCTGCTCTGGCACGAACACATCTCGTCAATAGCTGCAAGCTGCTGGGAAAAAGCTAGGCTATTTGTTTAGCGATAAGAAGTACTTTTCTCCGCATGACCTTCTCACTCTGTACGAGGCCCAGATAATGCCTAGCCTCGAATACATTATCCATGCTCGATGCTGTTCAGAGGGGGGCGGTCTGACTGATCGATGACTCTTCTCTAACAGACAGGCTCGGGACTCTTTCGCACCGGTGGGCCGTCGGCGATCTAACTATTTTCTACCGCTACACCAACGGGCTTTGCTCCCCAGAGCCCTCTTCCGTGATGCTGCCGCGCGATGTGCCTGCCAGACATACCCGCCTGACTTTGGCGTCCCATCCTAACCGTGTCGAACTTCGTACATCCAGAACTGGCCGATACGATCGCACCTTTGTCCCAAGGGTGTCGAGATTGTAGAACAATCTACAAGAGGAAGCGTTTCCCAGTTCTACTAACCTTAGGCAGTTCAAAAATCGTACTTACAAATTTTCTTTGGGATCATCATAGCAGCCGCGGTGTTCCGGCTGCTTCGATATAAAAAAGAAAAACAATTAATTTTTAACCTTACAAAAATAAACAAACTTCTAGATGAAATTACATAATGTCGGGAAATTTTGGTGTTTTAGGGCTTCTATATTCCATTTGGCTTGTGTATGTGCAACGTTTGCAGAGTACGTCAAGGCTGCTAGGATAATGAGAATTTGTCCGCCCTTTGGAGTGGCATCTCTTACCGAATCTCTTTGGACTGCCTTGGATCTCTCATAAGGGGAGAAAATCTCTCGGAAAATCCTCGTCTATAGTCTCAGATCTCCTTGGATTGTCTCGTATCTGCTTGGGTTGTCACGGAACTCATTGAAGTACATCGGAATCCCGACTGACCTAGGATGGGTCTATCCGTGACCACTTCCACGAACTAACTTGCTAAATTCTAGCTGCGCCTTAACCACCTAGAAATGGTGACCAATGTGTGTCGTGTCATCACCTGTTTGTCGAAGAAAAGTTGTCTCCTCATCCAGAGCCTTTGATACACTCCGCCAACGGCCACTGTAATTGGATGAAAGGATCGTGGGTTTCACTCCTACCAATGAAAACTCTTCCTTCTCCTATTTTGATTACTTACTAGTAATTTGAATTTCTCGCTATTAATGAGAGAGTGCCGCAAAGCAGCAATGAAGAAAGCTGGAGGAGTGTTTAGTGGTTCTCCGTGATGCCACTAAAAGGAAGCAGATATTAAACAAGCTTCTTCAGGACATGCATTAGTGGTATAAGGAAAAAAGACTTACCGCTGAAGGTTATAATCCCATTAGAAAATGGAAGGGGTAGAACTCAAACCAAAACAACTAAACGTATAAAGGGGTACTACTCCTCTAACTGGTGTTCAGCACCATATATCCCTGAATCTGGAGATCGAACAAAATGGCGCTCACACCACAATCTCAGGAGGAACATGACTGATACGAAACACCTAACTTTTTGAAGGAAGGTTCAATGAGTGGCCTTGAAGAAGATATGTTTGACAAGAAACAAAGTAACGGAGAAAAACCACAGAGTTTTTTTCCCCAACACAATACTGAATCACTGAGAATGAAAGATATAATACGTGTGAAATTATGCAATCAATAAACTGTGAGATTTACCAAAATAAAGTCATTGAAAAGGGTTTGTCCTAGGAATGGGCACTCTATCATTAACAAAGAGAAATTCAAATTACTTGTAAGTGATCGAAATAGTAAAAAAAGGTTACGTGATGTTGGCACGTGACAGCGTTTAGATGTTCATTCCCTCTTACAATTAACTGCAAGCCGATAAAATTGAATAGCCTAATAAACCTACATTACACATTAAATGTTAAGCTCTGCTGTCTCCAATGCATGACATTAATCCTCACAAATAAAATAAAATGTCCACGTTTAAGTCTCACATTTTATATACCTGGACTGACCGCCCCATTTCCGTCTGAAACCCCCGAATGCCCCCATTTATTTGTTTACCACCGTACCTGAAACAATTAGGCATATCTAACGATTTATAGCGTCATTTGTGCATGCGAATAGTTTTCATTGTAAATTAATTTAGATTATAATGCGTTTTAGTAGAGTAGCTGCAGACCAGGAGAAGATATTTATTACTTTAATATATTTATAGGGTGCACAGTGGGCTGTGCAGTATGCCGGTGTATCGCATGCAGGGCAGCTAGATAATGTCACAGAATAGCGTACCGTGCTGGTGCTTGTGATAAGTGGATGTCATGTTTGGGCGAAACGAGAATTATAATTTAAGAGGGAAACGTAATGGTTTAACAGCTAGATACAGTTTATACAGAGAAGGACATGTAGGTACCAACGAATTTGAATATGATGTAGAGCGTAGATATGCTTGCAAGGCATTGTTTGCCTGCCGAAGTGACTAACCAAAGCATGCTCTTCTTTGTAAAGGATCTTCATAAGCTAATTGTAACGGCGGTGCTCTCATGCAGCATTTGTGATGCAATGTGAACCACCCAGTTATTGCTAAACCAGAGATAAGTTGAATAAGACAAATAAGTAATAATAATCCGGTTTTATTTATACAAAGTATTGTTACCCTCGTGCCAGGGGGGTGGTTGTAGATGCACTTCCCTGCACCATGAATGTTACTTCTGAGGTTCGAAGTGGTTGTTGATTTGGAGGATTAGGGCGCTGGGGGAAATGAAAAGATTGCCAATTTCCAAAGCTTGCCCAGAATCTATTTAACTGTTTTTAATAAATCACCTGAAGGGTGCGATTACAAAGTTTGCAACAAACTACCTGAAGGGTGCTATGACAAGGTTTGCAAAAAACTACCTGAAGGGTGCTATGACAGGATTTTCAAGTATTCAAAATGATCACAGTAAGCTCAAAATTTCACTTTGCAATGGTTAATCGATCACCTAACAACAAATCAAAACGAACATTAGTGACTTACCAAGTTTCCGGGAGTATGCATACCTCAGGATCACACCAGCTGCGAAGTTATGATAAATAATTCATATTAAGTGAAATTAGCTGCTTAAGTATATAGATGCAGTTCGACGGGGTTTCAGCACATGGCGTCTGTGGACATTGGCAACAGCTGAATCAGCTCCCTTCCTCAGGGGCTGCTTGGCACTCTCATTATAGGGCAGGGCGTGGAAAAGTCGTCAGGGCTTCATCTGAAGGTATCAGCAGTAGTTTGGTGGAGAAAACGTAAGGTGAAGAAGACGAAAAGTTGGAAGAAGATGAAAAAGGCCTGAAACAAAAAACCAATATGGCGCCGGGTTCCATTTTAACGCAAGCCGAATTGCTTACCTCTGTTGGAGTGTGGCCTAAAAGTGTCGGCTAGAACGCCGTAAAAGCGTCGAAGACTCCCGTCTCCCACATCCCCGTAGGATTATATGAGACATAAAAAGGAAGAACGCTTAGACTTCATTTGACGTAAAGATCCGCAAAATGTGTGCTTCTCAACAGAGCTACGATCAAAAAGTGAAGTCTCTTCAACTTGGACACGGAACACAAAGTTCGAGAGGAGCAATGGAGCAATGGAACAAAAGCGAACTGTTCCCGGACTGAAAGGACCGAACACTTGTCAAAATGTAACATTGAGGTTAGGAAAGAAACGAAGACGTAAACAATTCTCAACTACAAAATGAGATAATAGGTGGAGAGTTAAGTATAAACCATAGAGAAAATCTTCAGGTAGTTAAACTAGAAATATGTCTACCCTTGTTTAGTGTTTACGATTATTGCAGGGTCACGGCAGTTCCTACAAGGTTTTCAAATTAAACCCGTAACAGTATAAAAAGGCAAAGCGTCGCTAAAAAAGCGTTTTACAACTTAACCCAACGAATATTTACGTAAATTTTCTAATCCTAATAAAAGCAAATAGAAAAATAAATAATAGTTTAAAAAAACTAAAAACACGCTTTTATAGCTAATTGAAGTATAAAATGTAAAAAATCATGCTTAATTACAAAGAGTTTATGCTACAGTGGTAGATGGTCGAACAATCAATCATAATTAATGACCTAAAAATCAAATTATAATAACATTTTGGTAATTAACAGAATAACTCAATTTAGAGTAAAAAGTGTGGGGTGCATTTTACTACATTTTCATAGCTCACCAATAGAATGATTGTAACATTCAATATGTCAAACTCCCCACGCTTCTTACTCTGGAATGAATTATTCTGTTGTAATAACTTAAATTTTATTATATTTTTATTTTGAGGTCATTAATTACGATTGATTGTTCGACCATCTACTACTGTAATATAAACTCTTTGAAATTACAAAGTGTTTTCTGCTTTTCAGTTCGGTTAGTTATAAAAGCGTGATTTTTAGTTTTTTTTTAAATTATTATATTTTTCACCTTTTAGTTAGATTTATAAATCACTTTTTTTAAATCCATATTCGTTATTTGTATTTTAATCAATAAGACTTTATAATTCCAAATTCTTTGATCGCAATAAATTCTAGTATCTTCCTCCGTTGTATTGTGCCGAGTTCCCGAATTAACAGAGAGTAAGTCCGAAGCTGCACGCAATCGCAGACCGCGCGCTAGCTCTATCTCTCTCTCTCTCTCTACTGAGGATCTATAAAAGAATTTACCAATCCTGGCGGTCCTAATAAGGATAATGGAAAACTGTTATCAAATTATTGCATTGCCATCGGTCCTTGATTCGTGTGCGGAGTTTCAACTTAATCAAACTCCTGGAAATTGGTGAAAATGTTACTCCAAAATTCCGTTACATAGATACATACATACATACGTACATACATACATACATAATACATGTCAAGCTAATAAAAGCGTGTTAATAGCATGTAGCGAGGCCCTATTCTCGGCCATGGTTTGGGGTAAAACAGGGATAGATGCCCCACTTTTTGAAATATTTGCCTAATTTTAAGACTATTAACTTTATACAAATAAATTCTATGAATGTAGCTAGTTCAATCCTTTATGTTGAATAACTATCATCAGTTTTGAACCTATCGATTACAGATTTCGCAGAAATCCGCTTTTCGTGGAACTCCTTTTTTGAGGATAGATGCCTATCTATACGGATAGTTGCCCCGCCATGAAAAAACTAATAAGAATAGATGCCTATAGTGCAGGATAGATGCCCGTCATATTCTGTAAACAAAATACTCAATCCAAATATTAAGAAGTTCCACTCCTAAAACAGCAGCATATTGTCTCCTAGAAAAATGGGTCATAATAATGAAAACATTTTGTTTCTATTTAGTATTTTTATTGTTATAATTGGAAGATAATATTAATATCACACAAATTGGGAATCCTTATTAAATATTTTAGAGGGCTTGTTTAATTAACATATAAATTCTCAAGTTCAACATTCATAACCATATTTTTTGATAAAATCAACTTTACAAGCATTTAACCAACAAAATAACATAAATTCTAAATTGTTGTTATAAACTATCCGTACCTATATTAAGTATCAGTAGAAACCTTCAGCTTGTCTAATAGATAGTTCCGGATTTCGTTCAATAAAACTTTTGAAACATGCGCCTTCAGCTATTTCATTGGTCGTGGTCGAAATTATGTTTCAGATTTAGTTATTCAGCAAATTGATAAGCTAGCATGCGTATAGCTTGCCTATTTGGAGGAAATCCTGCCTCACCAAGTTTAAGAATGTGTTTTACTAGCCTCTTCTCGCTGCCAAAATCTAAAACAAGATGCTTTCCTAAAACAAATAAATAACGTTAATAAATCTATTAGAAACTAGCAATCAGTAAAATAAAAGTTTATGATGTCTTGTACTACCTAGTGATTTTTAATACATACCCATCGTCAATTTTGTTTTATTTTTGACAGCATATCGTCTTCTCAATGTCCTTGATGGAATACCAAATTGACGGGATATTTCGTTTATCCCCATAGTTTTTTTGTCCATTTCATCAAAAGCTGCCTGTAGGCTTTCTGTAGTCCAAAAACATACTTGAACTTGCACTTCTTCCTTTCTTTTATATTGACGTGACATGGTTCTGCTAAAATCAGTAAAATTACAAAATAGAAATATACGTAAATATAGAAAATATAACATAAACTAAAATATTTAAATATAATAATATGTATGTGCTTATGCCATATAAGGTTTGAAGTGGGATAGATGCCCCTATGGGCACCTATGCCTCAAAAAATTAGGGCAACTATCCTCTGTGATAGGGATAGATGCCCAAGTATTTATTGAAGAAATTATAAACAAAATAGCATCTATTTACACCTACATGCAGACTTTATGAACTAGTGAATTAACGTTATAAGGAATATAACGGAATTTATTACTAACTATAAAGTTATACAAAACAAAATACTAACCTTCAAAACTTTGACGTGTTCGTAAATTTCGCCGCGGAGGTAATGACACATATGAGCGAAACGCGTCTTCTCAGCACGATTGTCCGTGGGTAACTGAGGTGCGGGGTAAGTACGGCCCCTACTTATACAACTAATTTTTAGTCGCGCGTTCGGGAAGTTAGGTTTTTAGAATATGAATCATCTATCCCGCTGCGGCGTCTATCCCGGTTTTACCCTAGTTACTGGGCTAAAAGATCAGAGACAAAATGGTTCAATGTTTTTTTGAAATTCAATTACTTAATTATCACTACTCTATCATTGTCTCCACACTGATTTATAGCTGATTCAGTTAATATGACGCAAAACATTTTTAGGGCGTGCTGAATGTCGTTAACAGAATATCGTGGCGCTAAAATGAGAAAACGTAAAATTGCTATTTATAATGCGATAGTAGTCATAAGAAATTTTAGTTTCAAAAGTAGATGAAACTTTTAAAGTTCCAGATGGTCCCTTCCAGTATTTATGATAAGGCCTGGCTTGTCAATATTTTTCAGTTTTCATGGTACGAAGTATTGTTAGGAATACTAAGACTGAAACTCAGTACTCAAAAAACAACTGGAACGAAAAAAACGAAAATATCTACAACAGTTCATTTAAAAGCCAAATGTTGAGGTACATGCCGTTTTGCATCGTCGATGACTAGCTTTAAGTAGATGCAGTACATTGGATGCTTTTAAATGGAAAGATCTCTAATAGACAAATGAAATAAGCAAACATATGTTTATAGTAGAAACTTACTTATCCTACTTGTTATCCTGTTATGCTATGCTAATTATTTACATGTGTCTATCGTACAAATATTTTTTAAGACCTACTTTAAATTTTTGTGCTGGTGTCTGAGACCTAAAGGAAGTGAGTTGAAAGTATTAATTTATTAATACGTAAAAATTCTATGAAAAAAGGTTGTGGAGCAGGAAGGCCTGTCTAGAGATAGCTGATCTAGCTTTTTTAAATTAGGAAGGTTTGATCTAAGATGTATTTTGTTCAGGTATACTGGATATGTCGAATCACCATTCAATTCATGTACAGAAATCATGATATGTTGGAATTCAACTGGAATTTTTAACCCGTTCAAGTCCTGAATTTTTCCAGATATGTGGTCCATTAATAAAACATATATTTTGCATCATTTGAATTTTGTGTATACATATGTTACTAAAAAAGGAAAATTAACTAAGAATCCATATTCATTCAGTGATTATATTACTTGAAATGAACCTATTATTCTACAGTACATGAATTGGTATGTATGAGTTTTGGACTACAGTATTAAAGTGCTCTCCCAAACAAAGCTGCTCGTCAATTTGTAAACGCAAAATTTTTAATACGTTACAGAAACTCAATTTAACGCTATTAATGACTATACTGAAATCCTCTTTAATCTTATTTTTGTCATTTTCTGAACAAACGAGAAATGCGGTACATGTATTTGGATTTAGCTTTAAATAATGTATTTTTGATTGATTGTATACAGGGTGGCCCATCCATGTGTGGAGAGAATAATACTCATAAACAAATACATTTTGGGAAAATCTATTTATGGCATGTTATACATGACATTTGAAGGCAGATTTCTGAAATATAGACAATTCTAAAGGGTGTCCCAATTTTGACCTATATATCAAAGTTGTGATTTTTTTAAATAGAATGCCTCAAATTTTATTACATATTTGGATAAACCAATTCAAAATGAGTAGATTGATATAACGTACTATGGGGTTTTGGTAATTAGCTACTGAGATGTAAGGTGAACAACCGTCCACTTCGGCAACCCCTCAATCCGCGATTTTGAAAGTGCTGACTTTTGTATAAAAAAAAAACGTACTCACCTCAGTTTTTATCTTATTCGTTATTTTTTCGAATTCTCATTTTTGCTCATACAGGGTGGTCCAAAACGCGAATTTTACTTTTCCTGAAAAATTTCATATGCATCACCCTGTATGTTTGTACAGGTTTGGATTCAATTTTTATAAGCTTTTTTTTGGTGTAAGGTCTGATTCAGATAAAAACACTAGATCCTGAGTTTTTAAGCTTTTAATAGAACAACACATCAAAACTAAGGAAAAAAATCATATCCATGGAGAGTAAGGACAAACAGTGGGCTAGTTCCATATTGCCACTAAGAGTACAGATTTGACATAAGAACTAATAACAATCAGCTTCAGGCGTAATAGAGAAAAGCAACTATAACAGCAACATAAACAAACAACTATCACTACTCAAGACCTAATCTACAAAAATCGCCCGAAAATAACTTCACAATGTTGAATACACAGCCATAGTTTTTGGATAAATGATCGTGGCAGATGCCTCAGCATGTGTTCCCTTATGTTCAGAAAAGCATCCTTAATCCTTTCCTTCATATTTTCCGGGGTAGATGGTGGATATCTATAAACCGCTTGCTTAACGTAGCCCCATAGAAAGAAGTCCATCGGTGACATATCTGGTGATCTAGGAAGTTAAGATATAGGCCCATCACGACCGATCCAGCGATTGTTACTCCAGGTGTCCAAATAGCCTACGCACAGGATTATGATAATGCACAGGTGCGCTGTCATGTTGGAAGTACATATGTATCCGAGTTTGCAGGTTAACATCCTCCAAAAGCAAAGGCAAATGCTCGATCAAAAAATTCAAGAATTCTGTACCTGTTAATCTGTTGTCGAAAAAGAAAGGCCCGATAACTTGTCTGCCAATAACTCCTCCCCAAAGATTCAAGACGTGCTAATAACCGGAAAAGTAGCCGTACAAACCTTTATGTGTCTAGTATCAAAAAAAAAAGACTATAAAGAATTGAATCCAAACTTGCACAAATATACAGTGTGATGTTTTTGAAATACTTGAGAAAAACTACAATTTGCGTTTTTGACCACTCTGTATGAGCAAAAATTAAAATTCGAAAAACTAACAAATAAGATAAAATCTGAGGTGTGTACGTTTTTTTGATACAAAATTCGGCACTCCATATTTCAAAATGGCGGACTGAGCGGATGCCGAAGTGGGTGGTTTTTATAGACAAAACATCTTATATCTCGGTAGCTAATTACCAAAACCCCTTAGTATGTGACATCAATTTTCTTCTTTTGAATTGGTTGATCCAAATAAGAAATAAAATTTGAGGCATTGCCCTTGAAAAATCATAACTTTGACATGTAGGTAGAAATTGGTACACCCTGTATAATGACCAATATTTCATAAATATGCCCTCAAATGTCATGTATAGCATGCCATAAATAGATTTTCCCAAAATGTATTTGTTTATGAGTAATATTCCGTCCACACATGGATGGTCCACCCTGTATATCTGAAGTGTATCCAGGGTGTTTCACATCTTATTCGACAAATTTTAACCACATACATATGCACTGTTACGAAAGAAGTTGATTTGTCAAATTTTTGGTATTGTGGAAGAAAGTCCGGGAATAAGCATAAAACAGTTAGCCCCAACAGGTCCCAGATGTGTCACATGCAACCGCGTGGCGCATATTATAATATTATTTTATTATCTCGATTTCTGTAGAACTTTTATAACATTTTTTTAGAAATCAGCTTCTTTCGTAACAGTGCATATTTGGTTAGTACTTGTCGGATAAGTTGTGAAATAGCCTGTATATCAAGAATAAAATTGGGCCAAAAATTCAGCCTTGTGGTACTCCAGATATAGTATAAAGTTTGAAATAGAAGGAACGTATTACTCAACGAGATCTGTTGTTTGCATACTTCTGCTTCTAACTAGCCGGAATTTGTTGATTGGAGTTTTGCATAATGAAATAGCTGTATGGTAAAGGTACGTATTTAAAATGCAATTTACGATATGAATTTCAACCGAATGAAGTGCTTGGTCAATTAATGCTTTGAGCGTTCATGGTCTACTAATTTCTAATAACTTCCATGAGTTACTAACACTAATACCAATATTGCTCAGTTATAATTAATCTTTCCAATGAAACGGACCATAATTCCATCCTTTCCACCATAGATATTCCATTTATTCCGCATCAATGACAGCATAGCAACGGCATCACCGGTGTGATGATTAAAGATAAGGACCGTGCCACTGAAGCTGGAACTCTCGCTCCTCCGCACTCGCACACAATTCGCAATTCATTACCACCATCGCCGATGCGAATATGATGTATGAAATAACAAATGCGAACTGTAGCATTGGAATATGTATATGGAAGATAGGCTATCAAACGGGTTTACTAAAGCAGGCCATGGACTTGGGAAAGTACAGTACTGATTTAGTGTGTTCTAAGTGTACGGGAAGTCATAACATTAAATATTGTGTATCAAACACGCTTCAGTGCATAAATTGTCTGAACTATAATAAGCGCAATAAAAATAAATTACCCACAGACCATCCCACCAATTTCAGAAATTGTCTTATATACATAAACCATGTAAATAATCTCAAAAATATGATTCAATATGACTAATAGTAATGAGGGATTAATGAATGTATGTCATTTAAACGTTCGCTCCTTGCTGCCTTCTTTGGATGATTTTTTTGCAATAACGCGTGATAAATATGATATTATTGCAATTAGTGAATAATGGTTAAACGATTGCACTGATGATGGTGCAGTATCAATGAATGGCTACAGTTTATTCCGGAAAGATCGTGGAGCTAGGGGTGGAGGTGTTGCTTTGTATACTAGGTCATATCCCAATTGTACTTTAGTAGATACGAACCCTATCGACTCGGGTGCGTTGGAAATACTGTGTTGTCAATTCACTATATCTAGTAGCGGATATCTGATAATGTTCATTTATCGCCCTCCTAATTGCTCTAAAAACGATAGCATTACCATTTTGGATAAGCTCCTATCATTTTTCAGCCCTCAGCACGACAATATTAGGTGATGTGAATGTTGATCTGCTCAACCCAAGTAACCCACTTAGTGCATGTTTTGATTGTTACAGCTTTGCGCAGGTCATTGACGAGCCTACCAGGGTAACCCAATTGAGATCTACTCTCATTGATCCAATTTTCGTCAATAACTCAGACACTGTTTCAAAAGCTGGTGTAGTTAATGCAGATATTATTTCTGACCATAAGTTGGTTTTTTGCGAATTCCGTGTTGTAATTAAGAAACCCCTACCGCGATTTATCAGCTATAGAGATCTTAAAAACATTGACATAGTCAGCTTTAAGACTGATTTAACTCGAATGAATTTGGATAGAATCTCTAATGTCAAAGATATAGAACAAAAAGTATGTATTTTAACGGAATCACTCACTATTTTATTTGATGCATATGCGCCTGTCAGAGTTGCTCGCGTCAATAAAAGAGCCGCACCCTGGTTAACAGCTACAGTAAAACTTATACTTAAACAGAGGGATACTGCCTTAATAACTTTCAGACGTACTCCCAATCAAGAAAACTGGATATACTACAAGGAACTAAAAAATTATGCTTTAGCGTCAATAAGGAGGGAAAAAAGGCTTACCTACCTATCACATATTAATAACTTGAATACGCAGCAAGCTTGGAAAACCCTTGAAGATATGAGTATCTGTCGACGGAAAAAAAATGAAATTCCAGATGCCCCACTCGAACCAGACTCTCTGAATGATTACTTTTTATTGAACTCACAGGCTGCTAATATGAACTCGAGGCTAACTGAGTCTACAATTCATAAATATGATAATAGCTCCTTCTGCACTAATGTTCCTTCATTTACTTTTCGCTACGTTGACCAGCATGAAGTGCTGGATGTTTTAACTTCTATCAAGTCAGAAACATCGGGTTGTGATGGACTTAGTCGTAAAATGATACATCTCTGCTTATCAGAAATTTTGAATCACATTACTCATATTATAAATGTGTCCTTAGAGACAGGGATTTTCCCAAGCTGCTGGAAGGAAGCTATCGTTTTGCCTTTGGCGAAGATAAACAACCCCTCTGAGTATTCTCACCTACGGCTCATCAGCATGTTGTGCTTTTTGTCGAAGGTTTTAGAGAAAATTGTCTACATACAGCTGGCCCACTATTTTGAACAAAACAATATGATTCCTCAATATCAGTCTGGTTTCCGTACAGGGCATAGCACAACAACCGCTTTATTAAATATTACGGATGATATCATAAAAAATGTAGATGATCAGATAGGAACAGCTCTGATTCGGCTTGACTTCTCTAAGGCCTTTGATATGGTACATCATGGTATTCTCTTGAGTAAGCTCAAATTTTATGGTCTCTCTGACAAGCCACTACGTTTCTTCGATTCGTATTTGTGCAATCGTACCCAGAAGGTGAAAACCCGTAAGAGATTTTCTTCGGCAAAGAGTGTGGCATCTGGCGTACCTCAAGGCTCTGTGTTGGGACCATTACTCTATTTAGTTTATACCTTTGATCTACATACTTGCCTTCAGCACTGTAATATTCAAACGTATGCAGATGACACGCAGCTAACTCTGTCTTTTGATTCTTCGGACATGCATGAAGCATCATATAAATTGAACTTGGATCTAGTTAACAGTTAGAACAACGGTTAGATAGCACAATTGTTCCTAGTCTTAACGAAACCCATATTCCTATAAGTAGACCATGCGAAGTATTTAGGGATCACCATGGATTCAGATTTGAGGTTTAAACAACATGTTACGCATTTATCTCGCTTAACATACATGCGTTTGAAGTTATTATACACCGATCGCCATATTCTGAATTTCAAGACTCGCAAAAAACTGGCTGAGACTCTGGTTCTTTCGTTAATAAATTATTCAATTGCTGTTTACTTTCCTTGTCTTGATTACGTGACTAGATATCGAGTACAAAAAATTCAAAATAGCTGCTGTAGGTTCCTTTGTGGTCTGCGAAAGTTTACCCATGTATCTAAGAAGATAAATGAGCTTAGATGGTTGAGGGTTGACCAGCTTTTCACATATAACTTACTAATTTTAGTACAACGAATAAAAATCAATAAGCTACCTACTTATCTACTAAAAAAGCTGGTACCACGTGGGGATCTCAATTACAGGAATCTGAGACATAACTCTGACTTCCATATACCTAGTTATAGGAGCAACATTTTTCATCGTAGCTTCACCTACAACGCTGTCAAGGTGTATAATAGTCTTAATGACGATTACAAAAAGATAGGAATACTTGCATTCAAGAGGGCCATTAAGAACCACCTTCTGAGGTCTGCTAGCCAAGCTGGCTGATATATTTTTTTTTTTGTCTTTATTGTTTTTTTTTTGTTTATTATTAAGATTAATCTATTTAAGCTTAATTATTGTATATATTATTTAGTCGATTTCTATTCATTGTTATGTTTTTCCTTTTGTATGTGTTCCTGCGCTGTGAGGTTAAGTGGTAGAGTAGCCAGCTGGCTAAACTTCGCCTCGCAGTGTGGAGGGATTAATAAAGACATTATTATTATTATTATTATTATTATTATTATTATTATTATTACGTATTGGGTTCATTTCTAGCGCTATCTAATTCTTACTGATAATGTCGATGATCAAAAATATATCTCAGAGTATATCAAAAATAAAAAAATGTGTTGAAGACACGATTATTAAAAGTGAAATATTTTGAATTTTTAGTGTACCATCAATCAGTATGACATCTATCTTCGTAACAAATGCGAAAGACAGTCAAAGAGACTTTCTATTCAAGGTCGACGTCTAGGTAAAAACCATGGATCCATTGATGGATTTTTCAAGTATTAAGAATGCTAGTTGTAAGCTCGCTCCATTCTCGGAATGTGTGGTTGAAGAGCGGACTCCAGGGAACAACATCCATAACATAATCCTCTTCACCAACATCTGCGGGATTAACAGCAACATTGATGCTGATCACCACTATCTGCGGTCAAGCCACTGCGCCATGGCTTTCTTGAGGAAAGCCCCGAGTAAACATCTGAGTGAGCTGAGGAAAACGAGACTCGCAGTACCTTCCCCTGTGACAAGAAAGCTGAACGTTAGTACGGCTTGGAGACGCCGGAATCTGGTAAAGTCTATTGCTTCCAAAACACAGTACTATACCATGACTAACAAGAAGCGTCCTGGAGATCATCCAGTTTAGATGGATGGCCGATGTCTTAAGCCCGCCGCTCATGATCCAACGCCGCAGTACGATTTTGTCGAATGCGAATGCTGTACGACTTTGTCGAAAATTGGATAAGGACACACATGTAACGATCTTGCAGTATGAGTTTGGGTTTGCATTTTGTATTACTAAAAGTAAAAGGAAAACCCTGCACCAGATTTACTTGAATTTAACACTAATTTTAATTCCATTTTGTATGATGTTAGAAAATTATTGATTTTCTTTTTCAAGAGATCTTCGTTTGCGTTGATATTCACCACCTTATATTTGGTAATCCATTGCTTTTTTTCTAGCTGTTTTGTCGTGATAAAGCGGCGATTTTACTTTCCAAAGGCACCCTTGCTCTTTATATAATTCAAAAAATTCTCTTAAAAGTCCTCATTGTAAGCCATTTCTATAAATACGTGTAGACAGAGTAATATTGAAGAGTACCAAAAGCTTGTTTTCACGTGTGTTTTGGTGTTTGCCGAGCCGAAATCATACAATGAAATTTCGTCGCAGCATGGGCCTGACATACTAACCGTGTAGAAATTCGTTCAACCAGAACTGGTCAGTACGACCACTCCTTTGTCCTAGGATCTTCAGATTGCCTGAGGAGGCATCGGATTAAAGTTGCTTAGGGCAGCCGATGTGCTCCGGTATTTAGGCTTCTGCTTATGCAAGTACTTCTGTATAAAAAAAGACACTGTGCAAACTTACATTCTAAATTCTCCCACAATGTAAACATGGGTGCTATGTAAGGTTTATGCTGCCCTCAGTGGCCTCGGCTTTTGTCCCACCCAAACTTTTGCTGATAAAATAGCGCTGAGTTGGGGAGTAGTGTATTGTAGTGGACTTCCTTTCTGCCAAAGACCTTTGCCTTAGTTTATACAAAGTCCAGATACAATCAGAACTAAAATGTTGTTTCTATTAAGATCTTGAACAAAAAGTGCACAGAACTGAAATATTGCCATCTTAGCATTTAGTGCTGGTAGCACATTCCGGTAGAATGATTCTGCAGCCGCTGTTACAGCGTTCCACTGAATAACCTCAATACGAGCTTCATCGTAGGCAATCTGTTGTACTGAACATCAGATACGAGTACATCAATGAATGGGACTCGTATAACAT
Organism: Acanthoscelides obtectus; assembly: GCA_963669975.1. Lineage (NCBI taxonomy): Eukaryota > Metazoa > Arthropoda > Insecta > Coleoptera > Chrysomelidae > Acanthoscelides > Acanthoscelides obtectus. The sequence goes on from CAVLJG010000003.1 coordinate 29,893,191, forward strand.
TTAAGCAATTTGTCAGGTACCTTGGAGTCATTGACGAGGAGTTGATCTGGCAGAAACAAAATCCCAAATTACTTTGCAGGAATTGAAAATTAAGTATCATTAACAAAACTCGGTTATATAAACTCATCATTAGACCCCTATGCGTGGCTTACTCTCTCGCCAAGATGGACATGCTGAAACTGCAAGCCATGCATAATAGAACACTATACATAATCACTAATACCATATGGTACTAACATTATCTTACCAAGATTAGTGACAGACTACTTTATTCCTTCGTTCCCTTCTTTCCCTGTCCCAACTTGAATTTGTGTGGACTCGGGGTAACCGGACCTGACAGATTGACATACCGACTAGACTTTTATCTGAGAGCAAAGGTGCAGTGTATCACTCTGACTAACAACGACTATCAGTACGAGCTTCATTCTGATCACAGTTGGTCCACTTTGTCACCAGCGAATACAAATAATTGGAAGCACTACCCTAAGATTAACTGCATTTTTCGGCTAACCACCTCACAGGTGATTGACGTGAATGGCGGGCTTTAATTCATCTTTTCACAGTCACGGATTTCAGCAGGCTTTGAACGTAATGGTCGGTAAACGCAGGAAATTGAAATGCCCAGTGGCACGATAAGGCCGATGAGATATTTGAAGGGCGACGTTAATGTAGGTAAAGTTGTATAACATACTGCCTGTGCGGCTGCTACTAATCCTAATCGCTCCATCGGTTGATGGAGGATGCGTAGGAGTATTTGCTTTACATTCAACCACAAACTGCTGTATTATCTTTTATATACACTACTTAAAAAAAAATAAGATGGCAATAATAAAATCCAAATTTGTCAGTGATTTATGAAAGGTTGTATTTCGGTGAAATATGATCGTATTTCGGCTTTAGAAACAGCATTTTGAAACTTTAAGATTCTAGCTTTTAGGTTTTCTAGCCGATAAATTTTAGGAGTAGGTATACAAAACGTAAAAAGATTAGCATTCTCGATTACAGTTCCAAAAATGCCGTCGATTTTCTTAAGCAATGCAAAAAGGAACATCTTCTGACTCTTTTAAAATCAATGCAAAAAAATTTCTCAAAGAATGCAATCAAATCTTATTGGAGATTTTTTCCAGTTTTCGGCCAAATGATCATATAGAGATTTTAAATTCAGGATATTGAAGCTGAATAAACGACCATATGATGGCCTATTAGAAAGATATTTTGTTAAGCTCGTGGACTAAAATGTAGAAGGCAACAATTTTTCAAAAAAGATTGCCTTTTTTTTATACTCCAACTACCACGAAGGCCTAAGGCCTAAGCACCCATTGGGCACCGTGGGGCTATGGGGGATACATGGGAAAGGGGGGACGCCACACGGACTCTGGCGAGCGAACACGTGTGCATGCAACATGCACGCATTCTGGCTCCGCCTACGAGAACCGCCGGGTGGTACCTCCGCGTTCGACAGTCAGAGACCATCTACCACCTACGGACAATCACAACATCCATAGCCCAGAGAAAAATTTCTCCGGGGACGGGACTCGAACCCGCACAGCGCACGACGACTGATCAGGAGACCGAAGAGTCTACTACTGCGGCCACCGCTGCTGCCTTGCTCTATCTGTTAGAATTGTTTGAGGACCGTTGCTCCTAAAATGTTTACCCAAAAATACCTGAAAACCATGATCTTAAAGCTTTAAAATGCGATTTTTAAAGTCTAGAAGCGACCATTCTTCACCGAAATACTGCCTCACAAAAAACACTTAAAAATTCGGATTTTTTTCCTTGCTCCCTTAATTTTTTTGAGTAGTGTATAATGCATCCCAGACAAAAAATGTTTTATTCGAAAATTGACACTGAATGTGACAAGCTAGAACACCTGCAAAAAGCTGGGTATGAAAGAACAAAGCTGGTCTCAAAAGTCATGAGAGTCATACAAATATAATGGGTAGATGATAGATTCAATGCCCTCAGTTTACTGATCGTTGGCAGCAATAGCAGATAGCGGACAATTCAGCTAACAGGGTATATTGTAGGTAGCGGCGGTAACAGATAAAGATAGAGACCATCAGAGGTCACAGTATTATGAAAAACCACGATCCTCAGTAAATAGAAACTGACCATAAATATGTCAATAAGAATCTGTAAGTATAATTTATGTGTTATATTTGGTTTTATTTATCTTCTTAGTTCATACAAGAAAAGATCCTCTAACAGTACAAGAAACAGCATAAATGTAAAAATAATAAAAAGGTCCAACGCAGCAAGCAGCAGTGTCAAATATTAATGAATATATTATTTGGTCTTTTACGATATCAAAACAAAGAACGAAAGAGGTCAACTTCAGACAAAAACAGTTACAGGCGCCTTGTTCACAGCATTAGCAGAAACTGCGATATTCGGTAATGGGAAACAAGCACGAGACTGTCAACAAATAAGTGTCTATCTTGTGATTTATTTTTGATTTTATTTATTTAGTACATACGGGAAGGGATTCCCAAACAGAACAAAAAACACATTCATAACACTAAATATAACAGTGAAAGTAATAATAAAGCACACAACAGCGAAACGCAGGGTCCAGTATTCCTGATTACACTTTACTTTGTCTTTGAGGACTTCAAAGCTGTCAGAAAAGAGACCAACTTCAACATTGTTGCCATCATAACCTTTAGGAATCCTCTCTATAAACCGTTGAGGGCCAAGCCCTATTGAGGTCCGTGAAGTTGTTATGTTTGAAGCAAGTCTCTCTTCTAAAGTGTATTTAACGAAGCTACAAAGTAATCGTAAACAGTGGTTCATTCGTGATCAACGCGTGATCGGTAGCCTTGGCGCTCTGTCGGCCTCTTCCAGATTGGCTTGTAGCGACGAGCCTCCAGACAAAGTCGCACGGTTGCCACGCTCGGCGAGTTTTCGCCAGAGTGGTTGATCACATTAGCATGGATCACAAATCAATCTGTTGGTGCAATACGTGCAATAACTGTTGTAAATGACATTATATAACAATAAATGGCATCACAAAGGTATATTCCAATTTGATCTGCAGCAAATTATGAACGGCATATACGGAGATGCGAAAACAAGCTTAAAAAGGTGAAGAAAATTTTTGTGCAATCTTTATAGTTAAATTTTTCCTAAGAGATAGCATCAGTGAGGGAATTTTTTTCTATTGTCTTATTTTTCACATTAATGCGATGTCGAGGTATGTGGCCCTATCGCAATTGAAAATAAGGTTTCGATAATCCTTCCATAAAGTTTCGATGAGTACATCTGAAATAACCTTGAGATATTCTTCAGGGAAATACAAAAATCTCCTTTTGTGTTTTTTTGTGCAGATTTATTTATTAAAATCCTATCCACAATCTATTTTCCGTGCACACACCTTCAACCGAATGTATGCCATATATGATATTACCGTTTCCAACTTTCACCAAGGTTAATAGGAACCATAACAGCTCCCTACCCTTCCCCCCTATAAGAATATCGATTTGTAGCCTCACATTTCAAGGTTAGACTTCTTGTAATGTTTCTGTTCAACATTCGGCGATTTCTGACAATTTTCCCAATAAAACATGATCATTGTGACATTAAGCCTGGCAACGCTGCATAGTAGAGGGAACTCTCAGCGTCACGTTGATGGTTCGTCACCACGCACAGGATTGTAATCAGTTACGGATACCCGTTTATGAGCGCGAACGTTTTATGCACGTCTTGACTTGATTTTTCTTGCGGAAATTTAATATTAGTCTAAAATGTCTGACACAGATACAGCTGATGAAGTGGTTGAAATCAGCTTAACGTCACCTAGAAAAAGGGCTAAAAAGCTTCATCTTAGCGCAGGTGAAAAACAAATTATTCTAAATATCTACAAGAACCAGATGCAAGAGAATAGTGGATTGGCTATAGAAAATATCGTATGTAAGGTTGCTGAAATTTCTGGAGTAGGTCGATCAAGTGTTTACAAAATCTTGAAGGAATATAGACAAAATCACTCACTATCTCAGCCAAAAACATATCCAGCGAGAAAAAAAGTCATCGAAAAAATAGATGACTTTGACAAAAGTGCCATTAGAAGAAAAGTACATCACTTTTTCTTCAGGAATGAAATACCTACAATAGATAAAATATTGAAGCAAGTGAATGATGATGAGGACCTGCCAAATTTTAAAAGATCTACGTTCCATAAGGTGTTGAAAGAACTAGATTTTCGATTTTTGAAAAGAGGAAGGAATAGTTTATTGATAGAAAAGGAGGAAATTGTTATCTGGAGGAGAGAATACCTTAGAAAAATTAGGCAATTCCGCGCTGAAGGTAGAAAAATTTATTATTTAGACGAAACATGGGTGAACGCGGGCCATACGCAGGGAAAGGTTTGGGTAGACAGATCTGTGAGGTCCTCAAGGCAGGCTTTTTTAGATGGCCTTTCGACGGGATTGAAAAATCCTGCAGGTAAGTTTCGAAGTATATGAACTTTTTTGGATGCAGATAATTCATTTTCTGATCGAATCAATGATTTGGAAGCTCCGAACTCAGTTTTGCTATCTCATCCAAGTTTCTGAGTATTTCCTTCACCCAAAAACTAATCTAAGACCCTATCCTACACTAACCTAAAAAGAGTAAGTTGCTTAATTTCGTCATTTAGTGCGCTCGCTGAGAAGTAAAATAACTAATTACTTTCAGGCAAGGGAAAACGCCTGGTACCGTAGATGGATTTGTTCCTGAAGCATTGTGGGCATTTGAATCCAAAAAAACTGTCACGAAGAAATGGATGGTAACTCATTTGAAAATTGGTTCAAAAAAATTTTGCCGACACTTGATGATAACGCAATTATTGTGATGGATAATGCCCCGTACCACTCCAGAAAATTGGAAAAAATTCCAACAATGGCCACCAAAAAGGCAGACATTCAACAGTGGCTTGTCTCAAAGAAGATCGACTTCGACCAAACAATGGTCAAAGCTGAGCTGATAAATATAGTCAAGCGACATAAGTATAAATATGATTTAAAAATTGTTGACGAAATGGCCAAAAACCAAAATAAAACGATTCTCAGGCTGCCTCCCTATCACTGCGAACTGAATCCTATCGAGTTGATTTGGGCCGACATCAAGCAATACGTGGCGTCAAATAACAGCACTTTTAAGTTTTCTGACCTTAAAAAACTGTTTGATGTTGCTGTCGATAGAATTACGCCAGCAAAATGGAGAACATGTATTGACCATGTCCAAGAGAAGGTTGAAACCAAAATGTGGGATATGGACAATATCATTGACACCCAAGTTGAACCCCTTATAATTGACATCAACAATTCTGATGATTCAAGCTCCTCGGAATACAGCATATAAATCGATTGATACCATTAAGACTGGCAGTTTAACGGACTTTTTGGCAAGACAGGTAAGTTCATTATAGACTGCAATCAAAGTGTAAGTTTCTAGTTATTAATGTGGAAATTCCAAATTTATAATTACACAAAATTAGGGTTAATTTAGGAGTTCCAAAGCATAATAGTGCCATTTTGACCTTCTTCCTATTTCTCATGTAAATTTTAATAGCAATCAAACTAACAAACTTTATGGAGTCTGTAATAAACTTTTGTATTACTACTACGTCTGTAGTTTCTATTTGCTCAAAAGAATTTGCTCTGCCTTGTGAATAGAAGGTTGATTTGTAAATATTATTGGGTATATATGTAAGTTAATGATAAAATATGAACAATTTCAATTGAGATGGTCCACAAGTTTTTTTCGTGTGCGTTTTAGTAACATTTTGCTGAAATGGTGAATACAGAATTTTTTGCACTGATTCCTAATGTCGAAATATGATTAGAAAGGCGTGGTATATTCCTGATAATTTACTATGCTTTTGATAGAATTTACAGCAACACATATCTTGTACGACATTTTTTGATAGATCAGTCACAATAACTTGATACGGCCCTGTAGCGTCTCCTACGGTTAAGTTCTTGATCACGTGCAATACGGGTGTATATGTTTGATTTTACTTTCTTTCTTCGATGGATACAGTTTAGATATGCGAAGACGAACCTCAAACTTGGTGGTGTGGTGGAAGGCATAAAGGCTGTAAGCGCTGGAACGTCACCCATTGCGTCATCTATGAACGTATGACTCAACGACCATGCTGCAAGTGAATTCGCAGTACGTTTTGTTGGTTGTAGAATGCCGAGATAGTCTGTAGAGAAAATGTGACAGAAAGAGAATTGGTGAGTAGCAGAGTAGCATGATCGCATTTAGATGATTGTATGGTGTTTATGGAATTGCCATGTGAAAAAAATATTTACTGTATATGCTGCTTATGAAGTATATCTATCAGTTTTACCAGACGGCTTATTATTTGTCTCGTAACTAAGCACCTATGCACTGCTGTTTTGCCCGTTTATTCAACCTACGGCTTAGTCCTCCAATAATTTATTTATTTATTTACTAGTATATACACTATCCGAACGGTTTATTACACCGTTTAACGGGGGACACAGGAATCAATTTTAAGGAAAAATTGTTCTAAAATAAGTTAAAATTGCCAAGTTACTTAACCGACTATTATGTAAAATCTTTTTAAGCTACGCAAACTATAAAAGAACAAATGTACAGCGTTTCTCGCCCGTTCATAGTTTTTACATACTACATATATAGGAGAGGAAAGCAACGCATTGGTTCTAGCTACGTTTAAGTAAAAGTATTTTGAATTGGATCGCGTCTTAGCATAAGGTACATGAATAAGAATCTTACCGAGTACATATTCACAATCTATGGCATTATTACGCAGTTTATATAAAAATACACAAGCAGCATAGTTTCTGCGCTTCTCCAAGTTACAGAGGCCATATCTGCTAAGTAATACAAGTACATCATGCCTGAAGCCAACTTCTCGATACGTACCACCTTCCTTGTGCCACAAATATTTCACGAACCGCCCCTGAATACGTTCAATTTTATTCGAGTGAACTTCACGAACAGGATCGAACAAATGAAATATATAACGAGATCATGGTATACACATTACTGAAATCCCTATAATTCCTTATAATGAAGCCCAAACTTTTATAGGCCTTGCTAACAGGTACATCAATATGCGAAACATATATAAGTTTAGTATCAAAGAATATACCTAAGTCATGAAACTCTTCATACATGTTAAGTTGCGAATTATCAGTGTTATAGATGAATCTGATTGGAACAAGTTTGCGCGTAATAGACACAGGCTCAATTGCACCAACAACAGTCCGTTATTCTCCACCTATAGGGTAACAGACCGTCAGATACAGCGAATGAGCTTCAAGTTCCAATCAACAAATTTTAGCAACCAATAGCTATGAAATGTTGAAAACAAAATACTGTCAAAGTATGAGATGACAACTTGTCATTGAAACATCACCAGCTTATTGAATATTAAGAAATTACATATAATTCAGCCAAAATTTAAACAGATGTTTGATTTTTGAATAAAATTCATGATTTAATTACTATTTTTGATTTTTTATTCATGTTTATATTATTTTCATCAATTGATATGCGATTTTACTGATTCAGGATGATCTACTGGGTGTTTTTTCCTATAAACCTCTTGCTGATAGCCATTAAGCACCTACTTGATGACTGGCTCTACCAAAAGATATTGCTCGTTTCCAAACATCCATTCATTGACTTGCCGTTCATCAGAACCATTATGGCACCTTAGATTGATATTCCCACAAAACCATTCAGGTTTTTTGATATGCATACATCCATAAGGTTGAATATTTTTCACTGTTCAGGAACTGAACAAACATCCACACTATATTCACAGCGAATAAGGAATTCCCAAATATACACTATAAAGCTACCGCCAAACCTAAAACCTGCAAAAAAAACTACAAATTTGCCATATTTTTCTTTTTTCACGAGTACACATTCTAGATTATATTTATATTAGACATTACTTGAATACAGCTGATTATTGCTTTTCAAGGAGTGACACATGTGTGGGATCTGTCAACTCGTGGTACCAGTCACAAAACATATACTCTGAAGGTATAATTCCATGCTATTCAATGACAACATGGTGACTTGTGTGGTTGTCAGCGGCCATTTTGTGAGGGTACGACAGGGTTGCCAGATTGTGTATTAATATCCCGTCTCACCCTCCTGGTCCCAGTGGAGTAAGTTCCGCCAACTCTTGAAATATACTTTATAAGACTATTCCTGACATTTTTCCAAAAATCATTGCACAACACTTGAAAAAATGCAAATGAAAATTTAAAATTATTTCCTTAATGCCCCAATATAGCTCCGTCGGTACCTTGGGTTATACATCTTGACAGTAGGGATGTTCGATACGATCCTATATTCAGAAGTATCAATACATTTTACGAGTATCTTTATCTTTCGATCCGGACTGTGTCAGAAAGGGTGACCGCCATTTGGCTGCGACATTACCCTGCCAAATCAGACATATCTTTCATCATTTTCAAAGAAATTGTACAAAATCTTCAAACTTGTGAAGTTAGCGAGTTTTACTTCATACGTTGTTACCAGACATGCACAAATCATCAGTTGCTGCCGTGATATTCATCCCGACCATTGCATCCCCACGGCTAGGCGACCTGTATGTTAAATTTGTATTGATAGGGTACTGATTGCAACGGTTAGATGATACCAAAAGTATTTTCATAAATAGGAGATCTTTCCCATTCCGGATCGAACAATCTACCAAAGATGCCTATAATCATGATACCTAGTAAATATTCACGAAAAAATTCAAAACCAGCAAATGTGAAAGATTCATCTTGCACCCTCCACCATGGGACGTGATCGTCGTTAGACTTGGCAACCCTGCAAGTGTCAGATTAAAAAATAGACAAACCATAAACATTACTAGTTTTTTTGATTTTTGGACAAAAGCCATTATCTGTGAAACATTTTTCATAATTTTTTGTCTATGTCCATAGTAATTGCATTATGCATCAGGGAGATGTTGGGATTGACACGACTTACACATATTATCTGTGTTTTAGGATGGAGGGGACATAATGTTTTTATTGCTTTGAAGAAATTCATTAACCTATAAATTAATAAATGATTATTATTATGACGTAAAGGAAGATGAATTGGATGGAATGTATTTTATATTCTATTTTCTTGCAAAATACAGACAATTCCACACTATTCAACAGGTATGTAATGATAACTTTCAGTATATTGAAGTTGGTAAATTCAAGAGTGCCAAGCATTAACAAACGTCCAAATCTGCTGCCAGATTTAACAGCTAGAAAATCGACCTATTATTTGCCGCATTCCCGTTCGCTGAGGGGGATAACGGGTTGTTAAATGTAATCCTATAACATATATCAAAATACATGAAAGTTGTCCTGTTTTTGCTGTTCAAAAGCATCATGTTGGAACCCAAAAGTGGTCTTGTTTATAATACAGTCGAATTTTCACGATTTTATTCAATATTCCAATAGAAATCACTAATATTCAGAGACCTTTGACAGCTTCCGTCAAATTGCATTTCGATAAGGTATTTTCCCATTGGTCCATAATATTAATGTTGGTGAAATTGGCCCATAGTGTAGCATTTATCAGCATTTAGGTACAGCTTGTTACGGTGGCACCACTTATTTAGGTTGCTCAAGTCGTCTTGCAATATATTGCGGTCGTCCATGGTTTCAACTGTACAAAAGCTCTTCAAGTCATCTGCATATAGAAGACAGCTACTGTGTACGTCCCCAACGACGTCATCAATGAAAACTTGGAAAAGCAAAGGGCAAAGAGCAGATCCTTGAGGTATGCAGGAAGAAGATACAGGTATAATCTGAGTGGAGGTGAAGCCCCGGTATTCGACTTTCAAGCATGTGTTTGTAAGATAAAATTTGAAAAAATGCAATAATTGATGGGTTAACCCTCGCGTAGCTAATTCCTTTAACAATATACTGTGATCTAGCTTATCAACAGCCTTTGAAAAGTCAACGTAAGCAAAATCTACTTGCCCCGCTTCATCAACAGCTTCAAAGCAAAACTGTTTAAAACACGCTAGATTAGTCAAAGTAGATCTGCATTGGAAAAAAACCATGTTGATTTGGAGAAATTTAGTGCTTAACATGGGAGAAAATTATATCATGCAATATACATTCGAAAACCTTACCAGCGTTGCTTATAATCACAACAGCTCTATAATTCTCAATGACACAACGTTCGCCTTTTTTTTAATATCGGAGCAATCCTAGATGTTTTCCAAGCCATGGGAAACGTTGTAGTATTAAGAGGCGTATTATACAGATAAGCTAAAGGCTCAGCTAAAGCAAAAGCACAGTCTTTCAGTAAAGATGCAGGGATTAGATCTGGAGTAGAAGATACCTTGGGTTAAATCTCTTTCAAAGCGGCAACAGAGTTTTTCTCAGTAATCATTGGTATATTCAAGGGTAATGAGGCGCAGACAGGTGAGTCTGAGGGTGCAACGTTTGTGGAAGGTGAGTATGTGGAGTGGAAAAAATCTGCAAAAGCGTTGACATTATCTTGGGGTTTGTTAAGTTGAATTTTATTAAACATCATGGAATCAGGGATATGAGAAGTATTTTTCAAAGGATCAATAAAAGACCAAAATCTTTGAGGGTTAGTAGGTAGGCCCTGTTCAGTTTTAGTGGTATACCTTTGAAATGCAATATCAAAGCTAATTTTTATGTTTCTTCGAAGATTTCGGAAAGCGTCGCAGTCAACAGGATTATAAGTTCTTTTACACTGTTTCCATAATCTTCGTTTTTTCTTGATTTTAGATATAATAGTATTGTTGATCAAAGCAGGGTAAGAATTTTATAGAACTGATCACTACGCTTCGGTGATGTTACCAAGGGAATATAGAGGAGTGAGGTCTAGAGGAGCGATATCGCTGTACAATGTAATGTGTATATAATATATACGTAATTGTAATCAGGACTTGCATTATCGTCAAAATTGCCGAATTCATCTTACATAGCAAAAAATATATCAAGCGGAGAATGATAGCTATCAACTGGAAGCAAAATATCTGAAGCCAACTTCACCTTCAATGTATTTTTACTGAATACTAAATCTAGAATCTGGTTGTTTGAGTTTTGCACAAAGTTGTGTTGAGATATATTCAGAAAATTGATTAGATTATTGAGTGCCAATATATAGGTATTGCTGTAATTGTTATCCTTGGTGTAATTAATGTATGACGGTATATTGAAATCTCCCAGGACAATAACATTGTCGACAACAGTTGTTCTATCAGAGATTCATATGCTGTAACTGACAAGTTAGATGACATATAAAGAAGGATAACGGTAATGACTGACCGAGGAAGTGGACTTTGATCCCAACGATATCAATTGCAGAAAGTGAGATTTTAAAGTTGAAATCCAGACATTTCACTTTATACGCCTTCCGGGTGGCTAATAACACACCTCCACCTCTGATGGCATCGGTGGTTACAAAGTATCGATCACATCTAAAAACATTATACTCTGGGTATATAAGTTCAGCATCATAAATACTGTCGTCCAGCCAAGTCTCACTCAGAGCAGGTATATCATATGTACACGTATAAGTTGTATTCCGAAGTACATTTGTTTTTGTCCTTAAACCCCTAGCATTCTGATCTTATATTGCAAAGTCCGCTTCATAATCAGAATCATCCATAACAGTGTTTCCAATGACGTTGCTTGATTGCTATTTCGTACCCAGAAGTAGCTTTTTATATTCATTTAACTTCAATTTATAACAGCAGCACTTATCTGTATCCCAAACAGGATGACCAACATTAGTATTTTAGCAGATTCACAACATTTTAGCTGATTAGAGCTACATTCAGAAACCTTATGACCACCGGTACACTTAATACAAACTTGATCAGATTTCCTACAGTCTTTTACATAATGACCTTGTCCACAACGCCTATAGCAGATTTTCAAATTCAATGCATCATACACAACACAGTTATCAACATTCACTAGCACACTACCTTGATCTAACAGGCCCGATTACGCGACAGGATCCAATTCCAAAAGAGCCTGGTAAACATCCTGATGTTTTTTTGTCGGCCACAACCTAAGAACCCTAAAGTCCCTTGATTTATCAAGAATATGATTTTGGAATCTCAACATTGTGACTAATCTGCCGTTATCGATATAATCGGACAACCCTACGATACTCATGCGCGAGTTGTGTTTCTCTACTTCCCTGACCTCATATTCGTCTTCTGATAAATGCCGAGAAGCCAGCTCCTTCAATTTACTTGAATGATCAGGATCGTCGCATTTTATGATCAAGCCACCGTTCCTTACATTTTTCACTAGAGAAAATTTTATATCGTTTTCAAATGGCTTAACATTTTGACGAACAATATTGCTCGTTTCCATATTCGATTGATTAGTATTCTTATATTTGATGATAACATTAACATTCTTTTTAACAGCTGATGCTTAAGATGCATCTCGGAACCAGATGATTTATTTATCTTTATTTATACTCTACCCAACAGCTACAAATCCAATTACAGAGTAGGACAAATTCCAAATATCAAAAATACACAATATCTTACATATTACACACAAATGTTGGAAGTTCAATCACAAGGATACTATATATAAATATTTACAAAAATGGCAGTGTAGATAAAAAATTAAATAGCAAATAGCATACAAGTCATCATAAGGAACCACGGAGCAGACAAGACATCCGAGAAATATATCTAATTGATCCGCAATGTCATTCGCTTTACCACATGAGCTATACAATGGAAAAAAATTTAAAATATTTGTTCTAGGGGTAGGCAAATAGAAGGTATTGCATTGTCTAGCATTCAAACGCGGGACAAGGAAATTAAAATCATGCAATATATTGCAAGAATCAATACGATTGTGCAATATATCAGTCAAGAACTTAACACTGCACTTATCACGCCTGTCCCTAAGACTTTGAAAATCGAAAGCTTCTTCTAAAGACTCTTGTGGATAGCCAATCGGTGGGTAGATGCCATTTTCCTTAAAGTAAAGGTACTTCAAAAAACGCCGTTGGATATTTTCGAGTTTGTCTATCCAGAAGCAGTAGGAGGGCTGATAAATAACTGCCACATATTCAAGCTTCGATCTAACAAGTGAGTTATATAGAAGCTTAATTGTTTTAATATCCTGCAACTCGCAACCACAGCGTATGATGAAGCCCAGCTTTTTGTAACTCTCTGCAATAATTGAATCCATATGACCATTGAAGCAATATTTACTGTTGAAAATGACACCTAAATCCTTTATTTCGTGCAGTCGATTAAGGGGCACACCACCAATATCATAGCCAAATATGATCGACTGTGTCTTGTTCGTATAACTGACCACATTGCACTTCTCAGCATTCAATGGCAAACTATTTTCCTGACTCCAGCAGTTGAGCATGTTTACGTTATGCTGTAACTTTTCACAGTCAGTTAGAGATTGAATTGGACAGAGAAACATCAGGTCATCCGCATATACGTATAAAAGAAAAGTGACATCCAATTGTAGTTCATTGTCATTTATAAAAATAATGAAAAATAAAGGTCCCAGAACATACCCCTGGGGAACACCTGATTCAATTTTATAAGTGTTAGATTTAAAGCCATTGTGCTAAACAAAAGATACTCTATTTGACAAATATGATTTAACAATCAGGAGAAGATGGCCAATGACACCAAAGTCAGCTAAATTGTCAAGACGAATGCCGTGATCTGATGATACATCTCATCGAATCCTAACTATGATAGCTCAAGCGTCACGACGTTTGAGCAACACGTACAGCTACACAACGAGTGCACAAGTAAACAACAGCTAGTTCCAAGCTGACACCATGCATCTTGGCAAAAATGTTCAGACTATTATTCACAATAAATTAAAACAATAAAACACCTCCTAATTATACTTCAAGAATATCGCGTTAACAGTTCATTTCCATCAGTGTCTTGAAGGTACGTCAAAGCTTATTTCCTTTGAACTAGAAACTCCCCGTTTTGGCAGTAATGTCGACACAGACAAATGGATGTTCAGACTTTCACTTTTCATACACACTCGGATCGCAGCGGGCTAGTTCGCTGTTGATTTATGTCAAGGCTTTCTGGGGCGTACACCCTTTTCACCCCAGGAATCCGAATATATTTTGCCGTTCGCTCTCTTCATGCCATTCGTAGTATTACGTTCAGTCATCATATTTGAATTATTTCGGATCCACCAAGCTATATGAATGCAAGAAAATATTTTTTATTCAGTTCTTGGTATACAGGGTATCCCAACGAAAATGTAAACTGGTAAAGGTATCAACAATGTATTTACGTGGCATATGTCAATCGTGTATATCTTGAAATTATTTTAAGGGTGTTTCATAGGAAACATAATATAGTCTTTTGAATAGAACACTCTATTATATATTTGAATATATCTTTAAAAACCAAGAACTAAAATTGCAGATATTGGGCACCAACGAACCTAAAAGAGAAACATCAACAACAGCTTCATAGTCCAAAGGTGAATGTTTGGTGCGCCATATCAACTAGCGGTATTATTGGGCCGTATTTCTTTGAAGATGAAAACGGTCAGGCATTGACAGTCAATTCCGAGCGATACAAGGACATGGCGCACGATTAGAAGAGTGTGTCCGAAGAGACGACAAACATTTGGACCGAATGATAGTTAAGAAATAAAACTCACCGAATTTACGAATATGTGGATAGTGAAAATATCTTCTTATCATTAAGTTTTTTTTTTAATCAAAAAGTCAACTTTCCACGAGGCATCTCAAAATGCAAGATGTTCCTTTTCTCAAAATTTCAAATACAACAACCTATATATTTCTACATCGTTAAAGAGTTTTTTGGTGAACCTTTTTGTGATGTATGCTTTGTACAATTTTTTTCCAAACGTTTTTGAGCTATGGCTATTAATTTCGTTTATATGTTGAAGATTCCTGCTGGTAGGCCTCTCTCTTTCATTCTCCCAGAGAAAGAAGTTCAGAGGCGTATTGGGAGATCTCTCTGGTCAATTGATCGATCCACTTCTCCTTATCCAGCTATTAGGGCGCCAGCGGTCTAGACCTATGGTTTTGAGATCCACTAGGTCTTATTAAACATCAGTGTCAGACGGTCCATCAAGTTAGGCACAATAGGGAATCGTGTTACCCAAGAAAATACTGGACTTGAGATCAAACATCTCTGAATAAACAGAAATGTATTCCAATAATTTCATAATTACAGTTTTATGTTAAAATGAGAACTATTGTACAAATGTCACTGGATGAACTGAGTCCAAATGTGGAATATATTTTTTTTCTAGGAATTGATCGCAATAATTTGAAAAAGTGTTATAAGCCTTATATCAAAACTAAAGTTTCCGAAGAAAGCTATTTAATGATATAGAAAGGTGCAGGGTGGTCCATTAACATGTTTTTTTTATACTTTTCATTTTAGTTGGGACAGCCTGAACAAACTATGACCAAGTTGGAGGAAGGTACATATGCCCAATGAATCTGCTTAACCGGCCTAGAATTTTGCAGGCTCACGTAGAAGACCTTAGGGGGACCAATGCTCGCGTATCGTTAGAGAGGCGCCAAATTACCATCGCACAATGGTTAAAAATCGTTAAAACAAGAGCAAAACCATAAAGATTCACTAAATTCCATAAAAAACATTTTCAAGACGTGCTCCAGGTTGACATATATTTGCCAAAAGTCAAAATGACGGAAACGTTCTCAAAAAAGTGTTTGGATTAAGCTAAAACTTGTTATATTGTATTTGAGGTCGCTGGTATCGATTCAGATATCGATTCTTTTGAAATCAAAATGGCGTATCCAAAAAAGCTGATATGCTTGCAAATTTTTTTTCCATTGTTCTCGAATTTGAATTTTAAGGGTCGTTGATAATGAGTTTGGTATCGATTCGGCGGTTATCAAAGTGGGAGATTTAACGTAGCGGATATATTTGCAAAATTGTTTTATTTGTGCTCTATTTTGTGTTTCATATGTGTCTGAGGTGGCATAAATGTCAAGAGTGCAGTTTGCTGCAGCCTAGACATATTTCCAGAGGTATTTCTTAACTGATCGACATGCTACTATCTAATGGACGTGTTCACCCTAAGCTCTTTTTGAAGTAAAACAATACCATATCATAGTTCGGCAATCGATATTGCCAATTTCAATACAGCGCAGCATGCAAGTTTTTTTCTATTGTGTTTCTGGAGAAGATGGTGACATATTTTGCACTTTTCAAATATTGAATCGCTGATATCTCGGAAAACTATCAACTATAGAGAAAAGTTCATCAGAACATCTTTGATTCAGAATGCCCAGGAAACAGAAGTATAGTTCGGAACGAGAAAAAAAAACAATTTCTGAACTTTAGTTAAAAATATTCAAACAGTTTTTGGCAGTTTTCAGCCTAGAAAGATGCATAGCCAATAAAAGGGTTTCATTCTGGACAAGATTTTTTAAAACATGATCGAAATATTTTTCCGAGCGGAAATCATAGCACTTAAGTACCACTAGCCCCTTGTACTACTTCCGCAAGGCTACCTCAAGACTGGATCATCAACCGGCTCCAAACCGTTGCAAAATGTTGTCACAGTACATAGCCAAGTTTCCTTTACATTGGCCATCAAACGACAACGCCTCTCAAGAATGTGTTCTCATATTGACAGGGTAGCTGGAAAGCTCGGAACTGTCCTATTTTCCTGTCCATGAATCCAGACCAGCTGGAGGAGCTATGATGAAATCTGCCCTCTACTCTCAAGGCGGTCACACTCACCGTAATCTCGACATCTGTCGTCGCTCTGTAAGGTATGGTGGTCCAGAAACCAGAGAAATTGTGACCATGTGATTTATTTTGAACCAAAACTACGCAGCCAGTAGTCAGGATTCAATTTGGTACCACAAATCGATCACGCTTAAGCAGGTTTAAAAGTTTTAGACAATTTGTATTTTTCTGCGAAAACATATAGAAATGCATGAGTTCCCATACCATACCAAAAAATTGTAAAGGTTTCTGTCAAAAAGGAACGTATGTTGAATAAAAGCAGATTTATGGATAAGTATTGATATATTATAGTCGTCATAGCTCCGGAAGGGTACTCAACGCTGGACTTTTACCTGGATATTTGTGAGGTAATTTTCATCTATTTCATTGCACACCTTGTTTCTTTTTCTTCTAAGGTTGGTTAATAGAAGTTTATTTTCATGCTCTGTTCCAAGGAAAGATCTTTACGTTCTACGTTTTCTCGTTTTACTGCCACGAGAATCTGTACATATCATATTAATCAATCTTTAATTAGTCGCTTAGAATCTCTTTATTGCATATAGTGACATTGCTATAATAAAAGTAGGCAAACAAACAGGAAACCCATAGAGGCACGCTTGTGGGTGGGGTTGGACCTATTTCAGACAAAAACAAAAACAACTGCCACATAACGATTCTCACCTTGACATCATTCTGCAATCTGCCGAAGAAGTGATGGGCGTGCCTGCTGCACGGTATACGGTATCGATATTCGATAAAATATTTTTCTTTCTACCATGAATGCGTGGAAATAACAAAATAAGGAGAGATCTAAAATAAGGAGTTATTGAAGGCCTAAAATAATTCCTGGCTGTATTTGAATATCTAAGCAGACACAGTAAAACAAAAATAAGACTTGGAATTAATAAAGTTTATTTCGACAGTTTTTGCTCCACTGGGACGAAGTGTTGACGGATCCCACAGAATTATGTGTCACTTGTCGATATGGTTAGTTTTAAAATATCAGGAGATAATCAGCTGTTATTCAAATCAGTGTATATGTTTTGTGATTCAATTAACGTCTAATATAAATATAATCCAGAATATGTACTCAGTGAAAAAAGAAAAATATTGCAAATTTCTAGTTTTTCTGCAGGTATTAGGTTTGCTGGTAGCTCTACGACATACATTTTGGTATTTCTTAATCGCTGTGAATATAGTGTGGATGTTTGTTAAGTTCCTGAACAACGAAAAATATTCAACTTTATGGATGTATGGATATTAAAAAACCAGACTGGTCTTGTGGGAATATCAATCTAAGATGCCATAATGGTTCTGATGAACCGCAAGTAAAATAATAAATGTTTGGAAACGAGCAATATCTATGACTTTTTTAGTAGAGCCAGTCATCAAGTAGGTGCTTAATAGCTATCTGCAAGAGGTTTATAGGAAAAAAACACCCAGTAGATGATCTTGAATTAGTAAAATCGCATACCAATTGAAGAAAATAATATAAACATGAATAAAAAATCAACAATAGTAATTAAATCATGAATTTTATTCAAAAATCAAACATTTGTTCAAATTGTGACTGAATTATATGTAATTTCTTAATATTCAATAAGCTGATGATGTTGCAATGATAAGATGTCATCTCATACTTTGACAGTATTTTGTTTTCAACATGTCATAGCTATTGGTTGCTAAAATTTGTTGATTGGAACTTGAAGCTCATCCGCTGTATTTGACGGGCTGTTACCCTATAGGTGGAGAATAACGGACTGTTGTTGGTGAAATTGGCCCTTAGTCTACTATGGATATTGTAGATATGTATATGGCTTATTTTTTTCTAATTTCCTCAGGCATTCCACTATAGAATAGTTCACATAATTAAAAACCACTCAAATAAAATCGGTTCACAATATTAATAATAATAAAAAGAGAGAAAGAGAGAATATAAAAACAAAGTAATTATACTAACATCACAGCAACAGTTTCTATACATTTATGAGACCTATACAATCATCACAAAAACTAACTCCCATGTAAACATGCTAGGCGAGCTTCCTTCAAAACTATCGTGGTTGGTTAGGATTAATTTCATTAGTGGTCGCTGGAAATGATTACGGCTCCCCTCTTATCAATCTTGCAAACTGTGTTGCAAGACAGTATTCCCAGTAATGCGTACTTTACGCCAACTAGATGTTGCTGCCACTTTCCCCTGGCGGTCGCGTCAACAACACACTCGGCAGGCTGCTAATGAAATGCAGCCGTCGAAGGGAAGGCAAGCTCCAAACCCGCAAGATCTAATTGGCTTGTTGACTAAGGACTTTACAACCAAATCCTTTATAATGGAATATCATCATACCGGGTATACTTCAACGTTCAAGAAAAGCTACCTATAATAAATATGTTGATACCGAAGCACTCAGCGACCTTGAGCTTTTTTCTAGTCCGCATACATCAATTTTCCACCTGTTGACTTCAAGAATGCCTCGTTGCGCTTGAATATACCAGTGATTAATGAGAAATAAGTTATTGATGATTTGAAAAAGAAACGGAAAGTGAGAACAACTCACACAACAATAGTCTTCAGGAGCGAGGCAAAGGTCAAGGTTTTTGCTGATGTCATGGAAATATAGTTATCGCCCAACTACGATCCTGATAATAACCTTGACGGGGAGCAACACATCGTCACAGTGGTTAAGTAGAATAGCTATTAGATAGACTTGGCCAATGGTGTTACATTTTCGATATCGTAATTTCTTTGCCTATGAAAATCAATAAAGACGGTTTATTGTTATCAATTACGTATATATCCGTCAGACGTTGTTTTAGGGTCAATGAAAACGATGCTAGTGACAATGAGGTTCAATTCGTAATTCCTATTCAAAAGATTTTTCTTCGGGAAATCCTTCAACTGAAGATTTGCATAACGTATCAGTCATCAAATGGATAAAATGTCAAAAGTGTCGTATACTGAAGGAGGTCACTACTGTGACCGAAAGGTCCGTTATTCTCCACCTATAGGGTAACAGACCGTCAGACACAGCGAATGAGCTTCAAGTTCCAATCAACAAATTTTAGCAACCAATAGCTATGAAATGTTGAAAACAAAATACTGTCAAAGTATGAGATGACAACTTGTCATTGAAACATTACCAGCTTATTGAATATTAAGAAATTACATATAATTCAGTCAAAATTTTAAGAAATGTTTGATTTTTGACTTAAATTCATGTTTTAATTACTATTGCTGATTTTTTATTCATATTCATATTATTTTCTTCAATTGATATGTGATACTGGGTGTTTTTTCCTATAAACCTCTTGCAGATAGCCATTAAGCACTTACTTGATGACAGGCTCTACCAAAAGATATTGCTCGTTTCCAAACATTCATTCACTTACATGCCGTTCATCAGAACCATTATGGCACCTTAGATTGATATTCCCACAAAACCATTCAGGTTTTTTGATATCCATACATCCATAAAGTTGAATATTTTTCGTTGTTCAGGAACTGAACAAACATCCACACTATATTCACAGCGATTAGGAAATTCCCAAATATATGCCATAAAGCTACCAGCAAACCTATAAAACCTGCAAAAAAAACTACAAATTTGTCATAATATTTTTTTTTCATGAGTACACATTCTAGGTTATAATTATATTAGACATTATTTGAATACAGCCGATTATTGCATTTCAAGGAGTGACACATGTGTGGGATCTGTCAACTCTTGGTACTATACCAGTCACAAAACATACTCTGAAGGTTTAATTCCATGCTATTCAATCACAACACGGTGACTTGTGTGGTTGTCAGCGGCTATTTTGTAAGGGTGCGCCAGGGTTGCCAGATTGTGCATTAATATCCCGTTTCACCCTCCTGGTCCCAGTGGAGTAAGTTCCGCCAACTGTTGAAATATGCTCTACTATGCTTTATAAGACTATTCGTTACATTTTTCCCAAAATCATTGCACAACACTTGAAAAAATTCAAATGAAAATTTAAAATTATGTCCATGACGCCGCAAAATAGCTCCGTCGGAACCTTGTGTTATACATCTTGACAGTAGGGATGTTCGATACGATCATATATTTAGAAGTATCAATACATTTCACGAGTATCGTCATCTTTTGATCCGGACTGTGTCAGAAAGAGTGACTGCCATTTGGCTGCGACATTACCCTGCCAAATCAGACATATTTTTCATCATTTTCAAGGAAATTGTACAAAATCTTCAAATTTGTGAAGTTAGCGAGTTTCACTTCATACGTTCTTACCAGACCATCAGTTGCTGCTGTGATATTCATCCTGACCACTGCATCCCCACGGCTAGGCGACCTGTATGTTAAATTTGTAGTGATAGGGCAGCGGGTTATGCTATAAATCATATGTCACAGTGTTTGTGCACTAATTGCAACGGTTAGATGATACTAAAAATATTTTCATAAATAGGAGATCTTTCCGATTCCGGATCGAACAATCTACCAAAGATCATGATACCTAGTAAATTTTCACGAAAAAAATGCAAAACCAGCAAATGTAAAAGATTCATTTCGCACCCTCCACCACGGGACGTGATCGTCGTTAGACTTGGCAACCCTCGAGTGACAGATAGATATCCCCGCCAGTCAACGACCGCCAGTCAAAAACACAAACAATAAACATTACTAGTTTTGATGAAATTTGGGCTTAAAAGGACATTACTTGTGAACCATTTTTCATAATTTTTTGTCTATGTCCATAGTAATTGCATTCTGCATCAGGGAGATGTAAGGATTGACACGTCTTACACATATTATCTGTGTTTTAGGATGGAGAGGACATAATGTTTTTATTACTTTGAAGAAATTCATTAACCCATAAATTAATATTATGACGTAAAGGAAGATGAGGAATTAGGAATGTATTTTATATTCTATTTTCTTGCAAAATACAGACAAATCCACACTATTCAACAGGTATGTAATGATAACTTTCAGTATAATGAAGCTGGTAAATTCGAGAGTGCCATGCATTAACAAACGTCCAAATCTGCTGCCAAATTTAACAGCTAGAAAATCGACCTATTATTTGCCGCATTCCCATTCGCTGAGGGGATAACGGATGGTCAAATGTACACCTATAACATATATCAAAATACATGAAAGTTGTCCTGTTTTTTTTTGTACAAAAGCATCAAGAAGTGGTCTTGTTTATAATACAGTCGAATTTTCATGATTTTATTCAATATTTCAATAGAAATAACTAATATTCAGAGACGTTTGACAGCTTCTGTCAAATTGCATTTCGAGAAGGTATTTTCCCATTGGTCCATAATATTAATGTTGGTGAAATCGGCCCTTATAGCTGTATTTCCTACTCTTTGCCCTTTTTCTTGCATCATTATTCCTCCTCTTTTTTTTTTGGCTTTATATGGTCTTGGAGAGGCAGGCCGACAGATTGACAAGCGAGATGCTTTGATACAAAGGCAAAGATTCTACAGACTACCTTGACAGACAACGACGACGCTTTGAGAAAGATTAAGCCCATAGTATCTGTCATTCCAGATCAAAAGAGCCAAGGTCCTGCGCTCAAATAACAAACGACGAGACGAGAGACTCCAGATCGAATTCTAAATTTTAGTAAGAAGCCTTTGTTGTATTTGAGGCTTTAGCTTATACTTGCAGTATATTTCTTAGAAACTACAATGCTCCCAGTGGCATGAAAAGCATCTCGGATTGCTCCATCAAGCCGTTGTGATTACAAGCAATGTAGGAGGTAACGTTTTCGAATGCACTGGTATATTGCATTTTTCTTTCTTTTTTTTCAAATTTCACCTATCCAGCAAGGTTTCTGTCATGATACGTCCACTTGAACCTAGGATACTTTTAACTGTTTTGCTATGGAGTTGTTGATGATGGGAGACAAGTATTCGTAGATGTCACCTATCAAAAGCTTTTGACAAGCTAAATCATCGTATTTTTAATGAATAAATTAGCTATGCGAGGATTGTTCCATCAACTCTCATCTGACAAGTAGGTGTTTGAGAGTCGAATTCAAGGGTGTCACTTCCGTTCAGATTATAGTTTTAGTCGGGATACCTCAGAGGTCTGCTCTCGGCTCCTTGCTCGTCAAATTTTCTTTGATGATGTCGTTAGGGAGCCTATGGCCATAAGGTAGTTGGTCACGTTTTTTATGTTGTTTTTCTGTTGCTGCTGGTTGGAGTTTTGTGATGGTCTGTAGTGGTACATGCTTCAATAATGCTATTACTAGGCTTTATACGCTGTATTAAAAAATATTTTTGGTCCAACTTTTTGAACATCATTTCCATACTTTCTCGCAAAATGTCAATGCGACCGACTTCAAATTTTGTCTCCATAATGTCAAACAATGATGTCATTGTCACAGGCTGTACCAATAATGTTAAATCCTGTAGCATGTCTATTAGATTCAATCTTGTTCTAATCGGATACATACACAATAACACTGATAATTCGGAACTAAACATTTGTCAAGTGTTTATGGATACATGCATATTATTTGATACCAGAATGCTCGTAAGGTTTAGGACAAACAGAAATTGCAAATTGATAATAGATCATATATCGTATATGGCGTTGGTAACTATGCACGGTTTCCTGCGGAAGCTAAATCAGCATCCCGACAGTATGAGTCTTGATGTCCAATACCCGGTTAGGCTCCGTCACGTCACTTTTGCAAACCTCTGTAAGAAATTTGAACGGAATGTAGTACACTCCTCAAACAAACTTTTTAACATGTTATTTATAAATCTAATGATTTAAGATGAAGCTGAGTCATTAATTTTCAGATACTAATTGTAGAAGGAAGATAAACCAAAATATGTGTGTGTAAACATAAAAAAAAATTAAAAAAATGTCACCTTGTTTTATAAAGTATCCTCCCGACAAGTATTTCAGTGCGGACCTGTGCGCCCAAAAGCATGACACAAAAACTGTTGGAAATGATTTCCGTTTTGCTCGACGCAGAGCTGGGCGCGTCTTAGTCATGTCTCTTTACAAGCACGCAATAAAATCACTGGTTGATTTCTGATCACTGTACTCATTTCCTCAATTCGAGCACGTAATTCTTCGCGTGTATTAACCGGTGTTTTATACACTAGAGATTTTAGCCAACGCCACAAACAAAAGTCTAAAGGATTTAAGTCCGGAGACCTTGGCGGCCACATTTCTTGCATAATGGGGGGGGGGGTGCCCCATCTTGTAAAAACCACATGTTTTATCTGATATTTAAGGGCACATCTTCCAGTAAACCAGGCAAATTGTGTTGCAAGAAATCAAGATAATTTCACACCACTATTCACTCACGCGTTACCGACTGACACGTTGACCGAATACAACTGAATAAAATTGTAGTAAAAACATCGTGATAAGCGTTTCAAATTCTTTCGCTTTTTTGTTTCCGATGCGATGAACTAACCTTGTTACTTTAATTTTACCAGAAAAATGTTATAGGAAAAAAACATTTCTTTTGATCAGATCTACTCACTGTTACAAGAAATGACTCAACTTCGAAGTCACCCTGTATATGTATGGATACAGCGATGTTTGCCCTCAAGATGATTGCATCCCTAATTGCAATCGTTAATGGCCTTTTGCCACTCAAAAGGGATAGCAGATTGACGTGGGTAGACACAATATCGGCCAGTAAGTTCAATTATCCTGCCGTCCAGGCTGGAAGTGATTTAATAAGGAACCACAGGAGTTAACTCCTATTTCAATTACTCAAATTATTGTCGATGTCTGTCCATGTAATCTCAACTAAGGACATGAGATTGAGGGACTGAGATGATTACTTTGGACCGTCAACAAGGGAGGGGATCAATTTAAGAATTGGGCCATCTGGCGTGAAATTGGAGCCAAGATCTCGCCCCATATTACACCAGATATCAATACAAGACTATCGCGAGTAACAAACTCAGAGTAACTTTAGATAGAATCTAAAAAATAAAGTTAAACGGGTTGTCTCTTCAATTCACACGCAACGCAGTCATCAATTCATAAAGGATTATGTGCGACACAAATCAGACCATCCGAACCACACCCATATAACCCGACATATACGAGGGTGGACCAAATATGAGCCGGAATTATGTTTTAATGTTTATCTATTGAAATAATACCAAAATTATGTTGATTATTATTATATGTAATGTAATCCCCTCCACGTTCTACATCACCACCAATGTTGTCACCAGAAACACTTGATCTTGGACGTCGATTATAATTCAAACTTTCTACATGTTCTCGTCCACCCTTAAACCTTTTGGCCCAATCGAATGCCTGAGTCTTAGTCAGGGTATCATCCCCATAGTGAGCCCTAAATCCAACCAAAGTCTCGCGCGGTTTAACGTCAATAACTCTATTATAACTCGTTGCGCAACGGACGGTGGAACCGCTTGCTCACTCATCGCTGTACTGACGCGTTGACTGACCTATACTGTGAGTGCGCTCGTGATTGGCTTAGAAAGGTATTTGCAAATTTCCGCTTTATATTTGACCCACCCTCGTACAAGAAGTACGTGGTCTCCACCTGTTTTTCAACTTGGTCATCTAGGAATTTCTCCTCTGGCCTAACGCCTGTACCGACCATCCGGCAACGGTGCGACATCGGTCAGACTGCGACGCAGGTTTGTATCAATCATGCAGTTTTAAGGGCATATGTATGGGGAACTATCTCTAATAGACGCTAAGAAGTACCGTGGTTGGGAGCATTATACTTCCCCAATTTTTACAACCCCCAACTCTCCTTGGAACTGATCAGGAGCCTCTTAAATGACGAAAAATGAAGCTTTAGCCGTAACTTTCAAAATCTCTCTGTCAAAATCCAACCGGTACTTTCAAAGTTGTAGCTTCCTTGCCTGCTGGCGTGGTAAATGGAATGGATGTCTTTCTATGAAAAGCACTCTCTAAGCATGTATCCTGGAAAGCAGAATAAAGCGGTGTATCTGCCTCGCGATATAAAAGAAGCCGCTAAAGTAATTTTATTAATTTCTGAGGAATTTAAAAATCTGCTTCAAGCAGCAGACTCCCAGCGCGCCAACCGATTTCAATTAAATTTCATCTTGAACTTTAATATCTTTAAATAATATTCCCCTTCAAGGATTTCATAAAGATTGTGTGCCCGCGTTTGATGTCTCCGGAGGGGGAATATGAGAACGCCAGCAAACACCGCCGGGAGTGAAAAAACGTACCAGATTGGATATGCCCAAGTGGAGTTTTCAATCTTCTTGAGTACAATAATTGAGTCTCTCTGATCCTGATACTGATCTTAAACGTGATGCTGTCTTGTAATCAACATGACGATGAAGTGAATATGAAGTGTAGTATATTTGTTGTAGGGTTTTTAAAAGTTGCTTTGCAATGATGCTCACAGTGCAAAGGTATCACGAGTGAGCATAGCTAACGTTATGTAGACCTTTTCCAACTACTTACCTGAGTAATCTCCATAATTACAACGATAGTAGTGTTTTCATATTTTTCACTACCGTACGGCTGGGGAGAAAACAACTGTAATATTAGGATGGACACCCAACCCTCGACCCGGGCACAGGCATAAATACCGGTTGCAGACTCCAACTTGATCAATTTCTCGGAAGATACCATGAACTAGCAACATAGCAAAAAAGCTTTCTTTTTTGAGGTACTCTGTGCAAGTCGAGAAGATATCCTTACTTCGCTATTGAATTTCTTACCCTTTCGCGCATGACGTCACTCGGTGACAAATGTTTTGCTCGCCGGTATGGAATGCATTGTAGTCGTATTAGAGCGTTTTCTTTCAAAGATTTGAAATATTGGTCCAACATTTCTGATGTCATCGTTTTTGCATGATAATTTTAGTATTATTTAGAATGTTTTATTTGTATTTTGATGTTTTGCCAATAAAATTCAATAGAGTATAACATTAGACAGAATAAATTGCGTATATCAAGTTATCACTTTTGGAAAATTAACAATAGACAAGTTGAAACGGTCTAAGTAACTTAAGATTTAATCATTGAAAATACACTTCTAGCTTTTCGAACAGCTCTAGATAAAGAGACTTACCTTGCTATTTAGTCTAATCATATTAGCAAATTTCCCCGAAATAATTGTAAAGTCTATTGGTGCAAGTTGTTCAAACTTTTGTGGGAAAACTTTTTATTTGAAAACAAAGAATGAGAAATCGGGTTTTTTATGATTTAGTTGAAAGTGTTGACAGGAACGAAAAAACCTTTGATACAAGATTCTTAGGTATTTATGATACCTACAAAATGAGACCACACAAAACGATCCGACGAACAGCAAAAATATTATGGCCGTAAAACGAGGCAAAATGCAGGTTTTGGCACTTGTTAGTAATGCGACGATAATTTCACGCAACTACTTGAAATTCTTTCAGTCCATAGGATTTATACTTCTAAATAAGAACAACGAAATTGGAATATATTGGCCAAGTATATTTTTGAGAATTTCTAATAGTTTATCCCAAAACACCTGTTTTCCGGCCATCACTACTTGTTTATTGAGGAATATACAGGGTCGTTCAAGGATCATTTAAAAGCAAAATACACGTGTTTACCTTGCCGATATGAACCACAAACTATTCCGAAAGATAAGTGTTATTTTTATGCGAAAAGCAAAGGTTTCATTTTTTTTCTAAACAAATTCAAACATTTCGTATTTGTAAGTAATTGAATAAATGCCCTACGATATTCAAAAAACATGTTACTATACACATCATCCTTTGTTGCGAATTACTCACAAATACGAAATGTTTGAATTTATTTAGAAGAAAAAAGGGTAACCCATCACTTTTTTGCATAAAAATAACATAATATCTTCCGGAATGGTTTGCGATTTATATCGGCAAGGTAAGTTAGTGTATTTTGCTATAAAATGCCCTTTGAACTAAGCCTGTATATTGCTCAAGAAATTTAGTAGTGATGGCCGGAAAACAGGCGTTTTTGGATAAACAATTAGAAATTCTCAAAAACTACTTGACCAATCAACTCCAATTTTGTTGTGATTATTTAGATGTACGAATCCTACAAATTTGAAGAACCTGTGAGAAACCGTCGCATTAACAACAAGTGCCAAAACCTGCAGTTTGCCTCGGTGGTCGGCCATAATTTTTTTGCTATTAGTCAGATCATTGAACAACTTGCAACAATAAAACCTGAATTTACAGTTATCAGGGGTATTTTCGTCTAATATGATTAGACTAATTGAAGTAATTTTTTTTCAAATGATATTTGAATGAAATAATCTGTGTATTAGTTACATATTTTAATTTGTTATATCAACTTTTTATACAGAAGAAGGATGGAGAACAGGATACAGTATGACAGTTGAGTTTATATAACCATTTTCCTAATTTTTCTCTTCCCAGCTCTTGGTTTTTTTCTTTATCCTCATGTACGCACCAAATTGGTGCAAGAATAAATAGGTAGATCACATCGCTGGAGCGCGATTTTGCAATAGCAAGTAGAAACATGCCGGGTAGTACAGTGTTAGTAAAAGGGGTCAAAGGTGGCCTAGGTTGGCTCCCACTCCACCAATACAACTATTCATATTGTTCATCCAAAATCCGCATAATGTCAAAGTTACCATGCATTAAGTGCAAAACTGTGTGAGTTTGTGTAGAACATGAAACTGACTTGTGCCATAAGGTGCATTTTACATCAAAAATTAAAAGTTTTAATTGAAAGTTAAATTAAACTTAAATGTGCCAAATATTCATATATAATGACTAGTCACTTCAACTGTTCGCAATAGAAAATAAACTGAGTTTTTGGTAACTTTGCAAAGCAGTTTGCAAGTTTTTCTTGTCATTTTTCAATAGAAGTTTAACTTCGCTAAATTGTCGTCCTATTTCTTGGTGTAGTATTTAAACAGTTATTTTAAATTGTAATTTACGCCAGAAAGTTAATGCTTTGAATTAAAAATCCTAATATTAGAACCTACGTCTCCTGGACGTTATCTTTTGCAGTAGTTATTATATTATTATCTTTCTATGGTTAGATTACATGTTATATTTAAAAAAAGACAAAGTGGAATCTCTGTTCAACTTCCATTTATTTTGAGATGATCCCAAACTTTTTTCTTTTAAATAGTAGCCACCTTCCACAAAATGCTTGGAACGCATTCTTGCCGTTAGTACACTGACTTTGTGATAAAACTTGCTGATAAAACTTCAGGACCCATTGTTTACAAGCTTCTTTGTTCTTTGGAAAACTGAAGAAATGCCAATTTGAAACTTCTTTGCTTTTATTGTTGTTGTAGCTAGAACTACCCACCACCGTACAGTACACCATAGTTAAATGTTTGTATCACTGTTTTTTAATTATATCCCACATAGAGACTTAACCGAAACACACCAGATAACAAACTATCGAAACTATAAAGCTGTACGTTTGTCGACGGTCTCTGAGTTTTTTTCGACAACCGAGAGACGCTTAGCGTGTGGAAAAGTTAGACTGAGCGCAGGCATCTGGGTTTATCTTCTGGAGTAACATGCTTTTCGCTACCGTGTGGAAGGGTCGCATATCCCAGCTTGAACAGTTTCTGAAAAGACACCTAAGAGTTAATTCAAAATGCAATCCACTGGTAATTTCGAAACGTCAGGAATGCAACCATCGCCAACGCCTTCCGAATATACTAGGAACAATGAATAGAAACTATTAAATGAAAAAAAAATAAATATTGGTCGATTATGCGTCTTGCATATTTTCTCATAGCTCTTGGCCCTTGAATTCCGTCCACATTTATCAAAAAGTTATTTTGGCAAAATATTCGCTTGTGGTTGATATTTCGTTGATTATAAGCATTGGTCGACATTGGAATATGAAATTTTTATGGCCGCTGAATAATTTTGCGTGTGCGGAATAGGCGAGGGAAAAATAGAGATGAATTGATTTCATGCCGAAATTTTAATTGCCTTTTTCCAGTTTGAAATCCATCAAAACAATTTGTTCCGTACGCATCCCAAATGATTCCAAAATAATCGCGTAGAGGTGACTGTATGTAACACGTACTATGTAAATTATTGCAAATGCAAAAGAATGGAAATATTTTCCACGGCTCAGTTTGAAATGTGGTGGTTAATCACCCTATTCGCAGGTATAAAGCATATTTGGAACGTATATAAAAACTAGCCTAAACATACAAGTACTGTAAAATATTCATTTTGCTTCAGTGTGAACGAGATTGGCTTCAGGCAAAAGAATGCTATATTCAAAAAAATGCAACAGTAACTCTGGCAATTGACATCATTTATTAATTATTTTAGTGCAACTGTCTACTGATTTGTCATTTACTTTAAGAGATTTTGGTAAACAACGTTATTGGTTGTATTTTTTGTAGCGTAGATGTGATTTGAAATATTAGATTTGTGTATTCTGGCCATCTCATATCAGGTAATAAATCACACAAATTACGACAAATATAAGCAGATAACCATAAGTAATCTAACTACAATTCAATTGGAGAAGCGTTGCTGATGGATGAATGGCTTTCTCTCGGGCCGTAACAGGTCTGTCGTTATTTGACGGATTCTTGTAATACTATTCGTCATTTATATGTCTAGTCGAATTTGTCAGTCCTGGTTACCCAGAACCCAGACAATGTAAAGGAAAAGAAGAAAGTTAAAGAGAAGAAAAAAGGAGAAGAGCAAAGAAAAACAGAAGTGCTTAGTTTAAGAGGAAATATACTTCTAAATAACAACAACAAAATTGGATTATATTGGTCAAGTAGTTTTTTCAGAATTTCTTATTGTTTATCCCAAAACACCTGTTTCCCGGCCATCACTACTCTAGTTTATTGAGCAATATACGGGGTTTGTTCAAAGAGCATTTAATAGCAAAATACACATGCTTACTTTGCCGAAATGAGTCACAAACTATTCCGAAAGATACATTTTGTTTTTATGCGAAAAACAAAGGTTACTTTTCTTTCTTCTAAACAAATTCAAACATTTCGTATTTGTGAGTAATTGAACAAACGCGCTACGATATTCAAAAAACATACACATGCACATTTTAAAACATAGCGGATGTGTCTATCATCTTTTGTTGAGAATTACTCACAAATACGAATTGTTTGATTTTGTTTATGAGAAAAAACATAACCCATCCTTTTCTGCATAAAAATAAAATTTATCTTCCGGGATGGTTTCCCATTTGTATCAGCAAGATAAACTAGTGAATTTTGTTATAAAATGCCCTTTGAATGAACCCTGTATATTGTTCAATAAACTAATAGTTATGGCCAGAAAACATGTGTTTTGAGTTAAACAATTAGTATTTCTCAAACAACTACCTGACCAATATAATCCAATTTTGTTGGGGTTCTTTAGAAATATGAATCCTACGAATCTGGAGAATCTCAAATATCAGAGAGAAACCATCGTCGCATTTCCAACAAGTGCCAAAACCTGCAGTTTGCCTTGGTTTTCGGCCCATAACTTTTTTGCTGTTAGTCGGATCTTTTTACGTGTGGTCTTATTTTGTAGGTCTCATAACTGTGTTATCTATTTTTAAGTATTGCAATCTAGTTTATTATCCTTGTTTGGATGTTGCAAGTCGTAACCGAATATCTGTAGTACAAAATAACTGCGTACGATTCATATTTAGTTTAAGAAAATTTGATCATGTTTCGGATCGTTATCCTCTAATAGGTTGGTTAAAAATGACAGATTTAGTTAAATGCAACTATCTAACCTTTATACATAAGTTACTTGTCTCTGGAACTCCAACTTATCTACGTGAAAAACTAATTTTTAGGTATAATGTTCATCAACGACATATCCGTAACACATTCGCTTTAACAATGCCACTTCATAGTTTTTGTTTTGTTTTTAACAGGTCCTTCCCATATAATGCATGCATATTGTACAATAGCTTAGATTACAGAACAAAAAGCCTGCCGCTGTGTAGTTTTAAAAAGCACTTAAGAGCTCGTCTGCTCAATGATGATTCTTAAAGGTGGTTTTCTCCAGCATTATATTTTTAAGCTAATTTTTATTTAGTTTGTAATCAGTTACATGGGCATTTTCCTCCATTCATTTTCATTATTATTTTCTTTAAAGCTGTACTTTTTTACCATCTATATTCTTATGCAGTTAATGGTTAAGTGTAAGAATAGCTGCCATAGCTAAACTTCGCCATTAGCTGCTCACTAATCTAATTATACAGGGTGACTTTGAAGTTGAGTCATTAATTTTCAGATAATGATTGTAGAAGGAAGATAAACCAAAATATGTGTGTAAAAATAAAAAAAAATTAAAAAAAAAGTTTACCTTGTTTTATAAAGTATGCTCCCGACAAGTATTTCAGTGCGGACCTGTATTTGATCGTGAGGTCTTGGAGCACCGGCATGCCGTCACCTGATTCACGAGCCCGTTTTACTACATTAACAAAGGCACCAGGGGTTGGTTGCACTCGATTGGGAAACCGATCCGCATAAACATGTGCCATTTTTTATTTCGTTTGAGCCACGCAACAGACACCACTATTCACTCACGCGTTACCGACTGACACTGACTGTATATAAATGAATAAAATAATTGTAAAAACATCGTTCCAAATTCTTTCGCTTTTTTGTTTCCGATGCGATGAACCGATAAGGCGGATTATATCCGTTGTCGCCAAACACGAGCACATAATATTATTATTGAGACAGGGCGGTACTCAAACTTCCAAAGGGCTATAACTTTGTTACTTTAATTTTACCAGAAAAATGGTAAAGGAAAAAAACATTTCTTTTGATCAGATCTACTCACTGTTAAAATAAATGACTCAACCTCGAAATCACCCTGTAGATAATAATATATGAATTATCTGTAATTTGTTTTTTTTTCTAATAAAAGACGGTTTACTATTATTATTATCATAAATACCTAAGAATCTTGTATAAAGAGTTTTTTTGTTCCTGCCAACACTGGCGATTGAATCCCAAAAAACACGTTTTCTCATTGTTTGTTGTCGAATAAAAAGTTTTCCCACAAAAATTGGTGTACCCATTTTATGCGTCCATGTTTTGAATACCCCCCTGAACAACTTGCACCAATAAAACCAGACTATACAATTGTTTCGCAAACTAGGGGCATTTTCGGATAATATGATTAGACTAAATGCCCAAAGCTTGTACATTAGGCATTCCGATATTCAGTGCTAAGTGGAGCCTTGAAAAATGCCCCGAGATGGCGTCATCGTGGAATTTCCAACTACCACTTTTACGCTAACATCAATCTTGCATCGATGTCATCAGTACGAATTTCAGTTGACCCGCTTGAAAAATACGAGGGATGTCTTTTAAGTTTTGCATATGGAAATAAAACAACCCGGCAGGTAGTTTTAACTGACTTTATTGTTTTTCGAAGTATTCTCCACGAAGACTAATACACATCTGCATGCGCACGAACCAATTTTCGAAGCACTTAATCCACTCGTTTGCTGGCAGATCCAAAACGGCATTTTTGAATGCGTCAACTGCTTCTTCTGGTGACTGGAACCATTGACCACACAGCCTGTTTTTAATTTTCGGGAAAGTAAAGAAATCGTTAGGACTTAGATCGGGACTATATGTAGGATGGCCCAATAATTCCACGTTTTCTTCCGTTAAATACTGCCCTGTTTTTTGGGCTGTGTGCGAGCTTGCATTGTCTTGGTGGAGGATGATTCTTCTTTCGGGGTTGATTTTTCGAAGCTCGGTGATAACTTTTGGCAAACAAATGGTGGTATACCAATCCGCAGTAACATTTCTTTGCTCATTGACACAAATGTCGCGGCCATCTTTTTCGAAACACTTCGAGAACGGATGACTTTTGTTGGCTTTTTTTCACCTTCGAACACCCAAACAGCCGACTGTCGTTCATCTTCTGGTTCATAACAGTAAATCTACGATTCATCACCACTAACAATGCTGTACACATTTTTTGAGTTTCCGGAAATGGTCAAGCGCTTTTTGACACCAATTAACCCTGGCTGATTTCTGCTCTTCACTCAACAGTGGGGTGTCCAACGAGAAACTAACTTACGTACTCCTAATTCTACATGTACAATTTTTTGAATTGAGGTCTTTGAGATCTTCAAGGGCGCATCAATCTCGCGATATGTCACATGTCTATCTTCAATGATGAGTTTGCGTACAGCATCGACGTTTTCCTGGGTGACTGCCGTTTTCGGTGTCCCACCCTGGGATCGTCGCTAAGACTCACCCTTCCACGTTTGAATTCTCCATACCAATGGGAAATTGTCGACTGATGTGGCGCTTCGTTGCCGAAAACAGACAGTAACTCAGAAAGGCATTCTGGATGCGATAATTCTCTCTGAAAGTTGTAATAAATTATGGCGCGAAAATGTTCTCGGTTGAGTTCCATTTTTCTAATGATTTGGCGAAACTTAAAAATTCATTGCAGTGAGAACAGTGCACGTATTGTTATGAAACTTTGAATTTAAGTTTACTAACGAGTGAGGTTAAGATTCAGTACTGACGTTCGATCCGCGCGGCCTACTATGTTTCTACATGCAAAACTTAAAGGACATCCCTCGTAATTTGGATGACTTTTTCAATAAGCACTAAATATCATACAGATTATACCTTTTAAAGTTGATGAATCTAATAAAGTCAGAACCTAAAACTTACCTTGATAATATTGGATCCAGATTTTGTTGCTAATGCTTGAACTTCACTTCCCGAGATCCATTTTGTGGGACTATTCTGAAACAAAAACATTTGTATGAAAAATGTCTGGTGATATGAGAGACGATTGTTATTAGGCAATAAGAAATGCTTCATAGGAAACCCAGGTAGATGACATTGTTGAAGATTGAACAGTTTAACTCAGCCATAAAATTCATAAGTACGATAACAATTTTACCAGGAACGAATGAGGAAATTCATAAGGTTAACAGAATATGGATACATATACTGAAAAAAATGGAAACATTACGGTATAGCGGGAACGAAAACAATAGTGACAGGTAGGAGAGATATCCGACACTTGACCCAGGCTCAGGTATAACTACCAATCGCAGAGCCCAGCCCAATGCCTCGAAAGACCCAGGTCGACTTCAAAATGATTCAGCTTAACTTATAAAAAATTGCGGATCTTAGAAAAGTCAGATATGGCTATGCCAAATGCTTTTATGCATTGGTCCATTGACTCTGAAGTTTTCAAGTGCGATTTAATATGGCAAAAATGCTATCTCTAAAACGTTTCTACATTAATATTCTACGAAATGTGCTTCTCTATAATTTCCACAAGGCCCCGCAGCTACCGGATGTTTTTTGAGAGGTGGAAAGATAATCCCTCCTTCATTCTCTCTTGCCCGCTGCCTTCAGAAACTAAAAGACGGGAACTTCTTGAGTATATACTATAGCCACAATTGTTTCCGCTGAAATTAATTTCCCTCGTCTTAATTGAAAGTTCGCCATCCAGAAGCTATCTATTCCATCCCGAAAGCATAACAAACTCGGCAGTTTTTAGACGGAGTTGAAAAAAGTTGAAAATGTAAGAATGAATTGGCAGAAAACTATATTATATAGTGTTTCATAGCACAAACATATAAGTGGGTACAAATTAGGTATTTTCAATGTCAACTTAGAAAAATAGCTCCTTTAGTTCATATCAATTACGTCACAAAACTTTATTTGTAGGTGACATATATTGACAGGGTTAGACTATATTTTGATTTTGACAGCCTTATATAACCAGGGGGAAATATGTGGCCATATGTTGACTTTTAAACTAAAAAATATACTTTGAACGTGAGATAAACACCATTAGCAAAATGAAATGTTCTATGTTAAAAGTAACAAGTTTTCATTTCCATGGGTCTTAAAATAAGAGAATCGTATAGATTGAGAGCTCAGTATAACGGTTGTGTCTGGAAGATAGATACCTTTTTAAGAGCGGGTCACAGCTTTTGCTCTCATTGTTTATGATATTTTTGTTATGAAGAAATAACAAAAAGTATAGAGTAGAAAAAGAAAGGAGTAAAAAAATTATATAAATTAAAACTGCCAGAGAACTGGTCCCAGGGTAGTGACAGAAACGTACGTGACCCCGAAAGAAATTAAAATAGATTAATTATTATATTATTGTTTGTGATTATTGACTTTCGTTTCCAAGAATCTTTGTTTTTTACTCAGTTGCAATAATGTACCACTGAACTTCAAAAAGGTGTACTTATTAGGGTAAATACTGGAAGCACCGGCAAAATGGTATTTGCCGACACTGTAAGTAAGGCGTTCTTGATATCAGTAGTCCAAATCGCAATAGTTCACTTTTAGATATTTACTCATTGCTCAAGGTCAAGTCCGAAATTACCTCATTTACAAGGAGAGAGAATTTGAATTTGAGGGTAATACAATTTTCAGGTGCCACTAAAAACGTGCTTTCTTAAACGGTTATACCAATTTTTTAGTGTCTGTTTTCATGAAAATATGTCATAATGCGTATTGTAGAATTAGAAAGAGTACTTATAGATTGTTATATCAGTTACATTTACAGTGATTTGTCGATATGTGTAATGAAAGTCGGGAATAAAGTACGCGAGGGGAGAATAAATTTTGATGATATTGTGCCTGTCTTAATGGTTACTTTAATTTCGTCGTATATTCCAAATAACGCATATTTCACGCTGTTTGGATGGTTTACTTCCACAGTTTGTGGATTTGATTTTTTTGGCGGAACATTGAAAACCCAGTTACCATAATTATATTAACCTAAATATCAACTTTTTGAGTCCAAAAGTTGCAAAATTTTTCTTCAAATAAAATGCATGATTAAGGCTTTACGGTACCGCGACCTTTTTTCACGTAGAAATTATTTTCGCAACATTATCATGACTTGCCCACCTTTTTAGTTATAAATAAAAGACCATTTGCCTGCATGAAGCATTTTATACATTCAAACCTCCTGTTCACATATCAAAAAAACTCGCATCAAGTAGGTTGACTCTGCATATGCCGCGCAACGCTGTCAGCAATAAATCCATAAAGGATTATGTCAAACACAAGTTTGGCCTTCTGAAAAAGAAGCTAGCTAAGAGCATGTATAACAAAGAAATTAAATGCATCAAGTCAAACAGGTCAATACAGTCAGTCCATAGTCCTCACCCATTTGATATGGATATATCCAGACTCGTGTGTATTGAAAATAATTCTCTATCATTTTAAGTTTTAGAGGCAAATGTGCGGGAAAATCTATGATGTGCGAAATACGCATAATAAGAAGCGAATAATTATATACTAAGTGACATATAAATCCGAACACCCAGTTTAAATGGTTTTATTTGAATAAAAGTTGGTGAATGTATTTATCTTACTGTAAATAACAAGTGAAAAAATTTTCAGCCTTATCAGTTGGACATTCCGGTTTTTATACTGCTTTTTTTTAATTCACTAACGCTCTAAAAATGAATATTTCAGCCGCAGTAAAGAATCAACGTTGGCGGACTTTGGTTCTTGTCATCCTTTACGATCGGTTACGATGCCTAGAGTACGGAGACCTGTACGATTTCGTCAACTTAGTGAAGGGCCGTATAGTGGGACTTCGGGAAGCTGGACTTTCTTTTCGGGCAATTGCAGTTAGAGTGCAAAGAAGTGTAGACACTGTGGTTAGGTGTTGTCAGGCATGGCTTCGAGAAGGCCGTACGCAAAAAGCAAGGGGCACTGGACGCCGCCGTAGAACAACAGACCGTGAAGATCGCCGCCTAAGATTATTGGCCTTAAGGGACCGTTTCTCCACTACCAGGTCCATGGCAAATGAATGGTTTGCAGAACACGGAAGACCTATTGGCATGCGAAGTGTTTACCGACGAATGAGAAGTTTCGGCTTGTTTTCATACCGGCCACACTGGATCCTCCCTTTAACTCGAGAACACCGACGTAATCGCCTTGAGTGGTGCAGACAACGGTCACTCTGGGATCAGGAATGGAACAGTATTGTCTTTAGTGACGAGTCTCGAATTTGTTTAGGCATGCACGATGGTCGTGCCAGGGTTAGAAGATGACGTGGTGAAAGGAGGAATCCACAGTTTTTTGTTGAAAGACATGTTCATCACACTGTTGGAGTTATGGTTTGGGGTGCAATAGCTTATGGTTCCAGGTCACCTTTAATCTCCATCAGAGGTAACATGAACGCGCAGCGTTATATCCACGAAGTTCTAGAACCCCACCTTTTACCCTATCTTGACACCCTGGCAGATCCAACTTTCCAACAAGATAATGCCCGACCACATGTTGCAAGAGTCACAATAGACTTCCTTCAACATAATGATGTCACATTGTTACCATGGCCACCAAGACCTCCCGACTTTAACCCCAATTGAGCACGTGTGGGATATGATGGGTAGGAGATTGCTCAATTTGCAAGGTCCTCCTCAGACTCTAGAAGCATTTCGAGAGGAGTTGGTGGTTGCCTGGAATGAGATACCATAGGAGGACATTGACCATCTGATCAGAAGCATGCCTAGGCGCGTTGGAGAATGCGTGGCACGTCAGGGTGCATCCACACCTTATTAAAGGTCAAAGGGCTTTAAAGCAGTGCAATCATTTTGAAATTTTTATCATTTACTTATTATGCTTCATTAAGTACTTATACAAAATTTTATTGAAAGAAAACCATTTAAACTGGGTGTTCGGATTTAGATGCCAAAAATTCTGATATACTCTCGCTCACCCTCTACAACCTCCAATTTTCAATCCCTACTAAAGTTTTTCTGAAAATAATCAGAAACCTCTGAAACATAAAAAAAACAGTCTGTTCAATTTTAATTTTTATCGCTTTTTTGTCCTTAGCTGTGCCGCCATTGGACCGATTTTTAAAGCCTACAAGCACCTATGTAAAGTAGTTTCCCTGATCCCCGAGATATTCCTGATATATTTGAGTTGATCGACTCTATACTATTAGGCGTAGACATTACCTAGTTGGTACATCAGACTCAATTAGTTGCGATTTTGTAGCAAAGCTATGCAGTAATTTGTCGTTGATTACCTTCGAAGAGATCTTACAATTTTAGAAAAAGTATGCCTTGTCGAGAATTAGCTACACCACATTGTCAGTAGTCAGCGAAAAGTTAAAACTTCCTTGCTCGCATATATCTC
The DNA here is from genome assembly GCA_963669975.1 of Acanthoscelides obtectus. Taxonomy (NCBI): domain Eukaryota; kingdom Metazoa; phylum Arthropoda; class Insecta; order Coleoptera; family Chrysomelidae; genus Acanthoscelides; species Acanthoscelides obtectus. Next base: position 29,932,053 of record CAVLJG010000003.1, read on the forward strand.
TGAAACGTTATAAATATTAAGTATATCTACCGTGAAATTTCACCTGAAAGAGACAGCGGTTCTTTACGTACATATTCCAAGAGTTGACGTGGGTGAGGCTGTGACTTTGCAGCACATAATCGAGTATCCACATATTTGAACGTAAGCGATGCATTTTCAATTCCAGCAAAGCAAATTCCACGTCCATTTTCATGTAAGCGTAGAGACTGCAAAGACTAACATCACTTGCAGCGGTTTTTAAATCATAGAAACTCAGATTTGCCACAAACGAAACATTTTTTTTGCAAACATGTTCGCTATAACGAATTTGCAAATAATGTTAAAACCGATATAATATTCGTTACCAGCAGCCTCAAAAACATACAAAACTGGAATTTTAAAGTAATAAAAATATTCTTTTGCATGCATATCCGCTATATTGAATCCGCTATTTTAATTTTTGGCAAATGGATATCATATTCGTTTCAAAATTGCATACATTTTTTATAAAACTTAGAGTGTCCTTCTAGTTTTAGCCATACTTTTGAACCCAGCCCCACCGTACCCTAACTGATTCTATAGTTGCCTGGTGGGCGGGAGATTGAACGTAAGAAGAAAATAGTCTCATCGCGAAGCGTATCTCTACTATTTGTAGTCTATATACCCTGCTCCTCACGTAAGCCATAACCTGGGGTATGCAAAAGGCCGCCGCTTTGCCGCCGCCTGGAAAGCGAGGGGCGCGGTCTGTAGGTGTACTTTTCTCTCGTCCTGGACATCAGAGGAATAATACTGGAAGACCGCCCGCATGGAGCGTCGGCAAATAAAAACAAACTAGGACACGATCGTTCCCTATTGACGAACCCGTTCCGGTCGAAGATTGGAACTCTTTGCTTTCCAGTTTACCAGCTTTGAGAATTTTATGTGCATGCAAATACAAGAAATGGAATATAGCGTCAATTTCTAAAGGCGGCGTAAAACGGCCCTACATATCCGTGAATCGATGCTCCCAGCCCTTTGGTTTAAAACCAGATGTACTCTTCGACGTCCCTTATGGAATGAAGTGGAGTGCCGGAAACCGTACCCCCCCCTAAAGGAGGTCCCTATGGTGTTCACGGCAGTATTTTTCTCATTTTTTCTGCTATTCATTTGTTTTACTTTTTCCGCTAAATGCTTATTTTTCTCACTATTTTGGAATGTTTTGTAATACAATGAGCGCCCCCTTAGACGTTCTGGTCCATTAAGACCCAACTTTACTAAGCCGGCTCAAAAAAGTGCGTGGCTCAGGAATGCAACCAATGAGAAGGTGCCTCTAAAGCAATGGATGTAAAGAATATGGCCGATTTCTTGTAAAATGTCTCTCAAACGAAAGAATAATTATACGGTTTACCAGCGGCTCACGGTGGTTCACATCCTGATGGAGTGCCCTAGTTATCAAAATGCCAGAAGTCTCAACCACCTTTCTAATGACATCAGTGAAGTGTTACTGCATCAAACCGATAAACTTGTGAAATTTATCAAAGACATTGACATGTACTTCAATACATAGATTATTGTGTCGTCCATACCGCTAATAATCCTACGAGGTTGATGCGGTACTATCTGTTAAATAAAAAAAAAATCATACGGTTTGTGTAAGATAGGAATTAATTTCCATATTTAATCAAGAAATACGGCATAAATCACATGGTTTTGCTGCAAAAACCTATTTTTTAATTTGCGTCTGGACTCGAAGCAAGGTCACAAATCTGTTACAGTATCTAGATTTTGATATGACGGCAATTAAAATTTTATGTGTCCCAAAATTCCTCCACATATTCTGGTTGATAAATTCTTTGAAGGTATAAATGAGATTATAGAATGCTTATTCTTCAACAAACATCGGGTAAATATTCAATTTATTGAACTACCGTGCCAGAAATCCTATTTCTTAAGCCAGCCCTGTTAATTGGGAGCTCTCGCGCCCTCTACTGGGCAGTTTTGGTTCGTCGAATTCTTTTCTGATTGGTGAAATCTGCATCAAGTTTTGTGTCCTGACACAAATGAAAAACAGGTTTTTGAAACTGAATTATGTTATATATACTAAGTGACATATAAATCCGAACACCCAGTTTAAATGGTTTTATTTTAATAAAATTTTGTATAAGTACTTAATGAAGCATAATAAGTAAATGATAAAAATTTCAAAATGATTGCACTGCTTTAAAGCCCTTTGACCTTTAATAATGTGTGGATGCACCCTGATGTGCTACGCATTCTCCAACGCGCCTAGGCATGCTTCTGATCAGGTGGTCAATGTCCTCCTGTGGTATCTCATTCCAGGCAACCACCAACTCCTCTCGAAGTGCCTCTAGAGTCTGAGGAGGACGTTGCAAATTGAGCAATCTCCTACCCATCATATCCCACACGTGCTCAATTGGGGATAAGTCGGGAGATCTTGTTGGCCATGGTAACAATGTGACATCATTATGTTGAAAGAAGTCTATTGTGACTCTTGCAACATGTGGTCGGGCATTATCTTGTTGGAAACTTGGATCTGCCAGGGTGTCAAGATAGGGTAAAAGATGGGGTTCTAGAACTTCGTGGATATAACGCTGCGCGTTCATGTTACCTCTGATGAAGATTAAAGGTGACCTGGAACCATAAGCTATAGCACCCCAAATCATAACTCCAACAGTGTGATGAACATGTCTTTCAACAAAAAACTGTGGATTCCTCCTCTCACCACGTCGCCTTCTAACCCTGGCACGACCATCGTGCATGCCTAAACACAATCGAGACTCTTCACTAAAGACAATACAGACAGGCCAACAGATAGACAGATGGAATTAGCGGACCTCTTTTTTGGTGATTCATTCCAAAACATAAACAAAACAATTCATATTTCGTTCTTATCAACATATAGCAGAAATTGAGTGAACTTAAAAGAAGAAAATATTGATTTGGGTGAAATAATAGTAATAGTATTATTAATAATAATAATATTAATAGTAATAATAACAATAATACTATATTTATTGCCCAACAGATAACACCATTTAAATGACAATGTAATTGAATACAATTTGACGTTACAGTATCTTTAGCTGCAATCATAGCTCGCCCAATTTCTGAAAAAAATGAAAGAAAAAGATGAATTGTCACACCTACATGTCTTAAATGTTATAAATTGAATAATAGTACTCGCTGAATACAGCAAATCTACCTTTGACCTTATCATGATGAATGTCACAATTGTCAGCTATGGCGTTAAAGCTGGAGCACATAAAGTCCACGGGTGACTTAATCATAACATTAGAATTTGGTGTTTTTAAGTGCGAGAGATCCTCGGGAAATGCGGGACGGTACATGAAAATAAATTTTAGCTAATAAAGCTGAAGAATCAACATCACTGTGTACGAGTTGGTAAAGGAATTTTAGACTATTACAAATTCTTCTCAGCTCAATAGGATGCATTTCAAATCCGAGCAACATCGCTGATTGGGCACTCCCACGATTGGGATAAACACCATCTGATTTGAAAGTCAAGTATTTAAGAAATCTCCTCTGCACACCTTCAATTTCATGTGTATAGATTTGGTAATACGGATGCCATACACCAAGGTGCAGTATAAAACCTTAAGTACCGTCTCACTACCAAATGATTTATAATTTCTTATCAAAAAACCGAGATTTTTCATAGCGGATGATACTATTATATTAATATGATCTGTAAATTCTAATTTAACACACCTAGATCCCTTACTTCTGAACAATGCATCAAACTGACACCTTCCAGTGGGTAATCAAAAGCTATTGGATTCGTTTTCCTGGTAAAAGAACAGGTCTTGTATTTGCTAATATTCAAAAACAATTTATTATTTTCCATTCAAATATAATTACGATTCAGGCCAGCTTGCAAGATTGGACAGTCATCAATGCTGTTAATCTGAGCACATATATTTAAATCATCGGCAAACAACAGAGAAGGACAGGTTAAGCAGTTAGAGAGGTCATTTATAAAATAAAGAAAGCGAAGAGAGCCTAAATTTGATCGCTTGAAATGTTCAGAAACAGGTACAACACCTAGTAAAAGCTGAAGCAGAAAACCAAATTAATGTGACTAGGTTGAGAAGCAACGGTAGATCGATCTTCTTAGCATAAAAACCTATAATAAATGCCTGGTAACGCACAGCTATCGGCAACGTGCTTCTGCCACCAAGAGATTACCAATAATGCGGTCTTTAAAAATAGAACAGAGCGGTATAAACATCGGTGTTGAAACAGCTCGTGCTTGATATCAATCTAGGGAGTCTGCAGGAGCCCAGAGTAAATGTCGTTTAGTCACGGATTCATAATTCTACGGCGGTTAATCTTAACAACGGTTTACCAGCAGCGATATTAGAAGTTTTATTCCAATAGGCGGTTCTGAACTAGTTCACAAATCCCGAATTATTTTTCTGCGCATGCTGGATGTAAGAGCAATTCAGGATTTCCGAAACTATTCTATTGGAACAGAGAATTACACGGCGCGTTGACGCGAACATAACCTTACTTATACTAATAATAATCCGGCGTTATGCAAAGTATAAAAAGGCGAAGTGTTGCTAAAAAGCGTTTTCCAACTTAACCCAACAAATATTTATGCAAATTTTCTAATCCCACTTATTTCAAGTAAAATTTAAAATTATCAAGTATCCGTATGCAAGACGTGGAAATTGAGATAATTTCTTGTTTTTTGACGAAAATAATTTTAGTTCCAAAAAGTTTATATTACAGTAGCAGATGGTCGAACAATCAATCATAATTAATCACCTCAAAATAAGATTACAATAAAACTTAAGTTACTAACAGAATAATTCAATTCAGAGTAAAAACCAGTGCTTGATATATTAAAGGTTGCGATCATTCTATTGGCAACTACCTATTAGAGAAGAGTTATGAAAATACAGCAAAATCTACCCCAAGCTTTTTACTATGAATTGAATTATTCTGTTAAGAACTTAAATTTTATTATAATTTTATCTTGAGCTCATTAATCATGATTGATCGTTCGACCATATACTACTATAATATCAAGGTCTTTGTAATTGAAAACTATTTTCTACTTTTTAGTTTGGTTAGCTATAAAAGTGTGTTTTTTTAGTTTTTTTATTAGTTATTCATTTTTCATTTTTTAGTTCGATTCGTCAATTAGTTTTTTGTGGGCAAGTAGTATTGAAATATCTTACGAACCATTTCGTAATCTAATCATTTCATTTAAAGCTTCACTGTTGCATGGGGTTTTTCCTGTTAACTTAGAGCAATCAAGTTCTTCAATCCGAATACCGTCTAAATATCTTACACGACATAAGCTCGCCCAGCAGCAAACAGTCGCGCCGCTAGATAACTGCATGATCGACTGTACACCTTGCATCTTGTGGATGGTCGTAGCCCAACTCAGGATTAATGGCAACATTAGTCTCTCAGCAGTCCCATAGCTGTATTTCGCTGGAAACTGTATCGATATCTATCGGCTTAATCATGTGCACACCATCTTTACCCAAATCGATACGGACTGACGGTGAGAATGGACTATCTTGAAAAAGTATCTATCAATCCTGGCGGTCCTAATAAGGATAATAGAAAACTGTTATCAAATTAATGCATTGTCGTCGGTCCTTGCTACGTGTGCGAAGTTTCAAATCAATCAAATTCAGGAAATTGGTGAAAATTATGCTAAGAAATTCCGATGCATACATGCATACATACAGGCCAAGACAAACATGCCCTACATCAAAAACAAACGTAATGCTGTCGGTCCAGTATTAAATACGATCCATCGACCACCGTCACGTCAAAGCTCAATATTTGTCCGGATTATCCGTATTCCAGATTTAGGAAATTGAGCCAACCTAAATATCCCGCATTTGATCTATTTCCCATAGGCGTCGATCATTGTGTAGTAGATAGGAAACTCGTGAAACTTTCTAATTGGAGGTGTTATTCTTTGTTTCTTCTTCCTTCATTGGTTCTAGAAAAAGCACGTTTCTATGCAAAATACTGAATTGAGCATGTACTTCATACGAATTGCTTTGCAGCTGTTGATTCCTCACCGTATATATAAAAATTGAAATTTACAAAAACATTTACTGCAACAGAAACTGCCTATAACATAGTGCTGATACAATGGCAACGTCGTAATATTAAAAAGAGTATAAGCTAATACTCGTATAACACATAATCATAGTAACAAGACATAGAATGGAAAATAGTGTGTTTGGCGTATATTAAAAAATATGAGAAAAGAGAAGAAAAGTAGGGAGTACAGAAAAAAGAGTAAAATGCAATCCCTCCCTTTTACAGAGACAAAGAATGTCGAGTAACAGGTACTTGAATGCATGGCAACTCAAGGCTTTCATAAGCTGTGGAATTGGATGGTATAAGTAATATACGAGTATATTATATGATAACGATCTACAGAACAATCTACAATTCAAGTTTTGAATTCTAGTGATTCGGCCAAAGTGAAACAGTCGTTAACCCATAAGTATGTTTCCAAACTATATTAAAAACTCATATATGACTTAAGATAGATCTTAAAGTCGTCGAAACGTCGTGTTTTCAATAAATGTTTCGACCGTCGACCGAAATATAGGAATTAGTCTTCTCCATAATTCGGACCAACGAATTCGGACTAGGTAGAAGGAGGAAACATTCGATTTATACTAATAAATATATATTGAATTTTAAAACTAAGAAAACACTTTGGCACGCTAATCTTCCGTACACGAGCCCAGTCGCATATGAGTTGGATCAACGAAAAATATTTATAGAATATTAAAATAACTTGAAAAAAACAACTTAGATAATTTGAAACTATATATTATTAACAATTAATCAACAATATTTGTTACATTTTTAAGCTAAAATAATAAACAAAACAAAAAGATTGTTCATATGGAAATTTAACCTTTTTCTTGGGACAATCGGCGTGATATACTTCTCCTCGCCTGCCGATAGTTCTGCTATGTGAATCGCCAACACATACTATATATAGTACTTTAAACTTGGATTCGTCACTTCAGATAACTAAATCCCATTGCTGTTGTACCCAGTTTGTATTATCTCTTGCCCATAGAAGTCGGCTTAGTTTTTGGTTTAAAGAAAAAAGTGGCTTATCCTTCGCCTAAAATGAAAATTAATTAAGCGTGAGCAGTCTTTGATACTCACAATAGTCACAACTTACTTTGTAGAAAGACTATACCATTTTTTTCATCGTTCTTAAGCGAGTATCCTTTGGAACTCTTTTACCAATCACATGTGACCATTTTACAGCTATTTCCCTCAACGCAGCTCTACGATTTTCTTTAATAATTGCACGAAGAGCACGCTGATCTCTTTCCGTAATCTTTGAACGACTGCCATATCTATGTTTTGTCTCAATATTTCCATTTTGTTTAGACAGTGAGATAACGTTTCTTTCTGATCCTTGAGGGACGCACAGATCTTTTGCAATTTCATGCCCAGAAGCTCCATTTTTGTGTGCATCAACAGTGAAATTTCGCACATCGTCGCACAACGCTTATCCGCGAGCCATTTTTACAACTAAACGTTAAATTGACATCTTTAGCCAAACATTATACTATTCAATTGTTTTTCCAAGGCCCGCTTTAAAAAAGATCCGATTTCGCCGCGTAAGCATTTTTTTAACGTATTGCACGAGATGGTCCCACTAATATGCGACGGACATCATACACAATTTTTTTGTTTTTGTTTATTATTGTAATTCAATTATATATCAAATATTGTCGATTAGTTGCTAATACCACATAGCATCAAACTATCTTGATTGGTTTTATTCAATTTATTTTGAATAAATGAAAGTTTGTTCACAAATACAACATTCTATAAATATGTTTCGTTTATTACTCGTGTTTCGATGCTGCCCCTAAGAACAAGATGCAAAGACTGCAAGTTGTTGTATATTTGTTTTTAGTTTAAAGGAATATGATCATATTTCATATTATATTAGTGAGCGGGGTTGGTTATGTATGGACCATGTGTACAAATATCATATGCTCACTTTTACTCATAAAATATCGATTCCCTTCTTAACTTTTCAAAAAGTCTGCATCTTGCCGCAGTAAGGCGAATTTTAACTTCAGATTCAAAAATCTATTTTTTTTCGATTCAAAATCACCTTTAAATCCCTGTTTAAAGTGCTAGACTTTTCCGTCGGTCGTTTATTTACAATTCTAGCAAAATATATAGTGACGCAAGTATACATTCAAAAATTCTGAGGGTAAATCGTATAAAAAAATTAGCCAAACAGATTCTTCTACATCATTAGCGTTGCGTTCGCGAATTGATCCAGTTAAGTCTTTTGCTTTCGATCCATCTATTGTAGTTCAATTTCATAGTTTCTCCATTTCCTTTCATACGCATTTATAGAATTTTTGAATGTGCATTTTTTTGTACGCTTCACAATGTTTTTGTGTCTAAATATTCTATTCTCCTTACTTACTGATATTGTTATTGGAGGAGGCTGAGCAGAACAGATTAATCTAGACACCGTCTATAAGCAATAAGACATTCGTATTCCAATAAAGGCCTTCTATTAATAGTACTATTATTTGTTTTGATCCACGAAATCGTAGTCAGTGGTCAGATTGCAAGTGTATAGTCAGTCAGGCTTAAGCCGTCAGTTTGACCGTTGTGCTTATAAAAGTGCAGTTCTAGTATTCCAAACAATTGGCAAAAATGGTGAACTGCATAACGCAGTTCAAGAGATTTTTAAATCGGTAGGTATTGTTATAGAATAGTCATTGGCGTTGTGAAACAGAAAACTAGAATTTGGCATGATACTTGAAAGGATTGGAACTTCAGCTTTGAGTTTCATCAACTATTATTTTGGATCTATAAGTTTTTATTGAAGTTCTCTACTTTCGCGTTTACTCGTTCCAGCGCCACGAAATGTTGCTAAGGAACTTCAGAACGCCCCAAAAATCTGTTAAATCGTTCAATAAGTTCATTTCTAAACCTTTTTGGATCAATATAGTGACAATCATATGGCAGCAGTCATTACCATTCAATGTTCAATCAGATATTTGGTTTTCGCCAAGGATCAGATTAGGCAGCTATTCAGAAGAAACGAGTGGAGTTCAAGCAAGGTGTCCTACTGTTTACAATATCAGGCATTCCGTCATTGCTGCTGCTTGATGAAGTCAATTCTTTGTATTGTTACTTTCCAGAATTACGAATTATGCTAGAACTGTTGTAACGTAAACATATAATTCCGTTTATCAGCATTATTAACAATGTTAAACAATAACTAAATGATTCACATCGCAGAACCGATACGTTCGTCCTACTGAACGAGAGTACAGTTGGCTACTAGAATACCATTTAAAAAAAAAATTATTTACGTCGATGTATTGATTTGTACTATGAACCTACTGTTCCGCTATACGTTAAAACGCTCTCATTTTTTTTATGATCCTTTAGAGAAAAAAATAAATGCAGCTGGATTTCCTAAATGAAACACCCTGAATATTGTTGTAGAAACCGGTAGGTACTCTATTTCTGATTCTAGGTTCATATGTTAGTTATACTTATTTCCTCACTTAAAAGCTTGAATCTCTTTATGGTAATTATTCAGGTGTATTTGAATATAATACTGGGTTGCAGCTGGCTGGCTATGCAATCTGGGACTTGATCCCAAACGAATTTTGCTCACGAAACTAATTTCGTTATCGCCTGCCATAATAATTTCGATATAGAAATTAGGGAGAATCAGTTGTCAAAATCATTATGACGGGCCGTACATAAGGCACTAAGGTGACATCAAAATTAATTTGAATGGTGAAAATTCAGTTGGGATCATGCCTGGATTCAGGCTTCTAATATCAGCTCGAGTACATATCTGTATATATATATACAGTAATGGACAAAAGTATATACTTAAATTAATATTGTGCTGTATTTCTTTTTTAACTTACACCATATACCCATATACATAATTCGTTATAGCATAATATTCACTTATACATAAATAAATTCATTAGACTCCCCAAATTAATTGAAAAAAACTGGAACTATAAAGGACAAAACTATATAGACAGAGCAAAACAATTATAGAAAAAAGAAGCAAAGTTCATTGAATTATAGAAAACCAACCATGTTTGTGTTAATATTTTGTAGCATAACCATTATACCATTATTATCAATCACCGCCTGGCATCGTCTCGGCATTGATTGCAGAAGTTTCTTGATATAAGATTCATCAATCTGTCTCTACTTTTGCTCCAAAGCGGCAAAAAGTTCATCCTTGTTTGAATAATTTTTATCTTGTATTTGCTTATCTAAGTATTCCCATAGATCTTCAATGGGGTTTATATCGGGAGACTTTGAAGGCCATTTGAGAACTGGTATTTTCTCATCCAGAAAGAATTTCTTTGCGAGATTTGAAGTGTGCGTCGGGTCATTATCTTGCTGGAAGATTGATCTTAAGGGCATATTGCATTCCATATAGGGTGCTTTAGTACGTCTGTGTAGACAAACTTATTCATAATGCCATCAATTATCTGTAGAGGTCCCATCCTAAACGCCGAAAACCACCCCCAAACCATAACAGACTCGCCTCCATGTTTGACAGTGGGCAAAGTGTACCTGGGGTTCAATCTTTGTCCACTAGGACGTCTAACGTAATGAGCATCATCTGATCCAAACATACTGAACTTGGATTCGTCACTGTTCCAGTTACAGATGCTCCAATCAAGATGCAACCGTGCAAATTGTAATCGGTCCTTACGGTTTTTCCTCGAGATTAGCGGCTTCTTACTCGGGCGACGTGCAAATAATTTCAAATCATTTAATCTTCTACTTATAGTTTTCTTAGAAACACTGGCAATTCCTTTTGTCGCGATTTCGGCTTTTATTTGTCTTGGGGGTTTTAAACGGATCTTTGGACGAAATTACTTTTAATAATCTAACTGATCTAGCATTTAGTTTTCTAGTCCGACAACTTCTCTTAGAGAAAAAAAATATCTCTTTGTTTATAGTTGTTCAATATTGCCCAAACTGCTTTATGCTTCAGTTTCAATTTTTTGGCAATGTCGACTTGACGTTGACCATCTTTGTGTAACTCAATGATCTTAGTTTTCACATCGAAAGAAATTTCTGGACCACGCGGCATGGTCTTAAAATCACTCAACTTATTCCACAATACTTGATGAACACAAACTAACCCTCTTCTGACACGAAACTGAACTAAACTAATGTTGAAAAGAATTTGTCTACATATATATGTCACTCATAAAAAAGTGCTTATATTCAGACTTATATTGTGTTCATTGTAGATAATGTAAAAACAAGGAATTTAGTTTGTCTACTAATAACGCATTTGTTTATGGAGGAATGAAGTATGAATTCGTTTCCTGAAGGCATTTAGGTAAATATTCATATTTGTCTATATACTTTTGTCCATTACTGTATATAGTATATATAACTTGAGACGTGGTCATTGTCGTTTAGACCAGTTAGGTGAATAATAAAGCTTCCGCCTGTTGTTGGGTACTTCGACAAAATTCAAGCAAAGAGGACTCTTTATACTTTATTAATCTCTAGCTTTCAATGGACTTTGCCATCTTCATCAGGAGAGTCGTATGTGAGATTGTTGCTAGATGTTATTAATGTTTAGGTTGAGGGAAACAAGCAGTAACCTGGTGAATGCTGGATACATGGTACATTCGTCAAAATTAATATAAACTGCACACAGCTGTACGTCAGGAAATTAAAACGGATTAAAAATATTTAAAACAATGGTTAAAAGCTACATCGTGAACCACCTTATGCTGCACAAGATGGTGGGCACAGGATCCGAATGTACCATGTATCCCGAATTCACCAGGTTACTGGTTGTTTCCCTCAACCTAAAAGTTAATAACATTTAGCAATAATCTCACTTACGACTCTCCTGATGAAGATGGCAGAGTCCATTGAGAGCTAGAGATTAGCAAAGTATAAAGAGTCCTCTTTGGTTGAATTTTGTCGAAGTACCCAACAAAAGGCGGAAGCTTTATTTTTCACACATCATGCTATATAATAAAAAATAGGAAAGTAATGGGCAAAATCCGCAAATAGGAGGAAAGTCGATTCGAACAGAAAATAGGGTAGGTAACCCGAGCAACACGTATTTCTGTTTGTTGGCTTCATCAGGCCCGAAATGAATGCACATATGCAACCACAAAAGTAGATACACATGCCCATACATCCGGATACGGGTGTAACCTGAGGAAACGAAGATGGAGAGGGAAAAAAATATGACTCACGAAGTCCCTATATCTGTGTATATATATATATATATAAAATACAATTAATTGTTAATTGGGAAATTGGCAAACCTCTTAGGCCAATTTCCCAATTAACAATTAATTGTATTTTGTACCCAACTAGTCGTTGGCTTTGGCAATGACTACTGCTCATATATATATATATATCTTGAGACGTGGTCATTGTCGTCTAGACCAGTTAGGTGAAAAATTAAAGCTTCCGCTTTTTGTTGGGTACTTCGACAAGATTTAAGCAAAGAGGACTCTTTATACTTTTTTAATTCTCTCTAGCTTTCAATGGACTTTGCCATCATCATCAGGAGCTGCAATTACAATGATAACAGTAGCAACAAAGGTGTAAAATGAATTTAAATTGACTCAACTTACAGTAGTATGTGAGAATGTTGCTAATTGTTGTTTACGCATATGATGAGGGAAACGTCCAGTAACATGGTGAGAGCTGAATAGGTTGCACAATAGTCAAAATTTATACAAAACATGACAAGAACACGTTAAAACAGATTAAAAATTATTTTAAAAATTAGAACATTACATCGTGAAACCACCTGATGATTGCACAAATTAGTGGTCATGGAATGATGAATTGATGAGTGACATGAAACCCTTTGACAGAAGGCCGAAGGATGTCAATGTCAGTATTGAAAGATGGAACGAATTGTGGGCGTGTGCCAAAAACGTTGCCAAATCACTTCAGATGAAGAGATTTACAGAATTTTATGATGGAATTTGTTAAACCGACCAGAGGCAGTTGAATAAACTATATTATTATTAATGGGAATTTAAATTAACAATTATTAATAAATCGTGAGGAGAGAATTATTGTATTTTGAGTGGAATGAAATTTACTGGTGGAAACGGACAAAACACAGATTCTAATTATGGTTGTGAAGAGTTGAAATTTGGGGAGATATGTAAGTTCTCCAATTTTTCGCAGTTTAGCAGATATGAGTAAATGACACTCAGTTGTTTAACATCTGTCTTTTTGTTGATACAGTTGTTATTCATGAAAATGTGGGACATTTCCAGGAATAAACGTTTGGAAAGGTGTTTTTCTTTATCAAGAACTTTGATACTTGTGTAATTCATAGAATGCCCTGTTGTGTTAACATGAGATGCTAGAGCGCATCTTTCAGGATGAAGCCTAGCATCACTTTTGTGTGATGTAATCCTTCCTTTAAGAGATCTGGAGGTCTGACCTATGTATATTTGGTTGCAGTTGTTGCAATTGATGGAGTAGACTGTGTTGGTTAAGCCAAGCAGCGGGACTTTGTCTTTCATTTTTGAAAAAATGCAGTTTATAGTGAGGACGGATTTGCAAGCAATTCGAAAGTTCAAAGGACTGCACAATCTGATAAGCTTAGGGGTCAGTTCCTTGATGTAGGGCAGGACAGCAAAACAAGGTCTGGAGTCCGGGTTGGTGCTAGTACTGTTAGGATTGATGTTATTATTGGGAATTACATCAGTTCCGTTATTGGGGGTTGTGCGACTATTACCTGCATCACCAGAGTTCGGCAAAATATTGGAAGGTGAACTAAAAATGATCTTGTTAATCAGACACTTCGGATAACCATTATTGATGAACAGTTTTGATAGTTTACGTAAATTTGAGGTGTGGAAGGTATTATCTGAGATGCTGATTACCCTTGTTTTCATCTGTTTTACCAAATTGATTTTAATCCCTAGTTTATGGTATGACCTAAAATTGAGAAACCGACCTGAGGCCATAGGTTTCTGGTACCAGTCTACCAATAAACTGTTGTTGTTGGTGCGAATGAGTCTTGTGTCTAGAAAGGGGACAGACAGGTTCTCATCTTCTTTTTCAATGGTAAATTGGATGTAGGGGTCATAGCTGTTGAATTCTCTGACAATACCATCCAGACCTATGGAAGGGAGGCATAAAATAATGTCATCTACGTATTTTTTTATGAAGAAGAGGTTATAGGGTAGTGTCGGAATAACTGTATCAAGCAGATCATCCATGACATATTCCGCCAAAATTGGTGACAGGACAGATCCCATAGGACAACCATGTGTTTGAGAATATATTTTGTTGTTGAAAGAGAAATAATTGTTATGAAAAAGGAATGTTATAATGTTGGTGAAAGATTCTAGAGATATGTTGCAGTGTTGACTTATCTCATTCCAGTGTTTATTAATAGTTCTTGTACATGCATCCAGATAGATGTTGCTGAATAGCGACACCACATCAAGACTGGCGATAATATGATCGGCTGGTATTGTCAATCTATTGAACTGACGAGAGACCTCAAATGAGTCTTTGATGTAGTAATCATTGTCTGCATGTGCTGATTTTAGTGTTGTCGATATTAATGAAGACAAAGCCTGGGTGGCTGAACCTATTGATGTAAGACCTATAGTTGCATCAATAGGTTCAGCCACCCAGGCTTTGTCTTCATTAATATCGACAACACTAAAATCAGCACATGCAGACAATGATTACTACATCAAAGACTCATTTGAGGTCTCTCGTCAGTTCAATAGATTGACAATACCAGCCGATCATATTATCGCCAGTCTTGATGTGGTGTCGCTATTCAGCAACATCTATCTGGATGCATGTACAAGAACTATTAATAAACACTGGAATGAGATAAGTCAACACTGCAACATATCTCTAGAATCTTTCACCAACATTATAACATTCCTTTTTCATAACAATTATTTCTCTTTCAACAACAAAATATATTCTCAAACACATGGTTGTCCTATGGGATCTGTCCTGTCACCAATTTTGGCGGAATATGTCATGGATGATCTGCTTGATACAGTTATTCCGACACTACCCTATAACCTCTTCTTCATAAAAAAATACGTAGATGACATTATTTTATGCCTCCCTTCCATAGGTCTGGATGGTATTGTCAGAGAATTCAACAGCTATGACCCCTACATCCAATTTACCATTGAAAAAGAAGATGAGAACCTGTCTGTCCCCTTTCTAGACACAAGACTCATTCGCACCAACAACAACAGTTTATTGGTAGACTGGTACCAGAAACCTATGGCCTCAGGTCGGTTTCTCAATTTTAGGTCATACCATAAACTAGGGATTAAAATCAATTTGGTAAAACAGATGAAAACAAGGGTAATCAGCATCTCAGATAATACCTTCCACACCTCAAATTTACGTAAACTATCAAAACTGTTCATCAATAATGGTTATCCGAAGTGTCTGATTAACAAGATCATTTTTAGTTCACCTTCCAATATTTTGCCGAACTCTGGTGATGCAGGTAATAGTCGCACAACCCCCAATAACGGAACTGATGTAATTCCCAATAATAACATCAATCCTAACAGTACTAGCACCAACCCGGACTCCAGACCTTGTTTTGCTGTCCTGCCCTACATCAAGGAACTGACCCCTAAGCTTATCAGATTGTGCAGTCCTTTGAACTTTCGAATTGCTTGCAAATCCGTCCTCACTATAAACTGCATTTTTTCAAAAATGAAAGACAAAGTCCCGCTGCTTGGCTTAACCAACACAGTCTACTCCATCAATTGCAACAACTGCAACCAAATATACATAGGTCAGACCTCCAGATCTCTTAAAGGAAGGATTACATCACACAAAAGTGATGCTAGGCTTCATCCTGAAAGATGCGCTCTAGCATCTCATGTTAACACAACAGGGCATTCTATGAATTACACAAGTATCAAAGTTCTTGATAAAGAAAAACACCTTTCCAAACGTTTATTCCTGGAAATGTCCCACATTTTCATGAATAACAACTGTATCAACAAAAAGACAGATGTTAAACAACTGAGTGTCATTTACTCATATCTGCTAAACTGCGAAAAATTGGAGAACTTACATATCTCCCCAAATTTCAACTCTTCACAACCATAATTAGAATCTGTGTTTTGTCCGTTTCCACCAGTAAATTTCATTCCACTCAAAATACAATAATTCTCTCCTCACGATTTATTAATAATTGTTAATTTAAATTCCCATTAATAATAATATAGTTTATTCAACTGCCTCTGGTCGGTTTAACAAATTCCATCATAAAATTCTGTAAATCTCTTCATCTGAAGTGATTTGGCAACGTTTTTGGCACACGCCCACAATTCGTTCCATCTTTCAATACTGACATTGACATCCTTCGGCCTTCTGTCAAAGGGTTTCATGTCACTCATCAATTCATCATTCCATGACCACTAATTTGTGCAATCATCAGGTGGTTTCACGATGTAATGTTCTAATTTTTAAAATAATTTTTAATCTGTTTTAACGTGTTCTTGTCATGTTTTGTATAAATTTTGACTATTGTGCAACCTATTCAGCTCTCACCATGTTACTGGACGTTTCCCTCATCATATGCGTAAACAACAATTAGCAACATTCTCACATACTACTGTAAGTTGAGTCAATTTAAATTCATTTTACACCTTTGTTGCTACTGTTATCATTGTAATTGCAGCTCCTGATGATGATGGCAAAGTCCATTGAAAGCTAGAGAGAATTAAAAAAGTATAAAGAGTCCTCTTTGCTTAAATCTTGTCGAAGTACCCAACAAAAAGCGGAAGCTTTAATTTTTCACCTATATATATATATATATGTAGACAAAAAATATATGTTTTTCATCAGATTAATAAAACTCAAAACCAGATAAGAAAGCCTTACATTCGTACCAAAAGCATACATGCTATTTCGCTTCCAGGAACAAACTTTTCTCGAAGCAAGGCAGACATTCCAACAAAAACTTGATCTTAGACATTTCTGTATTAAACTCTTATTCCACACAAAAACGTCAATTAATAGTGCAGAAACATCTTATTCCGAAATATTTCAATACTAAACCAACTTGAAAAACTTACTCCTTACACCCCCATCTCAGCAAAGCCATCCTCATGTAGCTTATTGCCTTATAAAGGAAACGTCGACGTGATTGAAACCGGTATCCTTTCGTGCACATAATGGTAGATCAAATAGGGGATTTCATCCCTTATACATAGGAGGCGACTTGAATGGCAAACAGTCATTCATTCCTTCAGGTGCGAGCCACCCTCTATGCTTTATCTTCAGACCCAATTCCGGAAAATAAACGAGGTTGCGCTTTCACCCTATGAGGTAAGTGGCAAATCACTACCCTTCCGCCTGAAATATTTCCGCGCTGAAGAAAAAATTTATGGTCAATTCGCTCAGAAAGCTTTTAGATGTTGAAATGGAAATAATTAGAAATCAATGAGATCACAGCTGCTGTAGCCGTGCAGCTTAGATAGTACAGTTAGTTTATGATACGTGTACAATCAACGAAAATCAAAACTGCCAGTTTTGAGATAACAAAGAAGCTTAAGAATCGCTTCAAAATAAATTAATCTGGAAATATTGTATGGGTCTCGCAGGTCAAGACCTTAGCTCCAATTTAGGTACTTGGCGACCTGAAAATGTGCAAATTAAGAATTTTTGAATATATAACTTTTAGAGTTTTCAGATACTAAATCGCTTATGGTATAACTCGAAAACGGTCGACGTTAGAGAAAAATTACTACAGTCCTTTTTACTTCCGCGCCTATTGGTGGAGAAGTATTTTAATCACGAAAATTTCCGAAAATGTGATATGCTTTTTTGATATTATGTGACATCACGAAAAGCCATGTTATTCATTTGTGTCAATCTGTCTGTTGGTCTGTCCTCTAATCCTATAACCGCCTATAACTTGTGAAGTACCAATCGGATTCCGATAAAATTCCGAGACAATTTTACTATTAGGCCAAGGATGTAAGAGCTGTGTAGAAAGTCGGTCCAGTAGAGGCACAGAAAAAGGCCTAAAACGAAAAAGGAGAAGAGTCGCTCAAACTTCGTTTTTTCAGTTTCAGAGGGTCCTGGTCATTTTTGAAAAAAAATAGGGAGTCTTAGGGTGGTGAGAGGTTGATATCAATCTTTGATGTTAGTACGTTTATTCGCTCCTAACATTGGTAACTCTACGCACCTATTAGACATATTTCAAACATCATAGGTACATCCTTAAAATATTCTCAGCGAGTTCTGCTCCCGTCCGTGTGCCGCCGGCCTTGGTGAGAGTCGTGTTGTTTCACACATATTTCTGCCGCGCCACAGCATTGTGTTTCTAATGCCCTGACCGCGCTGCCACGCATTATCCGTAGAAAAGGGCAATAATGTCTATGGGCTAATTGTATGGACCTGTTTGACTGACTTACTTGTCACAGGGTCTAGTTTATGAACTAATAACGGCGTTGCGCTAGGAGTGCAGAGTCAACGCAGAAAATGGTCCAAAAAACTGGACAAAAAATTCGGAGCAAAAAGCTTTTTTACCACATTGTTGCAGGCCAGTTTAAATGCATCGTAGGCTGATAATGTAATCTGCAGCTTTAGAAGAAACTTTAGAGGAAATATGGAAAGTTTGTCAGCTTCATTTGCTTATCCCAAACTAGTGACTTTTTTGTAAGTTATTTGAGAAAATTGTTAAAACAAACTTGAATTGGGTTACCGAGCGGCTAACTCTTGTTTCTTGTTAAGCGACATCTAAAAAACGTGACTATGATATCAAAAAATCGAGCTGGAAAACTTCTCTAGCAGATGCGACGTTTTTTGGGCATCTAATCTGTTTAAAAAAGATCGCTGTGTAACGATATCGACGAAGTCATTACATAGTTATCAGTAGGTTTCCTGACATGAACTTTAATATCGTTTTGAAATAGCAGATATTGTTCCCATTCTTTCATGGGTGCTCCAATTTTACTATTTTCCATTCAATAGGTTCAGGACAGAGAATCAAGCTTCCAAGATATCGCGAGGTCCAGAGTTTAGCTGGCAGTATAACTCGAAAACGGTCAAAGTTAGAGAAAAATTACTACAGGCCTTTTTTGCTTCCACGCCTATTAGTGGAGAAGTATTTTAATCACGAAAATTTCCGAAAATGTGATATGCTTTTTGATGTTATGTGACATCACGAAAAGCCATGTCATTAATTTGCGTCAATCTGACTCTTGGTCTGTCCGCTAATCCTATAGCCGCTTATAACTTGTGAAGTACCAATCAGATTCCGATAAAATTCCGAGACAATTTTACTATTAGGCCAAGGATGTAAGAGCTGTGTAGTCGGTCCAGTAGAGGCACAGAAAAAGGCCTAAAACGAAAAAGGAGAAGAGTCGCTCAAACTTCGTTTTTTCAGTTTCAGAGGGTCCTGGTCATTTTTGAAAAAAATAGGGAGTCTTAGGGTGGTGAGAGGTTGATATCAATCTTTGATGTTAGTACGTTTATTCGCTCCTAACATTGGTAACTCTACGCACATATTAGACATATTTCAAACATCATAGGTACATCCTTAAAATATTCTCAGCGAGTTCTGCTCCCGTCCGTGTGCCGCCGGCCTTGGTGAGAGTCGTGTTGTTTCACACATATTTCTGCCGCGCCACAGCATTGTGTTTCTAATGCCCTGACCGCGCTGCCACGCATTATCCGTAGAAAAGGGCAATAATGTCTATGGGCTAATTGTATGGACCTGTTTGACTGACTTACTTGTCACAGGGTCTAGTTTATGAACTAATAACGGCGTTGCGCTAGGAGTGCAGAGTCAACGCAGAAAATGGTCCAAAAAACTGGACAAAAAATTCGGAGCAAAAAGCTTTTTTACCACATTGTTGCAGGCCAGTTTAAATGCATCGTAGGCTGATAATGTAATCTGCAGCTTTAGAAGAAACTTTAGAGGAAATATGGAAAGTTTGTCAGCTTCATTTGCTTATCCCAAACTAGTGACTTTTTTGTAAGTTATTTGAGAAAATTGTTAAAACAAACTTGAATTGGGTTACCGAGCGGCTAACTCTTGTTTCTTGTTAAGCGACATCTAAAAAACGTGACTATGATATCAAAAAATCGAGCTGGAAAACTTCTCTAGCAGATGCGACGTTTTTTGGGCATCTAATCTGTTTAAAAAAGATCGCTGTGTAACGATATCGACGAAGTCATTACATAGTTATCAGTAGGTTTCCTGACATGAACTTTAATATCGTTTTGAAATAGCAGATATTGTTCCCATTCTTTCATGGGTGCTCCAATTTTACTATTTTCCATTCAATAGGTTCAGGACAGAGAATCAAGCTTCCAAGATATCGCGAGGTCCAGAGTTTAGCTGGCAGTATAACTCGAAAACGGTCAAAGTTAGAGAAAAATTACTACAGGCCTTTTTTGCTTCCACGCCTATTAGTGGAGAAGTATTTTAATCACGAAAATTTCCGAAAATGTGATATGCTTTTTGATGTTATGTGACATCACGAAAAGCCATGTCATTAATTTGCGTCAATCTGACTCTTGGTCTGTCCGCTAATCCTATAGCCGCTTATAACTTGTGAAGTACCAATCAGATTCCGATAAAATTCCGAGACAATTTTACTATTAGGCCAAGGATGTAAGAGCTGTGTAGTCGGTCCAGTAGAGGCACAGAAAAAGGCCTAAAACGAAAAAGGAGAAGAGTCGCTCAAACTTCGTTTTTTCAGTTTCAGAGGGTCCTGGTCATTTTTGAAAAAAATAGGGAGTCTTAGGGTGGTGAGAGGTTGATATCAATCTTTGATGTTAGTACGTTTATTCGCTCCTAACATTGGTAACTCTACGCACCTATTAGACATATTTCAAACATCATAGGTACATCCTTAAAATATTCTCAGCGAGTTCTGCTCCCGTCCGTGTGCCGCCGGCCTTGGTGAGAGTCGTGTTGTTTCACACATATTTCTGCCGCGCCACAGCATTGTGTTTCTAATGCCCTGACCGCGCTGCCACGCATTATCGGTAGAAAAGGGCAATAATGTCTATGGGCTAATTGTATGGACCTGTTTGACTGACTTACTTGTCACAGGGTCTAGTTTATGAACTAATAACGGCGTTGCGCTAGGAGTGCAGAGTCAACGCAGAAAATGATCCAAAAAACTGGACAAAAAATTCGGAGCAAAAAACTTTTTTACCACATTGTTGCAGGCCAGTTTAAATGCATCGTAAGCTGATAATATAATCTGCAGCTTTAGAAGAAACTTTAGAGGAAATATGGAAAATTTGTCAGCCTCAATTGCTTATCCCAAACTGATCAACTAGTGACTTTTTTGTAAGTTATTTGAGAAAATTGTTAAAACAAACTTGAATTGGGTTACTGAGCGGCTATCTCTTGTTTCTTGTTAAGCGACATCTAAACAACGCGATTATGATATCAAAAAATCGAGCTGGAAAACTTCTCTAGCAGATGCGACGTTTTTCGGACATCTAATCTATTCAAAAAAGATCGCTGTTTAACGATATCGACGAAGTCATTACATAGTTATCAGTAGGTTTCCTGACATGAACTTTAATATCGTATTGAAATAGCAGATATTGTTGCCATTCTTTCATGGGTGCTCCAATTTCGCTATTTTCCATTCAATAGGTTCAAGAAAAAGAATCAAGCTTCCAGGAGATCGCGAGGTCCAGAGTTTAGCTGGCAGTATTGATTCTGATACCGGAAATGAATTGCAGCCAGGAAGCTAGGAAGCTTACGTAGCGCATTGTTCTTACTGTTTGAATGATTTTGGTACTGCTTCCCTAAGCAAACTTCCACCCTATGGCCACCTAGAGGTTCTGAAAATGACTGGCTGACACCCAGTTTCGCCATAGTGCTTCCGTTCTCTTCGCAATGGCGTCATGGCAGCACACGTACTCTTCAGGGACCAGTTTTTTCTACATATTTTCGATGAATTCTCGTATGCCAGACTCCGATTTTTGCAAAATCCATACTGGGTAATATAGCTATCAGAGAACTGCACAAATTATGCATCTTGCCTGCTTCCGAACCCTGTCCTGCTCAGGGACAACATATGTGAATGAAAACATTAAAAAAAATCGGTCTCATCAATTTACAGATCTTGTATTCCTCTTTCACATCGGAATCGATTATACAATATATCACTGATTTTGTACCACCACATGAATGTTGAATTAAAGAATGAATACTTGGATCTTAAAACTAGTACCCTGCATGTTAAGTTATACAGCGACTATGCTCTGTCTGCTGTAATTCTATCAAGCATGGTGGAGAAAACTTGAATACCAACAACACTCATCAGCTGAGAAGGACTTATTTGATGATACAATGCGCAATGTGAATATATGTACATTAATATTTTACACATCTGCATAATGCACATTGTAAAAATTTTCAGGGTTCATATTATGCATAATTCTCCTGGATGAGAATTTAAGCAAGAATTTATATGCCAGTCAGTTGAAGCACTGCACGAGTTACATCGAGGGAAATCTTGAACATATATTTTTGCACGGATAGTTCCCCGTTACTGTGCGGCGGTTAGAAAATGTAGGAAACGTGGACGTAGTGATTACAAGTGTGTCTCGTTGAAACACACGAATTTCATATTATTCTATAACATTGCTATTATGCCGAGTAAGTAAGTAGAGTCACAACTACTTGTCTTATCTGTGCAGTCCAACTGAATCTAACCGCAGTATTAACCAACAGTGCGCACTAACGCGAAGAACAGTCGTAGTAGCGTTTGTTGTACCTTACTAGGATTTTCCAAATTTAGTCTGTTAGCATTTAAAAATAATAAATAAATATATAATAAATGAATAATTACTTTATTTCCATGACACTCCACAATAGAGTGTTGGAATAGTTAAAGATCACAAGCTAGTAAAAATGGTACAATCACTTTTAAAAACGCAGCACTAGAGGAAAAATCTAATAAGCATCAAATACTTAACTAATCATCAAGAAATTCCCTGACCTTTCTTTTTAAAAAATTACCGATTTGATACTCTTTGTACATTCTGGGTAACACAATCGTTGTACTTTTTGAAATCAACGACAACCTGTGAGCTACAGTGCTTAGCTGGAATGGTCGCCTTAAATTCTGGGTAGTAGCAGAGCCTCTTTGGAGACTATAGTTCTTAAAGTTTTCTTTAACATAGACGGCACAGTTATAGACATACGATGAATGTACACTGATTATTCTTAATTTTTTGAATAGCACAACACAGGATAGGATGCACGTCTGTTTTCAAATAAAATGGTTCCAGTAACTTTCTTTTGAAGAACAAATGCCACCTTCAGTCTACAACTGTTGCCACAACATATGATTCCATAGTTAACAGCAGAGTGTACCCACGCAAAATAATATGTACTTAGCAATCTCACATCAACGATCGCGAAGCTGCCATAATACAACGGTGCTTAGATGGTTTGCCTAAGATTACGTCAATATCCTCCTTCCATGATAAATTCTCATCTAAATAAATACCAAGAGACTTGACAGAAGCCGTCTGTTTTATGCTGTGACCATCACATCTTACTAAGATACTCTGATTGTTTGTATGCGTGTTAAATAGGACCAGATTCGTTTGCTGCTATTAAGTGCAAGATCGTTAGCAGAACATTAAGATTTTGTTACAAACTTCGGTAGCTGTGTGGCTTAAATTAGTTGCAATGTTACTTTAGTATTAGAAGGATTCAAAAATATGTCACTAATATATAAAATAAAGAAGGCAGGGCCTAAGGTACTGTCCTGGGGTACCCCTGAGAGTATTTCAATTGGAGATGAAACTAGAGATCTAGACTGGGCTTTAATCGTAACGGTTTGCGTCCTTTGATCTAAAAACGACTCAAGCCAATGAAGAGCAGAGCCGCGAATTCCGTAACTAAATAGCTTGTCTAACAAAATACCATGATTTACTGTGTCAAAGCACGGCTGAAATCGACAAATATCGGGAGAGTCTTTTGCCTACTATCAAAGTTTTGTATAATCTCATTATCGACTGAAGTTAATGCATACTGTGTAGTAAGCCCTCTACCGAATCTAAATTGATTGGTATTGACGATACTCAACTGGTTAATGAAAAAGCTGAAAGTAACGATATACCTTGGTATTTAGAAATCAAATGCCAGTCACTCTTTTTGTGGATAGGGATAGCACTCCTTAAGACGTATGGGAATAAACCTTCCTCGAATGACGCATTGACTAAATGCGTTAAAGGTGACACTGTTAATTTAACAACGTTATGCAGGAGCGAGCATGGATTGTTGTCTTCTCCACTAGAATGCTTCACAGAATTTTTTTTTTAAGTGCCAGCATTTCTTCTTTTACAGGTGTTAATAATAGAGAGTTTGTCGGAGATCGTATTGTATCGGATTCAAAATGACATCTGTACCTTGCTTTTAGTCAAATCATTAACTGATTGAACAAAAAAATTATTGAATGATTTCGCCAAATCGGATTTAGGAATCGTATGGCCCTGGGGCTCATCATTTTTGGAAATAAGAGTGGCCTTTCGAAAGGATCAATCTGTACTCACTCAGTTAGCTCAAAGTATATATCACAGTATTTGTAACGACAGATACTTGCCACCACGCAAAATTGACCGGACAAACAAAAATTTGTTCAAATTAAATTTGAAATATCTTTTTAACCTTTACATAAATTTCGTTAACTATTTCGACAGGTTGTAGGTAATGCGATTGTCATCATTACCGACTGCCGATCCTGCAAAAAATTGAAGGTGTTTGTTGTTATACAGGGTGTAACTAAAAGGTGCATTTTGCCCTAAACTTCTGAACATCCTGTGGAAACATTGGATTACTGAATAATGTGTCTCCTTATGAGAGTTTTAAGCCTCGACTTTTCTAAATAGTTATTTTTTGATTCATGTCAATATCTCAATTATTGATGAATATATGCTGTTTTGAAGAAAATAATGCGAACAATAGCCATAAACAATTTAATTTAAAAAATTAGTGACAGCATTGGTAAGAAAACTATGCGAATCATAACCATAAAGAATTTAACTTAAAGAATTACAGTTACGTCATTGATAATTAGAAAATGTTATCAAAAACGAGTATTTCTTCCCCGGGCTTGAATAACAGCTCTCATCCTCCCTGGCATAGACTCAAACCAGCTATTGCGCCTTGGGGTACTTGCTCTCACTCGTTTACCAGCATCTGTTCCAGCGTAGCTACAGTTTAAAATTCTCCACAGTTCTGCCAAAGTCTTCTTCCTAATGTATCCCACATGGGGTTGAGATCCGGAGTCCTTGGCGGCAAGTCTAGTACTTGAATTCCTACATCGTTGGAGTATTGCCTGGCTATATGCGGCCGAGATTTTTGTTGCATTGGGAGAAAATTTTCTCCTATAAAGGGCATATGAGGAACCACATGTGTCGGCAGTAAGGTGTCTTCCTTGTAGCGAAACAAGATCTGTGCGGGATTCCAAAGAAATACCGCCTCATACCAACACTCATCTACGACCACTCTAGGAGCGGAACAACTTTGAGCATAGCGTTCTCCATGCCTTTTCCACACTCTTTGGCGACCATCAGGTGAATATTTTGTAAAACGAGATTCGTCTGTGAAAAGAACGTTTGCTACCTTCGATTACCATTCAATAGACGACCTGTAGCAGGTACACAAGATGATAGGTTTCCTTCTCTCAACCTTCGGCGTACGGTATCAGGTGAAACTATGGTACCATGATCAACATCAATTCTTCGAATCAAAGCTATAGCAGGAACTGTTCTTCCTCGAAGAGTTTAAAGTCTCAGAAACCGAAACTGCGTTTGTTGCTTTTCGTCTTCCCTGCCCAGGTCTTCTTGAGTAAGAACCAGTTTCTCTCAATCTGTGTATCGTATCGAATACCATACTGGGTGGAAGGGCAAGCCTTCCTGCGATATACCAAATAGTACGACCATCATCTTGTAAAGGTACGGTGTCATTTTTGTTGAGTGTTGCTTGACAAGAATCTTTCTGACATGCCATAAAAGTGCTAACGGCCACGGCCTACTTGAAACAATTTCTTGTTTATGCCTATCTTCAAAACAGCATATATTCTTCAATTATTGAGATAATGACATAAATAAAAAAAGTACACATCATTCAGTAATCCAAGAGGGTGCTCAGAAATTTAGGGCAGAAAGCACCCTTTCAGTTACCCCTGTATAACAACAAACATTTTATATTTTTTGCAAGATCGGGAGCCGATAATGATGACAGTGGAATTACCTACAAGTTGACGAAACAATTAACGAAATTGATGCAAAGGTTAAACATTTTTTTAAATCTTAATTTGCACAAAGTTTTGTTTGTCCGGTTAATTTTGCGTGGCAGTGTAGGTAGTTAAGACCACTAAGCTTTGGTCCAAGAGGATACCTTCAAGCTTGCAGCCCACGATCCATGCTAGATAGATGGAGTAATTAGATCACAATGAGACCGGACTATGCAAGTCGTTGAAACAAAAAAAAAATAAAAATAAGTGGAAATCAATATAGAGACGTTAGCTCAGACGGAGCGATAGATTTAATGCTTTCGATTGGTGCGGTTCACACCGTGTTAAATTACGGACATAGTAATTTATTCGAGAGGGACGTTTTTATCAAACTTCAGCTCCCGTTCGATTAAAGTTGGCGGTGCACCTGCAGCAGCGGCGATGGAGGGATAAAGTCGCGAATTAAAATTGGGAATTAGGGCGCTGCTGCGGCAGAATCTCGTCAGTCAGATTTTTAGCAGGATGGTAACTAGTTCACTTCATCAGCCCGTAGAGCCAGAGATGACTATCTAATCAATATGGGTAAAAAGGTCAACTTTTTATACAGAATAAAGCTTTGTAGCGTTTACTAGACGCAAGCCTTATGCAGAGTACGCCAGAGACTGACAAAGTATTTTCAGGACTGCGACATTCCTTGAAGAATTAGCGTAAGCTTTGCTCTTATAATGCCACACTGGAAGAGTCAATGGATATTAGATATGTTGATCGCGGTGGCCGTGCAATTTCACCAAAGAAAACAAGTGGGCCATAAGTTTTGACAGATTGTTTTATACCCCGGCAAAGACAACATTCTGCATAGAAATCACACAGCGTGGTTTATGACCAGAATATCGCATATTTTAATGAGTTATACTTCGCGAGGCAAAACTGAACCCGCTATATCGCAGCGCATTACGCAAAATGCGATGAGCAAATTCTGCGGGTGCCTGTAAGAACAATAGCAATGGATGGCCGAGCTCTGTCAAACAGCCATTCGTTCAGGCAGACCGGCGTCCAGATCACCGAAAAATTGATTTGGTACCTCACATCGCATTAATTGCAACAACTATTGGAAGAAGAATAACGTAAGTACATAGGGCCAAGAAGTGCTTTGCTTCACGTAACTTACACACTCAATACAAGGCCCAAATATTCAGATCCAGCCTCGAGCACTGCTTAGCCCAACTAGCAAATATATTCTATTAACCCATTTATGCCTAATGTACTATGAATATTACAGCCTAAATTTATTTGTTCCTGTAGATATCTGTACGATTTGGTTAAATTGAATAGCTCGCGGCGACAGTTTGCCGATGGATCTCGTACAGAATGGAGTAATTTTGCGTATTGTGCTATATTTTGTATGTGAAATCAGTTTTTGTATCTTGGAAAATAGAAGACGAATGCGCTTTGCAAAGTAAGTAGGTTTTTTATGACATAACATACAAAAAAAAACTAGTTTATTTGTATGAAAATATTATTTCCTTAGTTGCGGCTTCTAGATTTTATGATTTTATGATGTGTTTCATTTATGCTTTGTTTGTGAGGTTATGATAAAGTTAGGTATACTATATTTTTTAGTACATATGTTCATAGTCAAAACAAAAATAAAACGGTTTTGGTAAATTATTTTTGAATAAGTAATTACTTTGAGAAGGAACATTTGTTTCAGGGGTTTTTCTTTGCATGAGGCGCTAGCAATGATAGAAGATGACGACATTGAAGCTGAGTCTATCAATTTGTTACCTCCCACTAATGCATGCGACGAGGATTCTGGAGACGAAGAATGACTGGATATCAACAACTTGCCAGGAAGCTTAATGCAAGCTGAGGTCGAAGTAAATAAGAATCAAAAGGAGGATATGTGGAGTTCAGAAGATGAAATACCTCAGTGAAATCAGGGGTAATAATCGGAAGGAAGTGAAAAAGAAGAAAACATATAATTACGTAAAAGAAGATTTGCCAAGAAATGAGTATGCGTTTCCAATAAACAACGAAAGTCAAAATGAACAAGAGCAGTCCCCAACCGAGATACTTTTTAGTTTTCTTGAACATAATAGTTGAGGAGACAAATCGGTGTGCTCAACAGAAAAACAGGAATATTATGGTTACCAAATCTGAAATCAAATGTTTTCTAGGCATATTATTGTTGAGTGGCTACAGTAGCGTATCGCGCAGAAGGATGTATTGGGAAAAATCCAGTGATTCACACAACTCACTTGTTTCTGAAGCTATTTCTCGCGATAAATTTCCCACATTCACTTCCTAAACAATGAAGCTCTAGATGCAAATGATAAATTTGCTAATGATGAGGCAATGGTTCCATACAACGGGCGACATGATTGTAAACAGTATATCCACGGGAAACCAATACGTTATGGGTTCAAATTTTGGGTTGGCGCTACTACTCTTGGTTAGATCTTACGGTTTGAACCTTATCAGGGTGCTTCAACGTATGTGAACGCGGATTACAAATCTTTAGGTGTTGGCGCATCAATTGTAGTGAGCTATGCTGATAGGCTAAAAACGAAATGGGCAAATCTTAGGTTTCATTTTGTATTTGATAATATTTTTTCTTCGCCAGCTTTGTTTGAAAGCTTGACTGAAAAAGGCATATGTGGTACAGGAACAATTCGTGAAAATCATATACCCATATTTTCTTTGAAAAATTCAAAACTTATGAAAAAGGAACAACGTGGAGTGATTGACTATACCAAAGTAAAAGATAAAAACTTAATTTTTGTAAAATGGAATGACAACAATGTTGTAACTTTTGGGTCCACATCGAATGAAATTGAACCAGTAAATTCAGTAAAGCGGTATTCTCAAAAAGAAAAAAGTTTGTGTATGTAGATCAGCCCCAAGTTGTCAAGCTGTATAATAAATTTATGGGCGGGGTGGATAGGTCAGACCAGAATATAGCTCAATACAGAGTACAAATCCGAGGCAAAAAATGGTATTTCGCGTTGATCTCTCAATGTGTAGATATGGCCCTGACAAACGCCTGGCATATTTATAAAAAGAGAGGAAATAACGTGGATCAATTACAATTTAGAGAAGTGTAGCTACAACTATCTTGACACAAAATAAGAAGACTTATACGTACCAGCAAGGTAAATCAATAAATTTTGGTGACATAAGGTATGATCGCTTAGATCATTTAGTCATTCCACAAGGCAAACAAACAAGGTGTGCACACTGTCATGAGCGCACGACTACTACATGTAGAAAATGTGATGTCGGCCTTCACGTCATGTTTTGTTCAATATCATACTCTTCAAAATTTGCAATATTGCTGTGTTTCAAAATCTTTGTACTATTTTCCATATTTTTTTATTATTATTCTCATAGCTACCTTAATTCCTAATGTACTATGTATAGTACATCCTAAAAAACCAACTGTTTATGTATTTTTTTTAGAATAAATTGAAAATATCTCGAAAGTGTCGTCTTTTAATAAGGTTTTTTAAAAAATAATAAAATAAACTTTTTTGTAACTCTTTAGGCATAAATGGGTTAAAATTTCGACTATTCGTGTTATTTTATAATTGCTAAATTACTGCTCTTATAGTGCTATTTTGTTTTAATATAATTGCCAGTAAGACAAATGAGCTTTTGAAAAGTATTTTGCTTTATATGTTCTTAGAGAAAAAAACAAATCAGTTTGAGGACAAATTTTGATACCTTATAAATGTCTACACAGCAATTTTATAAGACATTTAGGCTTACCGAACAAAATTGTTTTATGATAGATTTATACTGGAATTATCCGATACGAGTTTATTCGTTTGCGAACATCAATAAAATCGCTCTCTGTTACTTCTTTAGGGCTTAGAGGCCGTGGGCTGGAGTTTACATTTCCAAAGCCTCCGGCCCACCACCTCTAAGCCCGAAAGAAGGAACAGAGAGCATTGATACTTGCCGTGAAAGCCTACGTATACTAACCAATAGTATTGTTTTATTAGCGGTTTGTGGAACAATTATATAATCAATTTATTGATATTTTCTTTTTGATACTGTCGCTTGCTAAAGCATATTACACTACCAACTTCCCAACTAGGAAAGATATTTTATAATTTTTGTCTGCCGAAGGTCCTTTAAATTAAAGAAAGGATATGGATTTCAATGCTTAACCATACCCCGTTTTAAGGGTAAACAAATTTAAAGACGTACTTGAGCCGTCCAAATGCAAACCCCCCAAGTGCAAACCATACAGTTCCAAGAAAAACGCGGAAAACTGTTTTGATTAATACTATCTACAAAATGAATTTACTTCAATATCTTGTTGATATAGATACTGTTTTTTAATACATATCATTCATCGTATTACAACAAAGAGCACCGTCAGATAAGAAAAATAAAACGAAGTTGAAAATAAATGTGAAAAATGGTAGATTTTGATGCCAAAATCAATTGTTTTAGGTAAATTAGTCTCAGTTAAATAAAACACCTTTTACCCTGAAAAGAGCCCATTAAGGCTAAATAATCCAAAAACGAACTATATTAGAAAAGTAGGGACAAGTAGTAGATTTTGATTCCACAAAAGTAACACAGTATTCTTCAGCTAAACAAACACACATGTTAATTCTTATTATAGAGCAAACTTATGAGTTAATCATTTCTTAAATAATTAGAAATGAAACTACAAAAACACAAACTATATAATTAAACAAATCGTGTGTCGTCCTCAGGGGTTTGATGGCAGATGAATTCTTCTGTCATTGTAGAAGAGCCTGGTAAATTTGCTTGGATTATGTTGTTCTTCATCGCGTCCTTATAAAATATTAGATTTTGCAAAGATTTCCAATCAGGACCAAAATGCTTGGTTAACAAGCTGTCAATGGATTGTTTCTTGTTATTATTAACAGTACGCCCAGAGGCTAGATTGCTTGGTGCGTTGGACAATATTTTTTTTTTAATTTTTTGCAGACACCTCTAGCCATTCCTACATTTCAAATCCCACAAAAAACCGTGAATCGAAGCACACGGTCACGAGACCAAAATACGACTTTCGTATTGGTCACACGTACTTGGCGGCTTTTGCACACAAACAAATCTGCAATTAGCGATATTACTAAAAGTGAACTGAGTCTTTTATGCTCGATAGTAATGTTAATGTCGGGTTTTAAGAAATAATGTTTTGACAGAATGCAGATATCAAAATTTCCTGTCGAATGACAGTGCTATCACAATTTTTATTATTTTTGTATTTGGCGGGGTTTCCAGTTAGACGGCTCATTTAAAAATGCTTTTGTACTAGATGCTAGATGCTGCTCAGAAGTGGTCTGTCCGACACTACTTTGACAAACAGCCAAAGCTATGCCAACGGACTTACCTCATCGGAGCTCTGCTTTTGCCTAAAGTCCTAGCTCTGCCGTACATCCAGAACTGGTCGGTACGATCGCTCGTTTGAACCTAGAGCGTCAAGAATGTTGAACCTAAGGAAGCGTTTTTCAGTTTTAGTAACATTAGGCAGTTTAAGAGTTTAAGATGCCTGTAACCTACGTATAGCAGTCGCTGTGCGCCGGTATTTAGTTTTTTTCGCAGGCGGCTGCATCAGTATAAATAAACAGAATGGCGAAAATGTACGAACGCGACCTTAAAAAGCAAAATCCTCACATTCGGTGTTTGGACCAATAAAAAAACAAGGGTTTTACATTAAATTCTAATCCTAAGTTTTCTCTGGGATAGAAAAACGACATAATACTTTTAACAATTAGACATAACATATGTTTTAATCTGTGGTAGGGTGCGGAGCTATTCATGTATAAACTTTGGGCCCATGGACATTTTTCTAATTCTATTTTCAAGGAGTAACTTTAATCATTCGCTTTTCCATATTGAGCCCTCTTCCTACAAATACACTGTCAATGAGCCATTAAGAATGTAACATTATGTAACGTCCACCAGCTTAAATATAATGAGTGCTTGCAACTATAAGGCGAATAATGAAGGAAATTCACACCTGCAATATGTAAGTAATTTTGCGTGTAATGGGAAAATAATGTTGGATGCATGTTAATTTTCACCCAGATCGGCTGACGATAAAGCTAATATTACGTGAAAAATTTGCATTTTTGGTACGTTCAACGTTGTAGTGGTTTCAACAACTCGTTTTTATCGAAACACGTGTACATAACATCAGAACCGGATTTGAGGTAAGCATATCATCAAACAGTTACGCCTGATTGCTAGCATGGGTAAAAGTATACATATACTATTTTACCGACACAGATCCGAAAAGGTATGAATTTTTTTATTCTGAAGAAACATCTAAGAGAGTATCTAGCAAAAAGATATGTTTACTCCCTGGATGAGTATTTCAATAATGCAATGTTGCTGTTTATTTTATTCAGTTTTCACTATCTATTTTTAGTGCGTTTTCATTAGTAAATGTTTTCTAATGCAGATCTCAAATTGTCATATTTTATGTTTCAAAAATTATAAACGACCTGGGTGCCTAACTCAAATATCTGTCCTCAAGTTATCACTGGACAACAAATTTTAGTTTTTTAATTGTATCTTGTGGGAAAAGTGCACTTCTTTGTTAATTTTGGGGTGCTGAATCCAAAAATGACAATGAAATAAAAAAAATTAGTTGCGGTTTAGAAAAAAAAACTTTTTATTTTTAAGGATATATTAAAAAAAGTAACAAGATTCATATACTTATAAGAATCACTATATGCGCTGTCTTTTTGCTGTTCTTTTATGGATCGTTTCTGGAGCATCTCTACCAAGAGTCCAACAGTAGTCTGCAGGCATGGAAGGATTCCACTTTCCCTGGTACCTTTTTTCCAATGTTGAGATATCCTGATGAAAACGTTCGCCGTGCTCATCACTTACGGCTCCGCAATTGTCAGGAAAAAAGTCCAGGTGTGAGTGTAGGAAATGTATCTTAAGAGACATATTACAGCCCATCTTTTGATACGATGACAGCATATTTTTGACAAGGGTTTTATAGTTGTCAGCTTTTCTATTTCCCAAGAAATTAGTGACCACCAGACGGAAATCATTCCAAGCAGTTTTTTCAATACCTGTTAAAGTGTTCTCAAACTGTGTATCTTTCAAAATATTCCGAATCTGTGGCCCAACAAAAATACCTTCTTTAACCTTTGCCTCACTTAGTCTTGGAAATTTCTGACGCAGGTATTGAAAAGCTGACCCACCTCTATCTAATGCCTTGACAAAGTTTTTCATTAGGCCCAACTTGATATGCAGTGGTGGTAATAAATTTTTTTTCGAATCTACTAATGGCATATGCTGTACATTTTTTTGACCTGGCTCTAGGAATTGACGAACAGGCCAGTTTTGTCTGGTGTAATGAAGTGCCTTTGCCCGACTGTCCCATTCACACAAAAAACAGCAAAACTTTGTGTAGCCTAGCTGCAGCTCAAGTAAAAGTGCAACAACTTTCAAATCGCCACAAATATGCCATTGGTGCTCATCGTATTTTATGCATGTCAATAGGTACTTCATATTGTCATAAGATTCTTTCATGTGAACTGCATCCCCTACAGGAAGAGATGGTAAAATGTTTCCAATATGCAATAACACTGCCTTTAAACTCAATGTTGAACTGTCTATAAACAATCTCCATTCTTCTGGGTTATAGTTTATATTTAAAGCCGCCAGTAAGCCGTTAATGTTACTGCAGAAAACCAAGTTATTCTCCATATTGAAAAATGGTTCTAAGTCTTTGTGGCGTTTACGAAAAACACATACCGAAACATCGTCTTCTAACTAGTTCCACTGCTGCAGTCTTGATCCAAGTAACTCTGCCTTACATTTTGGAAGTTCTAAATCTCTTACAAGATCATTTAATTCTGACTGTGTTATTTTGTGCGGTTGGTGGCATGACGTGCTCGGTATAAAATCAGGATCTCTTGACGTTGATGGCATATCTTCTTCCTGACGAATCACTCGATCGCCATGATCTGATTCATTTTCTTATTCGCAAGTGTAGGATTCTGGGGGTTTTGAAATTGGATTTTCGTCACTGTGAGGCACAGGTCTCATCGCAGATGGTATGTTTGGGTAGTTAATAACCGATTTTTTTTTCTTGGACATACCTGTGTGTACACAAGGTACCATGCAAAAGTAACAATCATTAGTATGATTTGTAGGCTCTCTCCAAACCATTGGGACAGCAAAGCGCATAGACCGTTTTTTGCCATTTAACCAGCTCCTCAGACTTGAAGCACATGTATTACAGCAGATGTGGGGTGCCCACTGTTTGTCTTGATCACCTAGTTTACGACCGAAATAAAGCTGATATGCCTTTGTTATTAGTGGAGTAATAGACCGTCTCTGAGACGCAAAAGTCACATCACCACACACGTAACAAAACTGATCTGGATTGTTTACACACTTTCGAGACATCTTGCTTGAACGCTGTCAGCCAACTGAGGAAAAAATGGCTAATATAAAACAATATAATGTACACGTATGTACGTATATAACGTAATACAATCATGCCAATTACATCATCTTTCCTTGCCGAATATAAAAATGTAGCACGTGCATTCTTGTGAATTACAGTATATTAACACTGTCACAGCAGGAACACATATAATTACCGTATCTCTAAAACTTGAACTAATATTGAAAAAATAAATTTCATTCCGGTTTTAGCACATTAAAAATAGTAATATTTTGTTGATTTTATTTAGGATATTTTATGGCTGCTGATCAGTTATTAACTGTACATATTATATTTCAAATGTTCATGTCCCTTCGTGAAGATTTTGTTTATTTCTGTATACTTTTCCATGTCGATACGCCATCAGAAGAATATCAATTTTTGACAAGTCTCATATTATACAACTGATCCTCAAGACAATAGAATATACCACACCATGCGCTAGAATTTCTTAATTTCTTCTTCAATACTATGCCAATCTAAGGAACTTTGTATCTAGTACTCACTCACTACACTGGAGTAACTTAATGCGCAAATTTCAAGTATACCTTTCAATCAACCCTTATAATTTTGGTATATTTCCTTAATGTGTGTTCGATAACAAAATGAATGAGTATTTTTATTTGTAGTTATGAAAAAACTGTTTCTCTAAAAAAAGCTAAAACTAAAACCTGATTAAAAAATTCATCTGAACTTTAGAAAGTGTGTTGCGGAAGTTGTAGTCGACGTTCATTAAAACTTCCTTTATGTACGTTTTCACCAAGTAAAAATGAGAAAAAAAGTCGTCTACTTTATACAGTTCAGCAACACTCAAGCTTTGTTCTAGAATTAAAAAATAATATGCAGAACTATAGATCGCCCTATTGGTAAACTTTAGCCATTATGTAAGCTTGGCAAAATAAATCAGACGGACCTTATATTCACAAGGGGTGTTTCTATAGGATTATAGAGCTTTGAAATGGTATATAAATCAAAGGAACCAATGATTAGGAAACAATTTCGGTAGCGGCAAATATGACATGATTCTACTCGGATGCCAAACGTTAGGTACAAATTCCGCGCAGGACCATTGCCTGACTTTCGGTTGGACCGAAGATTGAATGCTTCCGCACCTGGAATGCCGACTTGAATGCCCAGGCTTATTAAGCTGATTTGGCTATTGGGGTAAAAAATCCGCTATTTTGATTTTAAATGTTAATATACACAGTATAACTCGCACTGCTAGGACGAATATAGCAGTTCCTCACATGTCAAAATCCAGTCTTTTGGAATGTAGCTCGTAAAATAGAATTTCTTGTTTACATGTATAGATACCCACCTCCGTTAAACATACAGATTCTTTAAGGTGAGGCACTTTTCGAGGCAAGCTGAAATTATCAGGGTTTATTCTACAAGGATTGAGATAGTTTTAACATTAAAATGAATAACGACATACAACCTCAATTTTTTTACCGCCCTACAAATTTGAGGGGTGGGAGGTTATTCACAAAAAAAGGAATTTAAGGTTTTTTGCGTTGATTTCTAATTCTACTGTCAAATTTCGGGGCACATATAGCGGTTCATTCAATACGTTTTGAGATCCTCTATCACGTGACTTTCGTTGATCCACCATTAACTTTACACTCAGTATATGACTCAGATAAGACAGAGCCTCGAGTACTGCTCCCATGTTTGGTCCCTGCTCTGCCTCCCCGACTACACTATTTATACCCGATGCTATTCAGAAAGGGGATGTCCAACTAGTCGATGACATTTTCCACACCGACAACTGATCGGAAACGTGGCTGTCCTCTACTCCTGTGTTGAGTATGCTAGTCGGATCAGTCAGGCTTCTGCTTTTCAACTCTGTCGAATTATGGACGCTTAGAACTGGTCGGAAAGACTCCTTATAGTAGCCGCGCTGCCTTGGTACTCAGGTTTCTGCCTGCGACTGCATTATTATGTAAGAAGCAGCACCGCGGCTGGCTCGAAGTAAATACAATATACGTATGACCTGGTTCCAATCACTTTCTCAAGCATTTGAAGTGGCACTAACGGGACAAACGTAGACTTTTAAGGCTCTAACTGGGTCTGTTTTATCGACGTATCTGTCATCGTTTATGTTTGGTTTAGTTCCAGGCCTATGCTCATATGAGCTATGAATAATAATAATCATAATAATCTTTATTGGTCACAGAAAAAATACACAAGTGTTCATAGACATGTCAGTATTGAAAAAACGTACAGTATCGCAGACATAAAAGTACTCTAACTATAATAAACTAAGGCCCAATTTCACCAACAGCAGTCCGTTATTCACCACCTACAGGGTAACAGACCGTCAGATACAGCGAATGAGCTTCCAGTTCCAATCAACAAATTTTAGCAACCAATAGCTGTGAAATGTTGAAAACAAAATACTGTCAAAGTATGAGATAATAATAATAATTCAGTCAAAATTTAAACAAATGTTTGATTTTTGAATAAAATTCATGATTTAATTACTATTGTTGATTTTTTATTCATGTTTATATTATTTTCTTCAATTGATTTGCGATTTTACTGATTCAAGATCATCTACTGGGTGTTTTTTCCTATAAACCTCTTGCAGATAGCCATTAAGCACCTACTTGATGACTGGCTCCACCAAAAAGGTCATAGATATTGCTCGTTTCCAAACATTCATTCATTCACTTGCCGTTCATCAGAACCATTATGGCACCTTAGATTGATATTTCCCACAATTACAGGATGTTGTCAAGGTGACAATCGTTATGTGGCAGTTGTTTTTGTCTGAAATAGGTAAGTAGGCTTTGTGTATTCATTTTTATTTTTATAGCGTTTCCAGAATTTCATATTTCGAAACGATGTCAAGGGCCGGCAGGGGAAAATCTCTCTCTGAGAACTGAAAACCATTAAACGCGCTGTGTACAGTCTATTTTATTCTATCCCTTGGGGAAGTACAGTATGAAGAAAAGACTACAGTGCTCAGTGGCCACTCAGTGCTCGTTTGTAATGATAATATTCAAATACTACTAAACACCTAAATAGCTTTCTGGCCTTTCAATTTCGAAGCTACCAGTCCTCGCTTAGAGATGGTAGCACAGTTAAGGATAGACTCGTGGTTTGCGGTTACGGATGTTCATGATTCCTCTCGATATCGATATATCGTCATGAAACCAAAAAAGCGTAAAGATCGATGTTCTACGTCCGATGTATCGATGTTTTCGATACATCAATGTACCGTCTATCGACGCCATCCCTATATTGAATCCCCACCAGTCACCAGTCAAAAACCTTAACCACCAATATTTTATCACTATTTATAATTCTTTTTAGCTCTTATTTTTCAGTAATTACTATAGGTCTATGTCTACAGTAATTACATTATGCACCTCGGAGATGTAGGGATTAACATGTTTTACACATATTGGTGTTTTAGGATGGGGACGACCATACTGTTTTGATTGCTTTGAAGAAATTCATTAACCCATGAATTTATAACAAATGATTACTATTATGATGTAAAGAGAGATGAGGAATGGTTGAAATACATTTTATATTCTATTTTCTTGCAAATCCGCTCAATTTAACAGGTTTGTGAAGCTATAATGATCACATATACACACAGTATATTGAACTTAACAAGTTTCGAGGTTGCCATGAATTAACAGACGACCAAACCTGCTGCCAAATTTAACAGCTAGAAAATCGACCTATTATTTCTCCCATTCCCATTCGCTGAGGGGATAACGGATGGTCAAATGTACACCTATAACATAAACCAAAACACATGAAAGTTCATTCAGTCGAATTTTCACGATTTTATTCAACATTTTAATAGAAATCACTGATATTCTGAGACCTTTGACAGCTTCCGTCAAATTGCATTTCGATAAGGTATTTTCCAATTGGTCCATAATATTAATGTTGGTGAAATCGGCCCTAACACATGCTAACAGTAATTACACACAACGCGGGCGCGGTGATCTTTTCCCGTCATTCTCCTCAGCTTTTATTAATGTGTAACTTGGAACATAACCTCTCCCCGGAAGCACAACATAAAAATAACCCGTCGGGCACAGCCAATAGATATATCATTGGCAGCATATTCAGTAATGATTTTCTCTACAGCAAATATCACTGATTTTATACACATGCAGACCAATACACATAATCATCCAGATGCGATCTTACTATTACACCAACTTTCTTCTCAGAGATAAAAACTACAGACAAGGACCATTTGGCATCCCAAAAATGTGCAACCAATAATGCGTGTAGCTTAGTTGAATGATTCCTCCATAGATGGACGTTCACAACGATCCTAGGGAGCAAACGTGAAATGACTGCTTGCGCCCTAAAAAACTAACTAGTCTGCAAGTTGACATCTTATATTTTTATTTGAAAGATGAATAGTGAGGTTGTGTTGTAGCAGGTTATGTTGTTTTCGAATAATACCTTGGTCTTTGGTGTTCCTCTCTCAAGGTATTCTACTGATAACTGTTTTTTTCAAAACAAAAACTCCCCACTAAAATTATTATTAAGGTATCACTCAAAACCATGAAATAAAATGAAAATAAGGCTAATCAGTGAAATAACCTAACTTCGCAAAATCATAATATAAATTTGTTATTATGTTTGATTTTATCATCGACGTACGTCCATTGATTACTTCAGTACAATTTATGGTATGACGTAATAGTCATCTTTCGTGATTTTGACTATATATAGGTATATACATTGCACAAAAAACCATCGATCTTTCTATTTCAGATTCAAAGAAGGCAGCTATGCCTATCAAGGAGCTTAAAGCAAATATTTTGCGCAACATGCGGCATCTAACCATTCTCGGTGCAACTTGAAACTGTCAAAACTTTCAGAGGAAGTGAAAATTGCGTCTGTTCCCGCTTCGTTCACTACGAGATCTCACGAAAAAATCTTTTTTCCTAGATCTGGTGGGCAAAGGTTGAGAACAGATGAACAGACAGACCGAGAGACAGATTGTCGGTCATGATGTATATATATATATATATATATATATATAATATATCATTACATTATGTAGGTTTTTCTATATAATGTCAATAATTTCAAACTAGATGTCATTCATTTCGTTCTCGCCTGTACTAGACGCGGAATGAACTAGCGACCCACTGGCGACTACCTAGTGCACATGTTGACCTTTTACCGATTTTTTGACATTATATAGATTTTTCACGTTATAACCCTGGCTTTGAGCCTTGAATTATAAAAATAGATTTTAATTCTACATAGATCTCTCAGTAATTTGCTAGTACCAGATGCTTACAAAAATATACTTTGAAAAAAACCAAAGCGTTTGTCTCTGTGAATCTCTTCTTTTTATATGTCAGGCTTTCTTGTTTCTATCTCAAAAAATAAATAACTTACCATGGACTGTGAATACGTTTAGATACGAATAGATAGGAATGCCTTAGAACCTTGAATGAGGAAAAAGATAGATTTCAATTCTATGTAGATCTTCCAGTAATTTATTTGTGCCAGACGCTGTCTAAGTCCAATGCAACTCGGCGCACTGCTGAATTGAGGTCTTTATGGAGAGCGCACCGAGCATCGGTCACCATCACTCATATCGCATCCAATACTCCTACCAGACAAACACGTTCCGATGTTCTCTGGGTGAAAAGAGAAAAGCGACAGAGCAGCGTGTCGTACAGGTCCGTCGCTAAAGGCAAATCGGACTAATGTACATCAAACTAAAAGGAGTCTAGTAGGCCAGGAATAAGTATTTTATTCCTATAATTTTGGCATCAGTAAATATTTTGTTAGATTATTGCTTCCTAATGATAAGTGACTTCGTGATAAGGCTGGAACATTTGCGGCAATTTTGATAAACGCGTTTGATCGAACATCTCGGATAACATCGATCCCACGCAAAAAAGTAACCGGAATATTTTTTTAGGAAAAGAAGTATCTCTCAGGTTTTTTCGGAAACTTGATGATTCTTGAGGCATGAGGAGCGGAAGTTTAAGATTCGTATGAAAGCTACATGTCATGCCACATAATGCATTAAGCATTATTTCACGTGGAAATAACTACATAATCTATTATCAATAATATAATTTCAAAGCGAATCAACATTTCATGGATATTATATATATACCTTGTTTTATAAAGTATCCTCCCGACAAGGATTTCAGTGCGGACCTGTATTTGATCGTGCGGTCTTGGAGCACCGGCATGCCCTCCCCTGTGGGGTCTTAAGTCACCTGATTCACGAGCCCTTTGTACTACATTCAGCATTTTCGTAAACATGTGCCATTTTTTATTTCGTTTGAGCCACGCAACAAACACCACTATTCACTCACGCGTTACCGACTGACACATCGACTAAATACAACTGAATAGAATTGTACATTGTAGTAAAAACGTCGTTTCAAATTCTTTCGCTTTTTTGTTTCCGATGCGATGAACGGATAAGGCGGATTAAATCCGTTGTTGCCAATCACGAGCACATAATATTATTATTGAGACAGGGCGGTACTCAAACTTCTAAAGGGCTATAACTTTGTTACTTTAATTTTACCAGAAAAATGTTAAAGGAAAAAAACGTTTCTTTTGATTAGATCTACTCACTGTTAAAATAAATGACTCAACTTCGAAGTTACCCTGTATATATATATATTTGAATATAATAGTGCACACTGTCGAGGTACATAAACTAATATAGACATATAACCGGGTCAACCAAATGTGTTGTTGCAGAAGTAAGTCCTATAAAAGGTTATTATAGATACACTGTTGTTTATTCTAGCTAAAGTGCTTATCAAATCCAAATACTATCACTGAAAACTAATTTGAGGTCGACCCTAGCTTATGGATCACCTGGACGGTAGATTTGATGGATACACTACAGCCATATCCTATCATATGACCTATCTAAAAAAATCACACAAACTTATGGTGCAAAGACTAGTTATACTACGACATTTCGTGCAATGCATTTAGGTAACGCAAGTATTCTTTTGAGTCAATACTGTCGGCAGGGAGGGCGTGGTTCTTGGAAATGTAATTTGCGTAAAGCTTTTATGCATACGTTCACATGCATGTGAAGAATGTCAAGATACCGCATACTTCTATTTGATCTATGTACTTAATGTAACTGTTGCTCCACGTACATCGCAAAATCCTGATTCAGCAGGTGTTTAATGACTCGCCTCTATTCTCGACACTTTTGGCTTCACCCCCACTATATGAATTTAGTCTCCTGTTTCCAGTCTTCTTGTCCATGCATTACTGATTACAATATAAACACAGCGACCTATGAGCGAAATGCCCTTGATTTGATGGTTCGTTCATTAATGAAGAGAATGCGTTTAGAAACTGGTACATTTATATTGAGCTGAATTTTTTTCACGATATTTGCTAGTTACATTGGAAATGTCGTACCTAATAAGTGAGCAATGTGTCTCAGCTGTACCACTTGTAGAGGTGAACATCCCTAGGGAACTTGCACTCTGTACAAGTCGATCTCTAGCCCGGCTACTAATTGATCTTGTATACGCAAACACAGAATTTTTTAACGGAGGATCTTTGTTTAAACTCACTTTTTAAAAATAATCAAAGAAAACTCAGCACTGACCACTAGTTGTATCTTCAGGCATTACTGTGTTTTATACGGGTGATCATCAAACCAAGCTGCATTCCCATACTGACAGTAATAACCATAAATGTGTAAGGCTCATACGTTGATGAGAAAATCTTTAAGATGGTGACACAAAACTGAAAGCGTACACCATCAAACGTTCGCACATAGAGGCCTATTGACTATGTACGTGTGAGAGATATGGATGTATGAAAGTAAT
Source organism: Acanthoscelides obtectus (assembly GCA_963669975.1). Taxonomy (NCBI): domain Eukaryota; kingdom Metazoa; phylum Arthropoda; class Insecta; order Coleoptera; family Chrysomelidae; genus Acanthoscelides; species Acanthoscelides obtectus. Next base: position 29,974,622 of record CAVLJG010000003.1, read on the forward strand.
TCTTGTAGTTTTGTGACCCACGAAAACCCGTCGAAGCACCTATGACACTTGTCTGATTGTTGCATATTCCCTACACCCAGTTTCCAAAATACTCATATGACGCACATTGTTAGACAATATTTGACTCATGTTATAACTAATTTGGCTTTTAATAATTACTATGGAATTCATTGGTCAAGGCAAAGAATTATCAGAATGTTGACTAGGTTTCGTGATTACTCTGATCGAGACAAACGAAAATAAATTTGAACAAAAATACTAAACTGTTCGCTACATGTGATGTACAATGAATGTATTCAAGAAAGATTATCATCTAGCAACACCGCGTTTATCTCGGAACAACACGTGTTTGGAAGCCATCGACTGTTTCCGATTACATCCTCTAGCGCTCTCTAATTTTATTCGCGTTGTCTTGCCTTGGTAAAACTCCCTTTGCTGGCAATCAATTTACCGCTTACGGACTGAGGCTACGTCTATGTTCTAACTGTAATCGATTTTTCTTAGTTATCACCCAGTTCGGCGCTAGAGGCGCAACGGTGATTTTTTATCAGCCAATAAGGTTTCCAAACAGGCACTGAAAGCCGCATAAAATCCGGATACAGCCCTGTTGGCTAGTCATCTCATTCAGCGGAACGGTCAGACCGTGTTGTGGTCCTAATAATGTACAAGGACGTTTCCTGCGGCAAAACAGGACTACCGATACGACATGACAGCGAGACCTTTGTCGATCGCAGTGGCGCTGGATTGGGAGAATTGCTCATTTATGACAGATCTTTTCAATATAGATGGAAGCCCATACGGACTTAAACATGGCACATCCACCATTTTTTGAACGATGGTCACAAATGTGTTATACCATTGTGGAAAGATTCGATGCAATAAGCTGGTTGAGAATTTTTTGAAGCAGGTCTTAAATAGATAATATATGTTCTATTGGACATAAAAATGATACCATATTTTTGAGATCTAAAAAAACTTAAATCTTTAGAAATACAGTTCTCTTAGACAGCCGAAAACGATGCGTGCCATGTTTTGCCCATAGAAAAATGTGTAAAATGTGTTGTGACGTCATATCATTTCATCAGCCTAACCCCTCAGAATTATCAGCATGTACAAAGATAACAAACAATATGAGTAAGTAAATATAAAATCAAAACAGGCCCAATAGAAGGCATCGCCTGTACATGGACCAATAATTTAAGTTGAAACTGTAGAATGCAAATGACAAAAAAGGAAAAAAATTAGCTACAGTAGATTATGTATTTAGTTGATGTTCGTATTTATGAGTTTATGAATTTCAGTCCTAGATATAGAATGTAGCCACTTTTTTAAATTTCTTTTGAAACAATTTCCGAAACGTAAATCTTTTAAGTCTTTAGGTATAATTTCATAAAATTTAGGCGCTAAATAGAGATATGATCGCTTATAGATTTATGCGGTTGAGGAACTACTGTGCCACGAATTTTGTACCTGGTATAATGATTATGTTTAATTTTTTGGTCGGTGTTTACAAATTTATGGTAGTGAGTGATACTGTGTAAGAAATAAAGCTGTCTTATATCATACATTCGAACATCTGCATATAATTTTTCAGTGGGATAAAGTTTCGGTTTTTTAAATATCATTTTTAGAATACTTTTTTGAAAAACATCTAAATTATAGATATGTGAGGAACATGCAGCTCCCCATGCTAATATACCATATGTGAGATGAGGCTCAATCAGTGCATGGTATAATGTTTGAAGATATTTTTCTGTCAATATATTCCCAAGGTATTTAATTTTGTAAGATACAAATCTAACTTTCTTTAAAATATAATTGACATGGATGTCCCATCGTAAGTGAGGATCCAAGACCACTCCAAGGTATTTTATGTTGGGCACTCTATTAATTTGCATTTTTTGATCATTAATATTGAAGGAGACATTTGTGTAATTTGGAAGATGTCTAGCATAAGATCCAAATGGTAAAAAATGTGTTTTAGAGTAGTTAATGCTTAATTTTCTACTGTTAAACCACCGAATAATTTTGATAAAATCATTTTCAATTACATTTTTCAGATCAGACCAGTCAGTGCCTTCATATAATATTGCAGTATCTGCAAAACTAGTTATTTTGCCAACACATTTAATTTGGAAAATATCATTTAAATATATATTGAATAACAGCGGACCTAAGACAGTTCCTTGTGGGACACCACACTTAATATACATTTCTTTACTAAATGATCCTGATATCTGCACAGATTGTGGGCGATTTAACAAATAACTTTCGATCAGTGAGTACGCGTTTCCTCTGAAACCAATTCACTCCAATGCTTCTAATAATAATTTGTGATTAACTGTGTCGAAAGCTTTCTTTAAATCAACAAAAATGCTGATTGAAGGGATTCTGCTATCAATATTTTGATATATTTGATTTACAATTTTAGTTATTGCGTCCGATGTAGCCTTCCCTTCTGTAAATCCATATTGATTTTCACTTAAAATTTTGAATTTTGTGAGGTATCGAATCATTCTAGTAGATAAAACTTTTTCAAAAACCTTTGCTACACTGGATATTATTGATATTGGTCTATAGTTGTTAACATCTGTTTTTGTTCCTGATTTATGTATCGGTATTATATTACCTTTTTTTAAAATTGAGGGATATATGCCAGATTCAAAGCATTTGTTGATCAGGTAAGTGAGTGGTTCTGTTATGTTCTCGGCTATAATTTTCAAATGCTCGCTTTTAATACCATCGAAGCCAGGACTTTTTCGATTTTTTAAGGACATAACAGTGGTGTATACTTCACATTGCTCGACTTTATCCAAAATAAATGAGTTCAAAGTTCTTTTTGGAGGCTGAGTATTTTGTACATTTGCTTGTAAATATATTACTTACTAAATTTTCGCCTATGTCAGTAAAGAATTGTACAAATTCATGGCATATCTGTTGAGTATTTTTTAATACTGTTCCCGATGTTGTATTTAACTCAGTGACACACTCTTTAAATTTTGTTTTCCCAGTAATCTCATCAATAGTTGTCCAAAGCCGCTTAGGATCATCTAAGTTATTATTCAATTTATTTAGGTAATGTTTTCGTTTGGTTTGCCTTGCAAGCTCTATAAATTTATTTTTATATTGGTATATTAACAGTCGGTATTCTCTGTAGTTGGCGTTAGTTTCATTACGTTATATAGTCGTTCTTTTTCTATTGCCGATGTTATTAATCCTTTGGTAATCCAGGCATTTCTGCTTTTCTCTTTGTGACTAATTATTACTTTATTGGTACTAATATCTATTAGTTTTTTATTTTCTCTATGAACAGTCCCGTTGCTTTGTCTATATTATTTATAGAGTATAATTGTTCCCAGGATTCTTGTTTGACATTTGATATTAGTTTTGAATTGTCGACAAAAAATTTGTAACTTTCCTGGTTGTTATTAACGGTAGGAATGTTAGAATGTTTTTCATTTGAAGATATCAGTAAAATAGTGGAGAAGTGGTCAGTAATATCGTTTTCTAGGATTATTGGTATACAAGTAATTTTGTTGGATAGGTCTTTCACAAAGCAGTGATCTATACATGTGCTGCTGATGGACCTTGTAGGTAGGTTTATATAGGACAGAAATCCGTTACTTGATAGGATATTCAAGTATTCATTTGTGATGGGATCATTGTCCAAAATATTTATATTGACATCTCCCAAGAAAATATGTTGCTTTAAATGAACTTTATTTTGATTTTGAAAAAAAAATTCGATATTCTTCAAAAACTCGTGGGGTTCTGAACATGGCGGACGATAAATTGCAGATACCTCAATTTTGTTGTGGTTAATTTGGATCATTATGTTTAAAATTTTGATTCCATCGGTGAAAGTGAATGTATCATGATTATATTGTAGCTCATTTCTTACAAAAACTATCACCCCATCCTTTTGGTTATAAGTGCCAAAGTTATACAGCGTGTCATATCCCTGCTGATTGAAGCAAGAAATATCAACCACTTGCCACGTTTCAGTTAAAACTATTAGATCAAAATTGTACCATATTTGGTCGAGTAGTATTTTTAAGTAATCAATGTTGTGTTTTATACTCCTTATGTTCATATTAAAAATTCGAAATTTTGCATCAGAATTTTGTGTACATAAATTAAGTTCATCGACGTTTTGTGCTATATTTGTTGCAATATTTGGAATTTGGAAATCATTGATGTATTTATTTACTGACATTTTTAGGTCCTCTTTAGAGATAGGAGTATCAAAAGATGAACTTGAATTTTAAAAAAGTATCCTTAAGTTTTGTTGTAGCTGATAATATTTGTACGATGGACAGTTTTTGTCGGTAGGTATCTTTCATTTCCATATCTACAGTTGCAGCATTCTATTGATACAATGCAATATTAGATGAGATTACTCCGAGGTTAGGACGCATGAGCTTAGTTTTGAATGATTTATTCTTTACATATTCCGTCTGTCATTATGTCAGATGCACTATACTTACTTAGAAGTTGATATTCCTCAGCTCAGCAGAGCAGATCTGAGTTGAAAGCAAACAAATTACCATCAATGTGTTATTCTTAGGCAAATGTTTGCCTTCTGCTTTTAAGAATCCAGGACTCAATGTATTCGCATTTATCAAACATTTTCTCACGTGACTACAATCCGTTCAGGCGTGTCTCAAGGCTCTGTGTTTGGACCGTTATTATCTCTGATATACACTTTGACATGAACTAAATTCTTGATTATTCCCATATCCAATCTTTCGCAGACTGTATACAATTGTTACAGTATTTTGCTTTACAAAACGATGTTGATCCTTTGTCCAATATTCGTCTGATCATAATCTGGCTGTCAACCCTCAAAGGTCTAAAATGTTATTATTTTGTGCCCAAAAAAGAAGGATGACTTAACGTCACTCTTGAAGATCCGAATAAGTAAACAAGACTTACAGTCCTCCGAATCTGTGAAAATTCTTGGTGTTGACACATAATTCCTTGGCCATATCTGTTATAAGTTACTGTGATATATTGTATGAGCTTTACTTTCCGACTCCGCAAATTTGGTCATGAATCAGCTACATATACAATACTCCAATACCATTGAAAATATATGATATGGTGAATATCACTCATCAGTTTGCATCCGTAAACTACTAATTACGTGTAAACCGCGTTACTTGTGAAAAACATTTTATTTAACAATGATATTTATTCTAGGCCACTTAGAGATAAAATTACCAGGACACTTCAATATTCAACAACCCTAATGCAACGCAGTTTCTCCTAAAATGTTGTCACCAAATATAATTCGTTACTAAAATTGTATAAACAATGAGTTTTCCGCCCCGATACAAAGATGGCCCAGTATGCTCTAGGATGGAAGTTTTCATGTTGGAGAGCTGATTGAGTTGTACGTAATATCAAGGAAATGATAAAGTGAAGCAAAGAATTTTGTTTGAAAGCATACGCTTACACAATATGGTTCAGTAATTCTCTCAGAGCACATCTACCGTTTACAAAAGAGCCGGTTCACGTATCCCTAACTAATTTATGATCACTCTAATATACATACATAATAGCTTAACATGTAATATAACATCTGTCGTCTGTTGGCTCTGCTTTATTTACATTCCCCGTACGGCATGTACGTATAGAGCTGCTCAAAGGTATATTAAGTGAACTCGATTATGTCTATACTATGTTCGATGATTTGCGCTACACTTGCACAAGGCTCGCATGCATCGTCAGAGTTAATCAGAACTTTATGTATACATTAACATTTGATGTGAGGGAAGCACCGCGGATACGGCCTATTATAAGCTTTGCTCAACGACCACGGGGATGACACAGTATCAACTGGGTAAGCTTTGGTCGTTTTTATAGATTCCCAAACTGGAACTAGTATCCGAACAAGTTTTACTGTTACAGAACGCTCAGAAAAATGGTTTCGTTTTAATGAAACATTATATATTTGTTGGTTGGCTCTTGTTGGGGACTTCGTCATTTTTCCCTCTCCATCTTCGTTTCCTCAACTTACACCCATATCCGAATGTATGGGCATGTGTATCTACTTTTGTAGTTGCTTATGTGCATTCATTTCGGACCTAATGAAGCCAAGCAGCAGAAATACTTATCGCTCGGGTTACCTATCCCATTTTCTGCTCGAACCCACTTTCCCTCTTGTGGCGGATTTTTCCCATTATTTTCCTATTTCTTGTTATATACATTTCTCCGCATGATAATTTTCTCTTTGTAAATCCTTTGGGCTTGAAGTACCGCAGCAAGTATAAGCAGCCGCGTGATTGTGGTTAGTTGTCGCCTTGAAGATTCGACGTCTTCTAGCCATTTTATACTACATTGTGTAGGTTGGCTCTTATTGTGGACTTCGTGTGTCAATTTCTCTCCCTCTCCATCTTCGTTTCCTCAGGTTACACCCGTATCCGGATGCATGGGCATGTGTATCTACTTCTGTAGTTGCTTATGCGCATTCATTTCGGGCCTGATGAAGCGAACCAGCAGAAATATGTATCGCGCCGACTAGCTATCCTATTTTCTGGTCGAATCCACTTTCCTTCTTATTGCGAATTTTGCCCACGATTTTCCTATTTTTTCTTATATATATATATGATTCATAGTTATTGACGATAATAACCAGTTAAATGAAGGACTTGTATTTGGGGATATCGACAAATTAAGCAAAGTGTACCCTTCTGACTTACAAATACTCAAGCTTTCGACAGGCTATGCCGTCATCTTCAGAACTTCGTCAATGAGATTGGTGCTAGTGTTAGATGTATAAAATTCTACTTGAGACCACATGGCTAGATGATAAAGAACTGGATTTACGCGGATCCTTTTTTAACAACGGCGGAGAACACAATTTTGTTTTAATGATGAAATATGTATGGATTGGGATGAACATTCTTGATTGAATAATTTGTTTTATTCTTATTTAGTTCTATGCTGAATCCGAGTTTGGGATCGGAAGGGTTCCTAGATGTGGTAGGCTTTCAGCTTCTTCTTCAATGCTTCGAGGTTTCAATATGTGACGCCATCTGGGCCTTTAAAGGCCAGTCTGGTTAGTATGTCTATCATGCCTTGTCGCGAAAATAGAGTGATAGCCTTAGATTGATTTTCGTCGACCAATTGTAATATATTACAAGTTCTTAGATATTCAGAACTTACCCTTGGGCAGAAAAGCTAGCTCTATTAGAGGTTTGGATCTTATAAACTGGAGCATGGTATTCTCATGTATTTTCAGATGCTGAATCGGAATTTGAGATCAACCAATTTTTTATATCCCTGGAAGTTTCCCGTGAGACTAAAATCTACCCGTAAAAAAGGAGCGGAAAATTTATTCTCGGATGCCAGATGCTCAACCATGGTAAACGTATGTATCTTCCAACGAGTCCAAGTCTGAATTTCAGGTTCACGAAATTTTTACACCCACAGAATTCTGACCCGGGACCAAAAACTACTACCAAAAAGGGCTGGAAATTGATTATCGTATGCCAGATGCTCAACCACGCTATTCCCATGTATTCTTCAATGCTGAGTCGGGATTTGAGGTTGAAAAATCCCCGCCTTGAGATGATCATCGGTGCCAAAGCTACCTGTAGAGACGAGTTGAAATTAAATGTTTAGTGAGTGAGTGAGGCGTATTTCGATAGTCTGATAAATTTTTCCCTACTCAACCTTAGAACTCGATGTCTCAACCTTAGAGCTCGATATTCCTGATAAGACTAGGAATGCACCATACATACATGAAATACCGTTAGCTAGGTATGTATGGACAGAGAAAGAGTGGAGTATATTGGGACAAATGGATTAAAAGTATGGAAATGTTGTTTAGCGCAAATTTGGATTGAACCTCAAAAAATGTATGCACCTGGCATGCCAAACTGAAACTTTTTCTCCACCTGAGGAATAATCTTTGATCCTGGGGCGCATTCCAGGGTTGAAGAAACTTGCATCTGACATCTGGAATTTAATTTTCATATCTTTAAGGGGTTAGCTTTTGGGTCCCGGGGATTAACCCGAGATTGTCTAATTATAAATACAGATACTGCATCGAAATATACCAGAAATGCCATTCCAGCATCTGGTAGCCGAAGATCATTTTTCACCCCTCCTAGGGGAAGTTTTAGACGCGGAGGTGGAGTTTAGTGATGTAGATCTGATCGCAGACGTTATTCCAGCATCAAAAAGTGGGGCGATATAATAAACCATGTCAATAGCTCTAGCAATATGAGGTCGGACATTATTTTATTGAAAAATTAATTTCTCAAGCTACTGAAGAAATAGCAAAAACCTCAATAAGATCTGCAAGGGGTACTAGAGAAGAAATTTACCTAGCCATGAAACGATTTTTTTGATAACTTACTTTTTCAATATAATCCCATCCATCAATCAAGTCAAAGCGGTGTAGCATCCTAAAAAGGTAAAGATCAGATGGAGCTAAGTCCAGCTGAGACTTTCTTTGCCACTTAGAGTAGTTAGCCGAGTACGTGTCTGGTATTTAAAAAACTAGTTTGGCGAACGACAGGACTCTGCAGTACCCCAGCACTCTCGAATATTTTATCCTAGATAAGTTGTTTATACTCGTTCATTGTTGTCTGCCATAAACCTTGCATGGATATTCTCGATATACTCTTTTTATCTGCTTTATTTTCTGCAATATGGTAGTATTCCTCAATTTGTAAAAAGACATTCTATCGGGTATCACGAGATAAATCTTTGTTAGAAATGATTTTATGAGCTTGGTAGCCTAGATTCATATTCTATAAGCTAATGAGCTTCCAAAGAATAGTTTATTGATTGTGCTCCAACTTTGCCCGGAAAGTTTTGCAATAACCTCACGCTACTTTTTTTGTACATCCCCGAGGCCCTCTGGTTTCAGTACTTTTCATGTATTACTTCGCAGTGTACTAGAAGCTTACATTGTTGACCTTTCGTAATTAATTTTCAGCTGACTACATGTTCATTTTCTGCTTGTATACAAACAAGACGGGACCCTGCTGATAGTTGATTGGGAAGTTACGAGAGAAGTAAGCAATGTATTCCAAAAAAGTTTGTTTACGTATACCCCAAGGACTGGCGGTACTTTATATTCACCGTGCGTTTCTTCTGCGGATGGAATATTTAAAGCAGGTTGCTCATACGTAAATAGCCTACCCGTTTGGATATTTGGGATGATTGGTGTTTACGAGAGAGCCTGACAGTAAATAAATAAAAAAGTAAATACGTGGATAAATGAATAAATTAACGAATAAATATGTTTTTGTCCAAGCATAGGAAGAGTCAACAACACGCAATAGTTATCAAAAACATCATAAATATACGAGGCCAGTAAATTTAATGATGAGAGTGGCAACGTAGCGTTCGATCTGCAACACTGGAGGTACCGGGCGTAGAGGGAGATAAGGGAAAATGCGATCCGCCTGCAGTACAAGTTTGAACATGCTCGAGTAATTTGGTTGTTCCTAGCTATCTTTTTGGGAAATAGTTTTCCCTATTGTGTTGTTCTCTAAAAACGATTGCTACCAATTTCGAGCAACTGTGTGCTATCAGGTTTTGCTTCAGCCTTGGATACAATGCAACGGAAATTCTTGCTGAACTTCAGCGAGCCTACAGAGATAGTGTTTTCTCCAGATTTTTCGGTGGTCTAAGGCATTCTCAGAAAAAAGAATGTCGATTGAAGATAAAATACGAAGCGCAAGGCCTTCATCTTCAAGAACCGGTGAAAATATCTACAGAAACCGAGATCTTGTGCACTCAGATCGTCACATGACAGTCAATAAGCCAGTAAAAATCTCTCTGTGGCTCCTTATTTGCCTGATTTGAGTCCTTGTCGGAAAATCACCTCAAGTAAACACATTTTAGAAGAGTCGAAAACATTCAAACGGCTGCAACTGACCAGATGAAGGCTATTCCAGAATCGGAGTCCCAGCACTGCTATGAGGAGTGGAAGAACCGCCTCCAGCGTTGTGTAGCTTCAGAAAGATGTTATTTTGGGGGTGAAAATGTAAAATTGCAATAGTATTTGAATAAAAAAATTGTAAAAAAATCAGCCTCATCACTTAATTTATAGACCTCGCACTTCAAATAACGCGTTATTAAGGACTTTATGAAAAACAGATTAAAGGCGTGTATCTGGTACAGTTATTAAACAGACCGTCGGCAATGAGTAATCAGGGGAGCAGAAACACGTCGTCCTGCGACCTGTCTTTAGGTAGAGCGTCCCTCTTTCATCGAATATAATTTATTGCCGATTTATTTCTTTCATCTCCTTTACCGCCGTCTGAGCAAACGCTAAACATATACGGTAATGTTTACCGAAAGGACATGCGATAAACAATAACAATAAGAGTTTTGAGCGTAGCAACTAGAGCACCCTTCAAATTATTATAGACTAATTGCGTATGAGTGAAAGACGAAAAGTAAGAAATCAAAGGCCCTGAATGGAATGAAGCTTCTCAAACGCTGGAAGATTTTAGGTACGAATTCGCGTCATGTATCGGCGGATCCATAATAGCTACTTAACCAGGCTGCGAAGTATATTATTAGCGTGTATGTCCAGCTGTACATCCACCCTTCAACTGGATAGATACGCCCACACACATGCCGGTATACAATAGGTTTTTTTTTGTTTTTGATTTACTGCCTGGAGGCGACCAAGATATCCTAATAAAGGGAAGAAAGGTTACAGGCGGATGGTTCACCTGAATGGGTTCCCTACTTTTAATTTTATTGATTTCAACAGAGTAATGCTTAGTTTGGCATGTCATAGAGTAATTGAGTTTATACAGGGTAATACATATTATTATTTTTTCTATCTAGACGGTATATGATAAATAGCATTTTCTGGAAAATAGGCTTGAAAAATAGAGTGCCTTAGCGTTCCACCCATTGGCCATAACCCACCTGTCGTCCTGGTTTCCTTGACATTGTGCAATATCAGCAACTACTATACTGATTCTAACAGAGGTTGGAATGGATTATTGTTCGGTCACAAGTTTGAAAATGAGTGTAAGAGCGCTAAACTTAGTAACCAGAAAAGAAAGTTGATTTTCCAAACTGTGTGCTTACATCCTAAACGCTTTTTCAGTTCAGATAAAAACAATCACTTTGTTTTTTGAATGCTTGTATTTATTTTTCAGGGAACATGAATAATGTAGACTGAAGAGTATAAAATTAAATAAAGAAATGGAACAGCACATCTATTTTCTCGCAATATACTTGAACGATCTACTTTGGAAATGTTTGGCAATAATCATTGACGTAGAATGCGAAACTAAATAACAAATTTCTGTCGTATCTTCTTCTTTTTAATACTACCCAGTCATGAATCACAAAAGTTTAGTTGTTCAGTAAAGAGTTCCAGCACGATGTAACTTAAAACTAACAACTTTTTAGGAGAGCATAAAAGAACGGTGGGCCTTTGGAGTCGCTATAGAATGATCTTATAATCCTCCATGTTTGTCTAGTCGCAAATGAAACCTCATAAGCTAATAGTGCCTACTGATGACATTCCGGCAATCACGGTGGCTTTTTTAAACAAATACATAAGTTATTCTTTGCGTTTAGTGGTGGTACAACTTAAGCGACGATGTTTCAAATTCCAGATATGTTAGAATAACAACAGTCGCCTTTACATCATTAGCGGAGCATCGAAATATTAGCACCCCACTTCCTGCTAGTTTCGCAACACGTAAAACAATCCAGTGTTCTGCGGTCAACTACCTTCAGGTGACCTTCATTCCTGGATGTTTACCTGTTCGCTGACTAGCTGCCTTATCACAAACATCACAGTTTAACTGCATGTAAGATTTGGTATACCACAATGTAATTTCAGACATCTCGCCAAGACTGTTTTAATGACGGAGTGACGCTACTCTTCTATAGTCTATATCATTTCGCCACTTCTTGCTTAACCACCTTAGGCGCTAATGCGACGTTGCAGTTCAGTATTTTGGGAGGCCAGAAGATGAAGGAGGTATGTTTAACTTCGATTGCTAATTTTTGTACATAGTCCTTGAAATTAGGGATGAAATAGCTGATATGGACGATGGCGAAACTTGTGCATTTTGACGCCCGAATATTATTCCACTAACATGTAGGAATATAGTTTTCCAAAGGGTAAGAGAACCACGGCCACTTTCTCTCAGTTATTCTTCATTGAAGTGAATTGACTTCCGGGTTGTTTAACAAATGATGAGCAACGCACATACGTTAAGAAATCTATTTTCTTTTTATGATTAAGCGAAGAGTAAATGATATTCTTTGGATTTGCAGAAGTCTACTGTCGTAACTGCGGCTCATCATCGAAGCTTTTTTCCATAAGTGATTAATGGGTAATAGGAAATCTCCTGGAGCAAAGTCCTCTGAATACGGGGGTCTCGCACTATTTCCGACTTCATCTCTAATAGCTTTAACGGGAAACTAATATGGGGACAGCGAGTGTCATGGAAAAAAGTGTCTTGTCTCGTGTAGACACCCTTATTCCCTAAAAGATCACCAGAAAAAGAAATGATTTCGAAAGCACTTCAATTTTAAATTGCCTGCTTTCATTTTTTCGTACCATTTCTCTTGTTCCGCTGGATCCGCGCTTGAGACAGATCGACAAAAATAAGTGACATGTTTTTCATGATGTACATGCCATGTAACATCAAAAAACTTATTTCGTTTTTGAAATATTCCGTGGCCAATTGGTGTAGGAACTACAAAAGGTGCACCTGTATGCAGACCAAGAAATTTGTGAATAGTTGACATCTAATTTTTTCATTATACAGGGTGTTTCAGTTTATTGCTGCATAACTTTAAGATTCGATAGAACTTTTAAAATTAATGCATAAAGTCTATATAAACATGGGTCGAAAAATGCGTGGCTTCCGAAATACAGGGTGTTTAAATTTACTTTCTAAAATAGTTTTTTTTAAATATTTCGAACAATATTTGATGTATAACAGTGAAAATTGGAATACAATGGTTTTTTTGGTACGACAAAACGAACTATGGGCATAGTTTTACTGTAGCCGCTAGACGGCGCTCTCTACTGTACCTGTAGTGTATTAAAATGGCCGAAAATTTTTTCTTAGTGCAATTTTTTGATTTTGAATTAAAAAACTGATTATTCGCACTTTTCAACGTAAGAAAGCTCTCCTGTGAGTTTTCGTTATAGTTAGCCGTTTTTCAGATATTTCGATTTTTAAGGTTCGATGCATTTTTAGTTATTTATGGGCATTACAAGTAATTAAGATGAACGTTTAAACTGTGTTTTTCAACACAGCAATAATTCCTAACTCCAAATAAACACAAAAAACAGAATATTAATTTGTTTAATATTCCAATATTATTTTTAACAAATTAAATTAATTATTTACAACTAAAATGCTATTAGATAGTTAGGACAAACATACAAAATCTAAAGTAGTTGCTCGAAATGTAAACCCAATTGTTCAATACACAATTCAGATCTACGAAAGATCGAACGAAATAAGGCCTTATTTCATCACATGCATCCCTGATTATGTCTATTAGCATATCTCTTGTGGTTACGGCAGTCTGGTACACTTTTTCTTTCAGAAATCCCCACACAAAGAAATCTAATGGATTTAGGTCAGGGGATCGTGGAGGCCAGGCGACTGGTCCTCCACGGCCGATCCATCTTTCTGGATAATTTTCGTCCAGCCAGTTTCTAACTATTCTCGAATAATGAGCTGGACAACCATCAAGCTGGAACCAGGCCAATCTTGTTAAATCTAACATAACATCATCCCACATATTTGCATGCTCAGCCTTTAAAAATTCCAAGAAGGTCGCAGCATTTAACCTTGCAAGCAAAAGGTAGGGTCCAAATAGTCGATTACGGTAGATACCAATCCACACGTTCACACTAAATTCATGCTGAAAATTTCTTTCCCGAACTGCATGCGGATTTTCATGCGACCAAATATGTTGATTATGAAAATTTAGCACTCCACGTCTAGTGAAGCATGACTCATCGGTCGATAGAACGTTACTTAAAAACTCCCTATTATTATCAGTTCTATCAAGAGTCCACTGACACAGTGTGATTCTTCGTTCTCCGTCCCCTGGCTGTAGTCCTTGCACAGGTTGCAAATGGTAAGGACGTCTATGGTCATTTCTAAGAACACGGTGAACATGGCTTGCTGAAATTCCCAAGGAAGCAGAAACTCTCCTAACACTTGTGGTCGGATCTCTATCAAACTCACGCAGAATCATACGGGTAAATCTGCGCTGACGAACCTTTATGTTTTGATCCCTTTGGAGATTTCCAAAACCATTTTCAATTATTTGGCGATGCACTCTTACAAATACTGTGCGAGTTGGATGTCGTCTGTTTGGAAATCTTCGTACGTATTCTCTGGCTGCTTCTGCTGCGTTTCCATTTACAAAGAGATACACAAAATGAATATCCGCTAACTCTTGATTGGAGAATAAAAATTTTATAAAACTTACAAAAAAAACAGGTAAAAAAACTAAATTTCGTGCATTCACAATTGCAAAAAACGTTTCAGGTTTCAACAGACAACAAAACTAACTGTCAACTAATTGACGTTTAACCTTATTCTGCTTTCAATTTCAAAAATATTTGCAGGCACAGCCTATTTCTAAAAATTATCGAGTAACTGACTTTTTAACGTTATTTTATCATAAATAATTAAAAATGCATCGAACCTTAAAAATCGAAATATCTCAAAAACGGCCAACTATAAGTTTTTTAATCAAAAATCAAAAAATTGCACTAAGAAAAAATTATCGGTCATTTTAATACACTACAGATACAGTAGAGAGCGCCCTCTAGCGGCTACAGTAAAACTATGCCCATGGTTCGTTTTGTCGTACCAAAAAACCATTGTATATTAATTTTCACTGTTATACATCAAATATTGTTCGAAATATTTAAAAAAAAACTATTTTAGAAAGTAAATTTAAACACCCTGTATTTCGGAAGCCACGCATTTTTCGACCCATGTTTATATAAACTTTATGCATTAATTTTAAAAGTTCTACTGAATCCTAAAGTTATGCAACAATAAACTGAAACACCCTGTATTTGTATAGATTGATATTTGCGTAGATCTCATGCGAATGAAGAGTTTCTGGCAACACTGTTTGTACTGTTGGTGATCAACCGGACGAGAGCACAATAGCCTCTCGTTCCGGTCCGAGCAGATTTGTCCGCTTTGTGAACATCTAAATAGCTTTTTTTACTTGGAAGGCCTCAAAACCTCGAAACGACGCCGGTGCTGGCTTCCAGCCATGCAGGGCACTCCATTGTTTTTCCAGGAAGGATGCCATAATTAAGTTTAGCAAGAAGCCTTCCATAGCGAATATTTCCGGACCACATATGAAATGAGTAAGAACCCACAAGAATAATAGAGTATCTCAAATATTTTTGGAACTAATTAAAAATGTCTATTTGCTACGCTATTTTATTGGGTTACCCTCAAAAGTGGCGTCAAGTGTGTTGACTCTGCACTTCCAACGCAACGCTATCATTGGTTCATAAAGGATTTTGTAGGTGTAGGACAGCGTTCATATACTTATATTGCTCCTAAACTGTACGACAGTCTTCCACCACATCTGCAACGCATCTACAACGTTGCGCCATTCAAGAAGCAATTCATTTTGAACCAACCACGAGGATCAATAGAGAATTTACTACATTAGCAATCTATTGTAGTGTAACTATGAATCTTTATTGATCAGGTTACATAGATTTATAAAACGATATGTCATCTGCTTACTATTCGTCAACCACCTGTATATTTGTTATGTCTGTGTGATAGGTGTCTTTTATTAGCCTCTTTTTTTTGTTAGTATTATTCGTGCGGTATTGTTACAGCGTTTTAATCATTCTTATTTTAATACCATTTTAGCTTACGATATACTATATATGTATGTGCGATTACGATGTGTTTTTACTATACGAGTAGATATACAGGGTGTCTCAGTTTATTATTGCATAACTTTAAGATTCGATAGAACTTTTAGTTAATGCATAAAGTCTATATAAACATAGGTCGAAAAATGCGTGGTGTTTAAATTTACTTTTTAAAATAGTTTTTTTTTTATATTTCGAGCAATATTTGATGTATAACAGCGAAAATTGGTATACAAGGGTTTTTGGTACGAAAAAACGAACCATGGCATAGTTTTACTGTAGCCGCTACAGGGCGCTCTCCACTGTACCTGTAGTGTATTAAAATGACCGAAAATTTTTTCTTAGTGCAACTTTTTCCTTTTTGAACAAAAAAACTCATTCCTTGCACTTTTCTGCATAAAAAAGCTCTCCTGTGAGTTTTCGTTATAGTTAGCCGTTTTTGAGATATTTCGATTTTTAAGGTTCGATGCATTTTTAATTATTTATGGGAAAATAATATTTTTTTTTACATTTTCGATTTGGGCATTACAAGTAATTAAGATGATCGTTTAGATTGTGTTTTTAAACACAGCAATAATTCCTAACTACAGATAAACACAAAAAACAGAATATTAATTTGTTTAATTTTCCAATATTGTTTTTAAAAAATTAAATTAATTATTTACAACTAAAATGCTTTTGGATAGTTAGGACAAACATACCAAATCTAAAGTAGTTGCTCGAAATGTAAACCCAATTGTTCAATACACAATAATTCACATCTACGAAGGATCGAACGTGGTATAGCATTATTCAAATAAGGCCTTATTTCATCACATGCGTTCCTGATTCTGTCTACTAGCATATCTCTTCGGGTAACGGGGTCTGGTACACTTTTTCTTTTAGGAATCCCTACACAAAGAAATCTAATGGATTTAGGTCAGGGATCGTGGAGGCCAGGCGACTGGTCCTCCACGGCCGATCCATCTTTCTGGATAATTTTCGTCCAGCCAGTTTCTAACTATTCTCGAATAATGAGCTGGACAACCATCAAGCTGGAACCAGGACAATCTTCTTAAATCTAACATAACATCATCCCACATATTTGCATGTTCAGCCTTTAAAAATTCCAAGAAGGTCGCAGCATTTAACCTTGCAGGCAAAAGGTAGGGTCCAAATAGTCGATTACGGTAGATACCAATCCACACGTTCACACTAAACTCATGCTGAAAATTTCTTTCCCGAACTGCATGAGGATTTTCATGCGACCAAATATGTTGATTATGAAAATTTACCACTCCACGTGTAGTGAAGCATGACTCATCGGTCCATAAAACGTTACTTAAAAACTCCCTATTATTATCAGTTCTATCAAGAATCCACTGACAAAATGTGATTCTTCGTTCTCCGTCCCCTGGCTGTAGTCCTTGCACATGGTCATTTCTAAGGCCACGGTGAACATCGCTTGCTGAAATTCCCAAGGCACCAGAAACTCTCCTAACACTTGTGGTCGGATCTCTATCAAACTCACGCAGAATCATACGGGTAAATCTTCGCTGACGAACATTTATGATTTGATCCCTATGGAGATTTCCAAAACCATTTTGAATTATTTGGCGATGCACTCTTACAAATACTGAGCGAGGTGGATGTCGTCTGTTTGGAAATCTTCGTGCATATTCTCTGGCTGCTTCTGCTGCGTTTCCATTTACAAAGCCATACACAAAATGAATATCCACTGACTCTTGATTGGAGAATAAAAATGGCATTTTTATAAAACTTACAAAAAAAAAACAGGTAAAAGAAACTAAATTTCGTGCATTCACAATTGCAAAAAAACGTTTCAGGTTTCAACAGACAAGAAAACTAACTGTCAATATGTCTAGACGTCTAAAATTCATGAGCTTCAACGTAAGGTCAATTCAGTCTAGTTTTCTAACTTTGAAGGAGTATGTTGTTGACTGTGCTGTCGATGTCCTGGGTCTCAGTGAGACTTGGCTAACCCCAGATATTGATTCCTCCTCAGTATTTATCAACGACTTCAATGTCGTTAGAGCAGATCGAAATAGCAGAGGCGGGGGCGTCGCGTTTTATGTGAGAAATGGTATTGCCTTCAAAATATTGCACTCTAATATCACCGCAGTATTGGAAGAACTTTGGATCTCTGTAAAGGTTAATCAACGCAAATATTGTCTAGCTATAGTCTACCGTCCACCATCGGCAAACGTGCTTGACTGTTTTCATCAATTAACTGAGTCTTTAACCAACCTTTCACTCGATAATGATTACGCAATTGTCATGGGCGATTTTAATATTAATGTTTTAGTGAACGACGGCCGATCCGAGATGCTGAACTGTTTTCTTGAGTCTTTTGATCTGTCTCAGTTAGTGAAAGAGCCCACACGTATAACTTTCAATAGCCAGACAGCTATAGACTTGCTCATGGTTAGCTCTGCTGATATAATAAGTGGTTATGAAGTTGTTGACGTAGATGGAATATCTGACCATCTAGCCCTAATATTTTATGTAGATGCATCGGAGATAAGCAACCTATGTAAACTGAGGTCATATCGTGATTACTCTACCTTTAGCCTAGACAATTTCTACCATGATTTACTTTTAATAAACTGGGATTTTATATATACGTTGAGAGATGTGGATCAAATGATTGACTTCCTGAGCTCTAATATCTTGTGCACCTTCAACTTGCATGCTCCTGTCAGAAACATTCGAGTTACCAAGCCACCAGCTCCTTGGCGAACATTCAACATAAAACTCATGATGCGAACAAAACGTGACGCATATAAAAAATTTAAACGTACAGGAACGATTGCTGCCTGGGAATTCTATAAGAAAATCAGAAATTATGTTTCTAGTGCTATTAGGCGAGAGAAAAAAGCCTACCTCGATTATGTTATGAGACATAAAAAATCGAAGACTACATGGAATATACTTAGATCTTTGAATATCGTTAAACATAACTCCATAAGTCTACCTCCACATCTTCAGGATCTCGATTCATTAAATAGTGCTTTTTTAAACGTACCTCAAACAATTAAATCATTAACTCAATTGAACCTTTTAGACAAATATGAAAACGTCAAGAATAGTGGTACTTTTCTGTTCACGACAGTTTCCCCTGCCACTGTAGAGAAATTTATTAATCGCATCAAAAGTCATGCTAAAGGCTCAGATGGCATCACAATTGATATGATCCGTATAATACATAAGCATTTGCTCAAGTATATTACCTTCATTATTAACTTTTGTATAACAAATAATCTTTATCCCTCTTCCTGGAAGAATGCTCTTGTTCTCCCTCTGCCTAAATCTAATTATCCTTCAAGTTTTTCTGATCTTCGTCCTATAAGCATTTTACCAAGTTTATCTAAGCTTTTGGAAATGGCTCTACATGAGCAGCTGCACACATTTGTTTGTAAAATAATTTACTGACCACCTCCCAATCTGGCTTCAGACCATTACATAGCACCACCACTGCGCTCCTGTCTATATCGGATAATATTTATAGCGCGGTTGATCAAGGAAAGCTGTCCTGCTTAGTTCTTCTTGATTTTAGCAAGGCCTTCGATACGGTTGACCCAAATATTCTCTGTAAAAAGCTTAGATACTTTGGCCTGTCATCATCGGCTTGCACGCTGATTAAGAGCTTTTTAACTGATCGCACAGTCTGTCATATATGAAAACAATATATCAACTTCTTTATTCAGAAATTTTGGTGTCCCTCAAGGATCTATTTTGAGTCCCCTTTTATTTGCTCTTTATATATGTGATTTTCATGAAACCGCCAGCAACTCAATCGTTCATCATTACGCCGATGATACCCAACTTTATAACTGCTTCGATCCTGATGAATATATGCTTGGCCAACATCAAATAAATCAAGACCTGCAGTCTATTTTTGACATATCTAGTGCTCACAATCTAAAACTAAATCCTGGCAAATCATGCTGCATTTTATTTGGGCCCAAAAAGAATCGTGAAATAAATCAATATCGCATTAATATTATGGTGAATAATGAAGGCATATCCTTCGTAAACGAATGCAAAAACCTTGGTATCTGGTTTGACTGCAAGCTACGCTTCACTAAACATGTTAACCAACTATGCAATGCGTCCTATAATGTGCTTCGTAAGTTATATCCGAGTCGAAGTGTCCTGTCGACACAGCTCAAGCTTAAACTCTGCGAGTCCCTTATCCTGTCAAAATTATCTTACGGTGACTCTGTTTATGGACCTGCTCTTTTACAACGTGATGGCGAGCGGATTCAGATGATACAAAACTCATGCATCAGATTTTCTTATGGAATCCGTAAATTTGATCATATTAGTAGCGCTTTTGACCAATCGGGATGGTTTAAGATGAACAAGTTGAGGAAACTGCATTGCCTATCTCTGGTACATAAGACCCTTATCCTTAAAGCGCCATATTATCTTTATACAAAACTAAGCCTCCTCTGCCAGTACGATCAAAGATCCTCTAGGAATAAACTCATCTTACTTATCCCGCGGCATTCGACAGCATTGTTCACACGCAGTTTCTCGTACTGGGCACCCAAACTATATAACTGCTTATCAAGTGAGTATAAAGAATATAGCCTAAGCAATTTTAAAAAAAGGTTAAAGATGAGTTTAAAGCAGTCGGACGGCTAAAATTTTACTTTATGCATATCCACAGGTAATTGATTGTTTCCTTTCTCTGATAAGTGTTATATTCTAAGTTTTTTTTTCTCTCTCTCTCTATAGTTTGTGTCAATGTTTTCCAGGTCGGGTTGAAAAACAGCATAAGCTGACACTCCAACTTTTCGTCACTGTTCCTTTTAAACCAATTATTTTGTAATCGTGTGACGAATAAAGGCCATTTATTATTATTATTATTATTAACTAATTGACGTTTAGCCTTATTCTGCTTTCAATTTCAAAAATATTTGCAGGCACAGCCTACTTCTAAAAATTATCGAGATACTGACATTTTAACGTTATTTTATCATAAATAATTAAAAATGCATCGAACCCTAAAAATCGAAATATCTCAAAAACGGCTAACTATAACGAAAATTCACAAGAGAGCTTTTTTATGTTGAAAAGTGCGAAGAATCAGTTTTTTTATTCAAAAAGCAAAAAATTGCACTAAGAAAAATTTTTCGGTCATTTTAGTACACTACAGGTACAGTAGACAGCGCCCTCTAGCGGCTACAGTAAAACTATGCACATGGTTCGTTTTGTCGCACCAAACAACCCTTGTATACCAAATATTCACTGTTCATCAAATATTGTTCGAAATATTTAAAAAAAACTATTATTGTTCTTATATCAGCCTTTTTTTTCTGAATAAAGCCTATTGAATTGAATTGAATTATATGGATCCAGTCAGCCAAACAGGTATATGAAATTAGTCCATAGTAACCACCCATTTGATAATGCTAGAAATTTTGTCGCTGCCCTAGTAAAAGTATCGCAACATTGCTGAACCGCACCACTTCGTCATGCCAGCGGTGCTCTGAGTAGGCAGGCACAGAATGGATTCTGTGTACGTATGTGTTCGTAACGGTTCCATGTGACCGCGACCCTTACCAGGCGAGGGTTATCTTCCCTATTTTAAGAGCTAATGGACAGGAAAATCTATAATGTGAGAAATCTGTGCTAATAGTTGCGCTGGGTTGAAAATTTAGAAATATGGTAACGCAGGACCTCGACGCACGTATTATAACCAGAGACGCGTCTGTTGAAAATATTTTTCAAGCTTCAAGGAAAAATGTATGTTATGACGTGTGAAAGAAATATGACTAATTACCAGTGCTGGAAGTGTACAAATATGCTAGCATAAAAAAATTGAGACACCCCCACCCCCTACTACCCCAATGTTTGACGCCTACAAAGGTCAAAGTAACTCCTGGACTTTTCTGGTTTTATGCTGTGATATAGGACGTTTAATATATTGTCGCAACGCATATGAATGAAGAAAAGTGAAAATCGATGAACTGTCACCTGGAAGACAGATAAGCAAAAATAAACTGTCATTAAGTATCATTGTACTTAAAAAATGCCACCGTGGTGGCCGAAACATCGTACAATAATCTAAAATTGAAGGATGTGTCGTTTGATAAGACCCGACAATGGACTCCTATAACCTACAGTTATTTTTCCAAAATAAGCAGAAGCCTCCGAAACGTCAAAAATCGATGTTTGAGCGATTTATGTTAATGTGTTCTCTTGCTCCGCCTCCATAATCTGAGTGACACTTTCCAAGCTATAAACGGACCAGGGATTAGCGGATAGACTGACAGATCGAATACCGACGGAATTGCGTGACATGGTTTTTCAAGATGTACACGTCAGATCTAAAAAATATAATGTCTCATTTTTTTATTTTTCCCTTGTTCCAATACATGCTCGTCAGTAGCGTGGCGAGAGAATGCTCGCCAATGTGGTGAGATTCGAACTCGGACAGGCGGATAATTTAAAGATCCAGTTGTCACTTTTGATTGACAGTATCATACGCGCTAGGCAAACGTACATAAGGATAGTCTATTTTGCATACACGATATTGTTGGTAGCCTTGAGTGTACGTCGTATTCCGCCTTGACAAATCATCGCTAGTCTTCAGAACGGAAGATAAGTGCGAAGATTCGCTGAAGTCACGAGAAACAGTTCTCTCCCAACTATGACCTTGATAATGACCTCTAGGAACACATGGTTAGATCGGTCGGGGCATATTTTAGGGCGTTAGCGGAGGCACTGAATCCTCTTCAGATGACTATTCTTCAGAAGATTAATCTGAGGCTCCACATTGCACATGAGCGGAGCTCTCAGGTAATTTTAGAGCCCTCCAGGTGCGTAAAGCACCTGGGGAGGATCAAATCACCAACAGGGCGTTCAGGCTGCTCTCGTCGAAAGCTCTAAAATATTTGATGAAAATAATCAACGCAATGCTCAGAATACAGTACTTCCCTGTGGGGTGGACGACTTCTGAGGTCATCATGATTCCAAAGAAGGTGGGTTCGATATTTCCTCGGGACTACCATCCCATAGTCTGCTATCAGCTACTTCTAAGCTAGACGATTTATGGTCATCTTGAGAATTTGTCGTCAAATCATGATTAGATTCCTGACGTCAAATTCGGCTTTCGGCCCGAGCATAGTACCGAGCTACAGCCAGTCAGGCTGATGGAACATGTAACCAGACAATTCACCCTCAGCATGAGTCCTGACATCTTGCTCTTAGATGTCTCAAAAGCCTTCAGCAAGGTGTGGCAAGCGGGCCTCCCCTTTGAACTACTATTGTTTGGCTTCTAGAGCTACTAGAATCTTTTCTTGAAGCAATGAATTTTTGGATCAAAATTTACGTTTAGTCAGTACAGTTAGTACGGACTGGTGCTCCTAATGGCTCGGTACTAGAACCAATTCTCTAGGCCACGGCTCGCACTGTGGTCAAAAATTAGCGCAACTATTCAGTAAAATCTAAATTACACTATCACAAAACCTGAATCAAAATTTGTTTTTAGTTCACCTTAAAACTAATCAGTGTACCAAGTCAAAAAACCTAGGTGCTTCCTCCTACTCTGATACACTTCTGTTTTCCTTTGCTCTTCTCCTTTTTTCTTCTATTTCCCTTTCTCTTTTTCCTTGATATTGTCTGGTTTCTGAGCAACCAGAACTGATAGATTCGTCTAACGTACACACACCTAGACAGTGACTAATGGGCAAACGTTCCAAACAAACAAATGATGGACAGTATAGGCCTTCTGGATTTTGAGCGAATAGACCAAAGATCCACCAAGCTGTGATGAATTATTTGTAGGTGGCAGTTTTCAGTGTCGTTAGTTTTTTGCGCACAGGAGAACATGTTCTTCAAACAAAGAACGGTGAAGCCAGTCAAATTTATATAGTACAAAAGCATTCATTTTCGCTTCCCAGTAATTTAATTCACATCATGCTCGGTTGCTCAAAGTTGTTAAAGTAGATGGCAACGTTATTAAAAATATAAAAGCTTTCTGCGATATCACAATATTAGCTAAAGTAAAATACCAAAATTAAATTACAGGTACTGACGGAGACACTGTCGAAGATAATGGATGGGCTTGGGCATCAGTGCATCTAAAACAAAAATACACATGTACAGCATATGAAAAAAAGTACTCGTATATTGCATTTCCAAACAACGGTTTTTCATGTTTTTGAAGTTGTTGGTAGTTCTTGATGCAGTCAAAAAAATCAAAGTATACGTTGGTGAAGTCATCATATCAAACAGGTGTTAACATTTCAGTCATATAGCTTTCGTTCATTTCACCACAGACTGCCAACCATGGACTGCTGTTTTATGCTATTCGGGAACTCTTTGTAATGCTGACTAGTTTGTTTAATGGCGAGTAGACTGTGCCTACTATAGCACGTGTTGTGACCTAGCTGACAGTGCGAACTGACATGCTATTCCAGCGGTCAGTTTGCTGTTTTCACTTTCTGCAATGGCCGCTTCTGCACAATTTGTGCTGTCTTACTTCTGTATTGAAATTTGCCCAATATCATTTTCGAATGTTGTTATGCCTGTACTGTACATTAAGTAAGCTTCAATGAACAACTAAATAGTAACAAGCATCTCTGGAAAGCTGTAGATTCATTGAAACTCAAAACTAATGTAGATAGATCTTTACCTACACACTTGAAGAATGCCGATGAAGTAAACAATTATTTTTCTTCCGTTTTCACGCCTTCGGGCAATTGCAAGGATCTAGTTGATAAATTTAATAGTACCAAAATTAATGAAAGTGCTAGATTTGAATTTAGTTTTGCTACCCCACAAAATGTGCTAGACATTATTCTGTCCCTAAAATCTAATGCAGCAGGTTCGGATGGTATAACAGTCTCAATGCTGAAGCTTTGCTTGCCTCGAGTATTATTACCCCTGACGCATTTATTGAACTGTTGCCTGGAGGCTGGGTATTTCCCTGATGCTTGGAAACTATCTCTTGTCAAACCCTTGCCTAAATGTAAAAATCCAAAATGTCTCTCAGACTTAAGACCTATAACTTTGATTCCTGTTATATCGAAGATATTGGAGAAATTGATTAAACATCAGGTTTATCATTATTTCTCTAATAATGATTTCTTTCCCAAGTGTCAATCTGGTTTCCGCAGTGGTTTTAGTACAACTTCAGCTTTAGCAAGGGTTTTAGATGACATCATTGCTTCGCTTGATAAGGGAGATGCTTCAGAACTTGTATCATTAGATTATTCTAAGGCGTTCGATAAAATAGATCATGAGCTTTTATGTGCTAAATTGAAGTTTTTTGGTTTTTCAGACATACCTCTAATGTTTTTTATAACATATATTTCAAATCGTAAACAAGTAGTAGCGATAGACAACACTATATCTAGTCCGATTGATATAACATCAGGTGTCCCTCAGGGTTCAGTTTTAGGGCCCTTGTTGTACTTAATTTATACTATAGACTTGGGTAGCTCTGTGAAAAACTCTTCTGTGATGTGCTATGCCGATGATACACAGATATATAAAAGCTTTAATAGTAACACTTTGCATATTTCAAACAATGAGCTTAATGATGATTTGGAGGCAATAGTAGGATACTCAAATGGTAATAATCTTAAGCTCAATAAGGATAAGTGCTCAGTGATGCTTTTTTGTCCTGCTGTCAAACGTAACACTATATTGTATTCTCTTGATGTAAAAATTGACAAGGAGCGTCTAGCTGTCGTAAATACTACAAAAAATTTAGGGTTGATTATTGATTATACTTTACGGTTTAAGGAGCATGTTTCGTCTATCTTAAAAAAATGTTATGCAACGTTGAAGTGTTTTTATGTCAATCGCTCTATTTTGAATTTTAAAGTTAGAAAAAAGTTATGTGAGGCTATTATATTTCCAAGCTTATTTTACTGTAGCACCGTGTTCTATCATTGTCTTGATTCTATCACAAAAGCAAGACTCCAAAAACTCCAAAATACTTGTTGTCGATTTGTATTTAATCTCAAGAAGTATGATCATGTTTCCTTAAAGAGATTTCAGCTTGGTTGGATGTGTATAGAAAATGCTTGCAAGTACCATATAGCAGTGTTTACACATAAGATCATATCTTCTAGATCCCCCTTGTATCTTTATGAGAAATTTGTTTTCAGACGAAATAATTCAGACATTGATTTCAGACACAAAAAAAGACTAGAGATCCCTATGTATAAAACAACTTTATTTCGTAGTTCATACACTTACAATGCTATCCTGATTTATAACGAATTAGATGACAATATAAAGGATTGGCCAGTAAACAGATTTCGTAAGCATGTGAAACAGATTTATTTGTCATTGTAGTAATTGTGGAAAAGTTAGTTTTTAATTCTTACATTTAATTTTATTTTACGTAATATATGTGTGTATATATGTATGCTAGGAAGCTATCAAGCTCGTTGTTTTGAAGCGTCTTTTGCTTGTCAAAGTTTCCTTTGATTGAGTGTTTCAATTTAGTATTTGGGTAGGTTAAGTAGAGTAGCCAAGAGCTAGACTTCGCCTACGTAGAGGTCACATTAGGTTGTAGTGTATATAATGTGCCTAATAAAGACATTTTATTATTATTATTATTATTATTATAAGTATAAAATAGAACTGGCGCATAGTAGGCTGTTTGGCGCAATTTAAGCTTTGCTCAGGCGTTTCTTGATGCAACTTACCTTATCAGTTTTCGAAGTGTGATCTATAACCGCCATAGGTAAGACTAAATCAAAATTGTATACTTACTGCTTCTTAGTGACTTTCAGCAGAACTCACCTGAAACATGAGAAATAAGTTTATTAGTACAACTTGAACTTGACTATACATCTAAGTTCAATCATACGTGTCTATCGAGACGGTAAACTGGCAAGACAAAAGTTTCTCACATGAAATATCAGTGTTCCGTGTTTGTACGTTACTCGTTCATGCACAACTCGCATGGGACCAGGATATATTGCAATATTGATAGTAGTGTTTGAAAGTTTGTGTAATAGGCGATTCGGCAACAATGTCAGCTGGTCTACACGAAATACACCGTCAAATTAGCAGGCGACCGTTGGGCCTTTTGTTCCGTTGCTGAGAGAGAGATTTATATTGGGCACCGACCAAAAGGAAATGCAGATAAAGGACAACGGGCAGCTCTGCAGTGGGGCTCGTCGGTATTTTATAGATGTCATGCTATAAAATAAACTAGCCCTTTATTAGACTAACAGATATAGAAAATGTCAAACAGAATACATGAAAAATACAAATTCAATCGTTGTCAATTTTCCTAATTCCTACACGCGGGTATCAGAAGGAAACGAGACATCAAATATATCTTCAATACTGGCGTTAGAGCTGGCTGACATCGTTCCTTTTGAATTCAGCGATTTAAACCCGTGACGTGATCATGGCTTTCGAACAACAATGAGATTATGGGCATATACTGGTATCCGCGGTGAAATCGCATAGAGTCAACTACTAAAGCCTATAAGGCACGACATACCTTGTAGGCCATAGTAGTCTTAATGTGGTATACGATTATCAGCCTAAGCACCTAAGCAGGAAGCGCGCGTGTCCATCTCATCCACATTATAAAAATTTGCTGTTACTGAGAGGCACCTACTAGTCCCACGTCATGCTTTTTCACTGTGCATGGTAACAGTCGTGATTGGTATTATATAAATATCACTTCTAGATCACAGTTCATAAAATAGCTGGCATCAGGATATATCACCTTTAGCAAATATTGTCAAATACACTTACGACTGTTTAAATAAACAATTTGGGGTTAGAATCAGTTAAATTTCAAGAATAAATTTCTTATTCATTTTAAATATTAATCTAATTCGTGTAATATTCCGTGTAAGGCCTGAAAAGTTAAATAACTGTGTAATGTTATAGGTTTTGCGCAGAGCTTCTGCTTTCATAGAATTATAAATCGCACTTTTTGCAGATGCTCTACGCCTTGGAAAGAGGGTGGAACCAGTTGATTGACGTAATAAGTCTGGATAGACAAGATCCTGAGGTATCTTAGATGGAAATTTGAATACGGATTGGGTGTATTCAAAATTTATGAACACCCCAACTAGCAAAGTAGTGGTATACGCTTTTGGTAAAAGAACCGTTCAGCCATAAAAGCTCTCGATTGTTGTTGCCTGAACACCAAAATGCTGGCTTAATGCTGTGTGGAATGCAAATTTGCTTTCTGCAACATATTTGCTCTAAAATGAGGTGTTTAAAATATTCTTGTAGCATAGTTATACAACACCTTATAGGGCAAATTTTTAACTGTTGCATAAACGCTTATACAACTATTTTATACGGCATATTTGCAAGTTAGTCAAAATGGTTGTGTTGTGGCACCCATGCTAACGTTTATAAAACAAACCCGAGCCTTGTTGCTTTGCTGTGCAATTTACTACATTAGAAAACAAATTGCTCCCAACGGAAGCACTTATACAACTGTTACATATGCTAAATATGTTGGTAAACAACTTCACCATAACCTAACTTTCTGCTGTCATATTTTTGTTAAAATGCCATGACCAACGTTTTAAGACAAACAACGCATGCATATCGGTTAAAAAGGTTTTATCAACTGTTCAAACAGAAGATATAGATCTGGTACAAATTCTGGGTAAATCATTCGACTCTGTCGGTATTTCATTTCATACATTTGTCAAATTGTTGTATAACACCTGCAGGCAACACCAAAATATTCTAATAACCTAAAGACAACATGGACGATGCCATGATTGTACACAACCACCCGCCATATTGGACAAACATTTATTCCTCTATTTAATATTAAATAATTATGTTTCAGTTCGAAATTACAGATATAGAGTGATAAACATAAGTGCAATTGTGTCTAAATATAGGATTTGTGGAAGATTTAACGCAGATAAGTTCAGTTTTCCATCTTAAAAATCTAGACATACCTTTGATCATTGTCAAAATATGAATCAAATACGAAGGCCATAAAAATTGGGTAACTAATTTGCACGATTATCACAATAAAATTTGCTGCGCAAGTAATTCAGTAGCCCTATATGAAAGTGTAGAAGTTTATCATATACCTGTGTATGAAATTCACAATGGCCGATATGTAAGTAAACAAGATGACTGTAATGTGTTAGTTATATATTCTTCACTTCGTCTATACAATACATAGGAAATAGTTTGGTTGTAATAAAGTAGAATCACGTACAGTATACAATGCTGTTTAAGGAATACTGTATAATCATTCTTGCAACTCTAATAGGAGTGATAATTGTTAGTTGGGACGTCCTTCCTGCAATCACCACGCAAAAAATGATGGTACACCTAACTATATATATCACACAGATTCAATCATCTATGTTATTTCTCTCGTACTCTTTCGAATTCTTGCATACTTTTTTACTTTATCAGTAGGTGGTGGCAGGCAATATTTCGATAAATGTCATTTTAGTTGAACCTCAAAAGGATGTTCTTCCGATAGTTGTATATTTTCGGATAATGTGTGGACAGGAATTATTGGCAACCACACAGAATTACCTCAACTATCTTCAACAACAGTTGCCTTTGCTGCTTGATGATGTTCCGTTAGTAATAAGAAAAAATATGTGGTTCATGCATGATGGTGCACCAGCGCATTTCAGTGTAGCGGTTCGTAATTATTTACAAACTGTTTATCCAAATCGTTGGATTGGCCGCGGTGGGCCCCCACACCTCAACAGTTTAGATTTCTTTTTGTAGGGCTATCTTAAGACACAAGTGTACACTGTTGAGGAATTAAGAGAAAGAATAGTTGCAGCTTGTGATGAAAAACGAGTGCGCAATTCCATGAGAAGAAGGGGAAGCATGCTTACTAAGTGAAGCGGGCCATTTAAAAAAATTTTATAATCATTTAGTGGGTTTTAATGTTATGTTTATGTTGTTAGTTGTTGTTGTTCATTACCCCCAATGTGTTCAATTTTTGCAATTAAATTAATAATAATTTTGCAAGTTAGACAATAGAACGGTTTTTATTTCTTTACTAAACATTGCGCATCGAAGGAAAACAATTCAAGAGAGATCATTTATTTTAAATTGAACGGGAAATTCAAAAATAACTTTTCTTTGTCAAAAAACTATTGACGTACAATTTTTTCTTAAAAAATATCGAAGTCAATACCTGTACGCACGCCACTGTTAAAGCTAAAAATTATTTTTGCATTGAAAAACATCAACTTTATTAACTTTCACTAAGTACTAAATATCAGTGAAGTATCTGAAGCGGTTCTGGAAATATTACCTAATTTCCATTTTTTCCTAAAACTTCAACACCCCGAGTTTTTGTAAGGACACATTTTTGGACCGTAGATTATAAGGCAAACTAACTATAATTTTTCATGTAGATTCACACCCTTGAATATTCGCATATCATTAAGGTATATTGATTTTGCTGTTTTATACTGTTTGTTATCGCTGTATTCCGGTACGATTTTGTACCCAAAGGAAAATAAAACTTGTTCTATCGTATTATATTCTATATTATTCTAACGCCGGAACTCTTTGAATAGAGAATCTTCTTCGTGATTATCCCCGCGGTGGGATCTTATTTCCTTTGAACATATGTAAATAAATGCATGTTACGCGCTATCGAGGCTTCCATATCTCTGATGACAATATTTTGCAATATATTGTATATCACACTTCTATCATGATACAGATGCCAGCTTTGCCTTGTTTTGTACATTCCTGGATGTGACCTACTCCCGACCACACAACTTCTTAAGCGACATTATTCAAAAATTCATACGGTTTCCGGTTTCATGGTAAAGAATATTCGCAAAAGGAAAGCAGCATCGTTCTTATACATCTTGTTAATAATTCAATAGCTCCAGGGTGAGGTTGTTTGAATTCAGGGCGAAAAGCAGATTAAGCATTTTCTAACTGTCTACATTCAGGTTAACAACACAAAAGTATTTGTAGAGGAAATGTGACAGAAGAATATCGATTTGACTTCCCTCTGTGGCATCCCTCCTTTGGAACGACTTGTTCAAAGTTTTATTGCCCCATGCATGTAATCCAATGTCCGCCCCTGAACCACCACCGTGTGAAATTCCTTGCGAAAATTGCCAAGCGGTTTTAACAATGTACGCACGTAGGTGGCTGGAAAGAAGGGGTTTTTTCTCAATTACCCGCCCTGGCAAGTAGAGCGGAAAGAAAGATTCCAAGAGAGAGCTTAAAGTTTTATATATGAGACCGCAATCGCGCTTCCACCGGTGCGGTGATGGTTTGCGCAGTGTTTTTTCTCGATGTCCTTTTTCAACACGTAAGGTAGCGTCGGTTTCCTCGGCGACGAACATACAGTGCAGGATTTGCAATTTAATGGGCCCACAGGAGTTCTTTGTCGTGCAAGCCTTTGAGGAATTCTCAATCAGCTTTTGTCGTTAGTGTTTTCCTATTTTTCCTTCCCGTGCGTGGGCGTTGTAAGACATGTGATCACAAAAAACGACATCAATTATCGAAATTTTTTACTCATTTCGTAGTGTCTCTCCGAACAACTACCACATGGCTAGCAACATAAATTTACAATGGTTTTTAAGCATTGTATACCATATATCCGCACGGTAACCCGGATCAAATTTGTTTGGACAATTTTCTCAAGGAAATTTATTTTTCAGAACATTTCTTTAAGTTTTTTTTTGGGTCATTTCGAACCAAAAAGCTTTCTATTAACTTTTCGATAAAGCTTTCAATTTTCGACTTATAAGCCAACTATTGTCTGAAAAGCTCTAAACCAAGGTACATTCGATGCTCAAAAACACGGTAGAAGACTATGATTTTTAAGGTCGGGAAGTAACTGAACCCAAGTTTAAACCTTGCTGTATAGGACCCCAAAGTATTTTGAAATTACTTTATTTTAAAGCGATTTTTAACCTTGTCTGTTAGGCCACAATTGGATAACTTTCAGTTGTAGCAGCACAAAGCCACAAAGCAGAACCTGCGACTGAACATATCTAAATCGACAGTTGCACTTTTTTGCTCCACGAAAGAGCCTTCCTTATACCAAAATTAATTATACAGTAATGGACAAAAGTATATAGACAAATTAATATTGTGCTGTATTTCTTTTTTAACTTGTTTTATTAATACACCATCCTGTATACATAATTCGTTATAGCATAATACTCACTTATACATAAATAAATTCATTAATTAGTTGAAAAAAAAAACTGGAACTATGAAGGACAAAAATATATAGACAGAGCAAAACAATTATAGAAAAAAGAAGCAAAGTTCATTGAATTATAGAAAACCAACCATGTTTGTGTTAATATTTTGTAGCATAACCATTATTATCAATCACCGCCTGGCATCGCCTCGGCATAGACTGTAGAAGTTTCTTGATACAAGATTCATCAATCTGTCTCCACTTTTTCTCTAAATCGGCAAAAAGTTCATCCATGTTTGAATAATTTTTATCTCGTAATTGCTTATCTAAGTATTCCCATAGATTTTCAATGGGGTTTATATCGGGAGACTGTGAAGGCCATTTGAGAACTGGTATTTTTGCATCCTGAAAGAATTTCTTTGCGAGATTTGAAGTGCGCTTCGGGTCATTATATTGCTGGTAGATTGATCTTAAGGGCATATTGTCTTCCATATAGGTTAACATGACATGCTTTAGGATGTCTGTGTATACAAACTTATCCATACTGCCATCTATTCTATGTAAAAGCACCACCAAACCATAACAGACCCGCCTCCCTGTTTGACAGTGGGTAAAGTGTACTTGGTGTTCAATCTTTGTCCACTAGGACGTCTGAATGTAATGAGCACCATCTAATCCAAACTTATTGAACTTGGATTCGTCACTGAAACATACCCTCTTCCAGTTACAGATGCTAGAATCAAGATGCAACCGTGCAAATTGTTATCGGTCCTTATGGTTTCTCCTCGAGATTCGCGGCTTCTTACTCGGGCGACGTGCAAATAACTTCAAATCATTTAATATTCTACTTATAGTTTTCGTAGAAACACTGACAATTCCTTTTGTATCGATTTCGGCTTTTAATTGTCTTGGGGTTTTAAACTGATCTTTGGACGAAATTACTTTTATTAATGTAACTGATCTACCATTTAGTTTTCTGGGCCGACCACTTCTCTTAGAGGCTTCCAGGATACCTTTTTGTTTATATTTGTTCAATATTGCCCAAACTGATTTACGCTTCAGCTTCAAATTTTTGGCAATGTCTACTTGACGTTGACCATCTTTGTGTAACTCAATGATCATAGTTTTCACATCGAAAGAAATTTCTGGACCACGCGGGATGGTCAACCACAATACTTGATGAACACAAACTAATCGTCTTCTGACACGAAACTGTACTAAACTAATGTTGAAAAGAATTAGTCTGCATATTTTGTCTCTCATAAAAAAGTGCTTATATTCAGACATGTATTGTGTTCATTGCAGATAATGTAAAAACAAGGAATTTAGTTTTTCTACTAACAACGCATTTGTTTATAGAGCAATGAAGTATGAATTCGTTTTCTAAAGGTATTTAGGTAAATATTCATATTTGTCTGTCTATACACTTCAGTCCATCACTGTATCTGTCAATAGTATCTTGGTAACGCTTTCAAATTCCACACAAAAAAATAGGTTTATACTTGGATGAAGATGTGATGTACCATTTACGTGAATCAAGTGATCTCAGATTTCTATATGTAAATAATACTATATTAAACAGAAAAGTCAAGAAAAGTTTATGCGAGTGATTGATACTCTTTTTTTTATACACCAACTACCACGAAGGCCTAAGGCCTAAGCACCCATTGGGTACCGTGGGGCTATAGGCGGATACATGTGAAAGAGATAACCGGTAAGATTACTTACCGCAACATTGTTTATTATCGCTGCCTGGGCGACATCACAAAATATAGGCGGAAAAATATTCAAAATACACGTTGCCGCTATATAAACAATTTAAGAAGGTACGATCACTTTTCTCACTCAATAGCTTCCAAGAATGGGCTGAAAATATCAGATATGTCCAAATACAACTGTGTCTCATTGGTCATCACAATATTAAAAGCCTCTGCTCCCTCTTATCTCATGCAAAAGCTTGTTTATTGGAACTTGATTCACAATTTGAATACGCGTAGCATCATTTCTTCATGATATCACTTCATAAGATAGCCATAACACATTGCTCTTTGACGCACAATGCAGTGAAATTAACTAATTCATTTGACAAAAGCTTTATTAGCAGCTGTTCCAAAGAAATAGCAATTATTTATTAACAGGTAGAATGCCAAGTGTGGTTCACCGTCTCATGATGCGCCGTGTCGTAACGAGTTTTTTCACCCCGCTTTTTGGAATTTCCCCTTGCACTTTCTTAGCATAGCAACATATGCATTATTTTTTCACTTTATCGATAGCCCCTATTTTCTGCTACAGGGAATGTCTTTTTGAGGCTGTTGAGATCTGGTGTGGTCGGGATTTTTGTAGATTGGTGTTATCGTAATTCAGAAGTGATAATACCAGTTGCTCTCGAAACTCTGTCATTTTCTAATTCCGCTGAACGCTACGACCGTCAAAAACAAACTAACCTAATTGCAAAATATTTTTGTTTCATATTTCTGACACGAAGTTCACAAGTTCAAACTCGCGAAAGACGACCGCTTGGCACTAAGAAAATGATAATGTCAGTTATGCCGCGGCGGGCGTATACGACCGCTGACTTATTTTTGCCAATATGTATGCTAACAAAAAAATATAAAGAAAATTAATTATTTAGTATAGCGAGTCATGCAAGAAGCTTCACTTTTTTAAGTTGGCACCAGACACATTTACTACGATTGTTCATGGCAGTCAACCTGTTAAGTGTGTAATATTTTTTCCCGGTTTCAAATATGCGTTCGTCTTCTGTCTTTCCCTGATTTGGCAAAGTGGTAGCTCGGCCTTCTAGACCCTCTAATTACTTATTCCCTTTGAGCTAGGTTAAGATGGTAGTCAGTTATGTAACATGGTTGAGTGTGTGTATGACCATTGATTAGACTTATGTGTTTGTTACAATAAATCCGATTGAATTGAATTGTATTGAATTTCAAAGGCGCAAAGAAGCAGCAAGCTATTCAATGGAATTCCGTAGATGGGTCGACACTCACAAGGAAGCTCACTGTTGACAATTTCTTCAAACATGTGGGCGTGTGCAAATAGGTTTGAATTCAATCACTAGAGAGGCTGAGCAAACTGTGGATTCCTCCTTTCACCACGTCACCTGCCAACCCTGGAACGACCATCGTGCATGCCTAAACAAAATCGAGACTCGTCACTAAAGACAATACTGTTCCATTCCTGATCCCAGAGTGACCGTTGTCTGCACCACTCAAGGCGATTACGTCGGTGTTCTCGAGTTAAAGGGAGGACCCAGTGTGGCCGGTATGAAAACAAGCCAAAACTTCTCATTCGTCGGTAAACACTTCGCATGCCAATAGATCTTCCGTGTTTTGCAAACCATTCATTTGCAATGGACCTGGTAGTGGAGAAACGGTCCCTTAAGGCCAATAATCTTAGGCGGCGATCTTCACGGTCTGTTGTTCTACAGCGGCGTCCAGTGCCCCTTGGTCTTTGCGTACGGCCTTCTCGAAGCCATGCCTGACAACACCTAACCACAGTGTCTACACTTCTTTGCACTCTAACTGCAATTGCTCGAAAAGAAAGTCCAGCTTCCCGAAGTCCCACTATACGGCCCCTATCAAACTCACTAAGTTGACGAAATCGTAGTCTCCGTACTCTAGGCATCGTAGCCGATCGTAAAGGATGTCAAGAACCAAAATCCGCCAACGTTGATTCTTTACTGCGGCTGAAATATTCATTTTTAGAGCGCTAGTGAATTAAAAAAAAGCAGTATAAAAACCGAAATGTCCAACTGATAAGGCTGAAAATGTTTCACTTGTTATTTACAGTAAGATAAATACATTCACCAACTTTTATTAAAATAAAACCATTTAAACTGGGTGTTCGGATTTATATGTCACTTAGTTTACTTAT
The DNA here is from genome assembly GCA_963669975.1 of Acanthoscelides obtectus. Taxonomy (NCBI): domain Eukaryota; kingdom Metazoa; phylum Arthropoda; class Insecta; order Coleoptera; family Chrysomelidae; genus Acanthoscelides; species Acanthoscelides obtectus. Next base: position 30,010,531 of record CAVLJG010000003.1, read on the forward strand.
TAAGCTGAAATTTTATGTAAGCAGTTTTTAAATTCTTCAAAGCTATTCCTAAATAATTTCTTAGACCATTATAATATCCACGATGTTCTTCATTTCTGGTTCTTCTAAACTTGTTGTATGCTTTCAAATTTATTATACACTTGACTATATGTGTCACATAAGGTCTGTAGTTCTTACGTGAAGTAATTCTTTTTAATGTAATATGAAGAAATTTGTCATCAAGAACTTTTAGAACTATTAGCTATCCGGTAAAACATACATCCATAGTTCCATCAAAGTTCATTTGTTCTTTGAGAAAGGTCATACACATAAAAGAAGCACGTTGTATCTTTTTTTACAATTCGTGAAAAAATCTTTCAGTTTTGGTATGCATTGTTCCGAAAAAGGAAATATCTATTGAAAGGTTGCAAAAAAAATGTTCCTGAGAAAAGTGGAATACAGGAATCCGCATTAATCTATTTTCTGACGTATGTACAAACTTGTACCGCGTATCACCAAGACTAAAATCATTTGCCAAGTAGAGGGATCTGTCTTGGATAAAAACAAAACCGTTTATCTTTGACAACGTCTCCACCTGCTTCATAAAGGAGAGAAAGTTTCTTGCTTGGAGCCTCAAGTATTCCATATAACATTATTATCCACCTGTCCATCGGCGAGGTTCACATTATTCAGCATTTCTCGGAGAAACTGCCTCCTTGGTTTGCGATATCTGTCAACCCTCCTTTCTGAGACTTTATTATATGTGACAGAGGGCTGTACTTGACTCCGCTAAAACTGAAATCCTTTCTCCTTTCTCTTTGTATTAGAGAGCTCACATAATTATTGTCGTCGTTCCCTTTCGCTAATGTCTTCGCTTATAAGAACTCTTCCATTTCATTTCCGGACTCAATATAATTTTTCCATCACCGACTCAGCCTACTATAAGGAGAATTGAGTTGCTTTCCGAAAGGAAATATCTATCAAACACTGAGCGTGATGCTAGCGTATCTGCACGAGCCGCTTGGTTTGCTTCTTGAATCAAAGAAAATCGCTATTTTCACTTAAAAGGAATTGTTCCTAAATTGAGCATGGTATAGAGCAGTGATCAACTCTTTCAGTGTGTTGGGCTACTTTGAAAATTTTGGAATAAACAGTGATCTTACCTTGTCGTGAGCAATGTAAGCCAACTTATACACAGTTGTATGCGACATACATGTGTTTATTTTACTCATACTAATACATACTAATAAACTTTAATGAACTAATAACTAATACATACTACATCACTACATCCACTCCTACCAATCGTAGGTGTTTGAAAAATAAACAAAAATTTCCATCGGCTACAATGGCATGTCACATACGCTTTAATAGAGGTAACTAAAATAAAAAAAGCAACGCACTATTTTGAACAAAAACATGAGAAGCCTAACACTCAGACTCACTGACAATTTTCCAAATGTTCATCTGTAAGTCGATTATGGTATTTGTTTTTAATAGACCTCATAGATTAATTGGTTGAACTAAATAATGCTTTCATTTTCAAGGCAACACGACATAAAACTGAATATTTATCTTTACTTATGAAGGCGAGATACAGTTTGTATTTGAGACTAATGAGTTTGAAGCTAAATCATTTTGAAACGCAATCACTTCCATGTCTGTCGCAGCGACGTCTTCGCTAAAATTATGCGTAACAGAAGTTGAAAACTGTTGGATATCAACTTCCATGATGGGTGAAACAACAAGCTGCGCCACTATGGCAATTTCGTTGAAACCATTGAAACGATTTTTGAAGTTATCTTTCAAGTTAGAGACTATTTCCACATGATATTTACTGTCATATGGTGTTACGAGGGATGTCTTTTAAGTTTTGCATATGGAAATAAAACATTACACGGTAGGTAGTTTTAAATGACCTTATTGTTTTTCTAAGTATTCTCCACGAAGATTAATACACATCTGCATGCGCTCGAACCAATTTTCGAAGCACTTATTATACTCGTTTGCTGGCAGATCCCAAATGGCATTTTTGAATGCGTCAACTGCTTCTTTTGGGGACTGGAACCTTTGACCACGCTGTTTTTAATTTTCGGGAAAGTAAATAAATCGTTAGGACTTAGATGGAGGATGTTCCAATAATTCCACGTTTTCTTCCGTTAAATACTGCCTTGCTTTTTGGGCTGTGTGCGAGCTTGCATTGTCTTGGTGCAAGATGATTCTTCTTTCGGGGTTGACTTTTCGAAGCTCGGTGATGACTTTTGGCAAACAAATGGTGGTATACCAATCCGCGGTAACAGTTCTTTGCTCATTAAGAGGAATTGTTGCAATAACGATGGCTGCTTTCTGCTCTTCAGTCAACAGGTGGGGTACCCAACGAGAAACTAATTTTCTTACTCCTAATTCTTCATGTAAAATTTTTTGGATTGAGGTCTTCACATGTCTATCTTCAATGATGGGTTTGCGCACAGCATCGACGTTTTCCTGGGTGACTGCCGTTTTTGGTGCACCCACCCTGGGATCGTTGCTAAGACTCACCCGTCCACGTTTGAGTTCTCCATACCAACGGGAAATTGTCGACAGATGTGGCGCTTCGTTGCCGAAAACAGACAGTAACTCAGCAAGGCATTCTTGTTGCGATAATTGTTTCTCAAAGGTGTAATAAATTATGGCGCGAAAATGTTATCGGTTGAGTTCCATTTTTCTAATGACTTGGAGACACTTAAAAATTCAATGTAGTGAGAACACTGCACGTATTGTTGTGAAACTTTGAATTTAAGTTTACTAAAGAGTGAGGTTAAGATTCAGTACTGACGTTCGAACCGCGCGGCCTACTATGTTTCTATATGCAAGACTTAAAAGACATCCCTCGTAATCGATTGAGTTTTATTCCCAAAACTCAAGCTTTTTGATAAATGCTTTTATAGTCCTTTGTCTCTCCCCTGAAGCTGCAAATTAAGTTTATTTAATTTTTCTGAAATATCCACAAGAAACCAAGATCTCCGAGCCATATTGAATTTTAAAGTTCCGGAATCGGTTCATCACGTTGTTTGAAAAATTCAACAATGCAGATATGATATCATTAAAACCCTTCAACACTTGACCCCTACTTAACCATCGGACTTCACAGTGAAGAAGTAGTTCCCCGTATTGACAGTCAATTTCATCGGTCAAGGTTTTGAATAATATTCCTTGTAACGCTTGAGCTCCAATCTTATTTACAATTTTGACTACCAATTTCATAACGTTGTTTAGTTTGGAAAATGTCCACATAATGCTTGCTGATGGATAATGCAGTGGTAACGGAGAAATTGCGGAAAACTTTCATCTTCACTACATAACCTCACGAGACCCTTATTACGACCCACCATAGCTGGAGCGGAATTCCCTCAGAAGGAACAATATTTTTGAAAGAATAAAACAAGTCCTGCCCAGCAGTATGTCATTCTAGTGAAATAAACTTCAAGAGATCTTTTCTAATCGTACAATCACTAACAACCATCCTGACGAACACGTCCATCTGAGAGATGTCAACGACATCTGTGGATCCATTCAGCTGCAGCAAAGAATTAGCACAGTTATCGAAGTCATTTCTTAACTGTAACACTATATCATTGCTCATTACTTCTACTCTTCTCATCACTGTATTAGCAGAAAGTTGGATAGACTTTATAGCAGGCACTATCTCGTCTGTATTTCTAAAGTTGACAGATAATGAATCTGCTGCTCTTAAAAGCGCCTGTCTTATCATTTCCCTGTCTTCATAAGGTTTCTTCTTTCGTGTAATTATCTGGGATATCCGGTATGACGCTTCAGTTGCAGCCTTAAAAACATTGTCTGTTGTCCAATTAACTGATTTTTAAATTGTTTAAGTTTTATCGTTCTGGTTGCAGAACGTAATGGGAATGATTCTTCAAAATTCGAATGTACAGTTTCATAGCGCCTCTCGATATTTCCCTTTTTAGCAACGGAAACATAACAAACATACATTTTTACCTTTAACTTCTGTAAAGAAATATTGTTCTTCCAATTCCGAATTGAAATGGTATGTCTTCATCTTCTTACTACCGCTCATAATGTTTTTAATTGCAGGCCAACTCGAACCCAACCGCTGGACTTTGTGCCGTATTTATTCCGTTCGTAAGTAAAGTAATCGAGATCATTCTCGAACAGATCGCTCACCGCAGTGTTGGCGTTGCTTGTGTTTATTATGAGAATTTACAAAATTTACGGAAGCTTCTGAGATTTCTACACCTTTTTGAAATATGTTGTGAACCACCAGAGTTGCCTTTGCGAGCTACCGGTACCTGTCAATAACTCAAATTTTATTATAATTTTATTTTGAGGTCATTAATTATTATTGATTGTTCGACCATCTGCAACTGTAATATATATATATAATATACAGGGTGTTCCTTAATGATATGCGAATATTCAAGCGTGTGAATCGGTATGAAAAATTAATGTTAGTTTGCTCTATAAACCATGGTCCAAAAATGTTTCCTTACAAAAACGCGGGGTGTTGCAAGTTTTAGGAAAAAAACTGGAAGGTAATTAATATTTTCAGAACCGCTTCAGATATTTCAATGATATTCAGTAAGTAGTGAAAGTTAATAAAGTTGCATATGTTTCAATGCAAAAGCAATTTTTAGCTTTAACAGTGGCGTGCGTATGGGTATTGACTTCAACATTTTTTATGAAAAAAATGGTACGCCAATGATTTTTTGCGAAATTTTTTGAATTTTTGAATTCCCCGTGCAATTTAAAACAAATGATCTTTCATGAATTGTTTTCCTTCGATGCGCCATTTTTGAGTAAAAAAATAAAAACCGTTGTCCGAGAAAATTAATGTAATAATTGAAGAATACAATTTTAGTAATAAATATATAGTTGCTCTGGAATATGTCACTGGCTTTTGACATCTGACAAGTCTCTGTTATTCAAATCTGTTCGCTGTGACATCTTTTTCATTATTTAGTTTTTACAATCTTGTTAATAATGGTGAATAATTATTCAAATGCAGAAATGCCGAAAATGCCGACGGTAATTGTGAGCAAGCCAGACGGATTTATCACCAAAGATATCCCGATCGTGCTTTGCGAGATAGTCGAACTTTTTCAAGTATTCATCGTCGTCTTGTATGAACTGGTTCTGTCCGAAAAGGAACATCTGAAGGTAGACCTCTAAGTGTGAGAATACCTGAAATTGAGGAAGCAGTGCTGCACGAAGTGGAGGAACATCTTGAAACGAGTACGAGGAAGAGCGCTAGACACTTAAATATTTGCCATCAAATTATATGGAGAATTTTAGTGGATTTTTTGTTTTATCCTGACTATATTTTAAGAGTACAGGCATTACTTCCCAATGATTTTCCAAGGCGTGCGACCTTTTGTCAGTGGCATCTTCAAAAAATTACACAAAATCCGCAATTTGAATCAATGATTCTGCTCACGGACGAAACTAATTTTTCTCGAAATGCCATTCAGAATTTCCACAATAATCATTTGGGTGTAGAAGAAAATTCCTATGCCGTATTCGAAACCCATTTCCAACACCAATTTTCGGTTAACGTATGGGCAGGAATTATTGCTAATTTTTAGGAATCATTGGAAACCACTTTATTGGCCCATTCTTCTTGCCGGGACGACTTGACGGACAGACTTACCTCAATTTTCTTCAACAACAGTTGCCTTTGTTGATTGATGATGTTCCGCTAGTAATAAGAAACAATATGTGGTACATGCATGATGGCGCACCAGCGCATATCAGTGAAGCGGTTCGTAATTGTTTACACACTGCTTATCCAAATCGTTGGATTGGCCGCGGTGGGCCCCAAGAATGGCCACCAAGGTCCCCAGACCTCAACAGTTTAGATTTCTTTTTATGGGAATATCTTAAGACACTACTGTACACAAGTCACATTAACACTGTAGAGGAATTAAGGGAAAGATTAGTTGCAGCTTGTGATAGAATAAAAGACACTCCAGGGATATTTCAACGAGTGCGCAATTCCATGAGGAGGGCGGAAGCATGCATACCAAGAGAAGGGGGCCATTTTCAATACTTTTTGTAATCATTTCGTTGGTTTTAATGTTACGTTTATGTTGTCAGATGTTGTTGTTCATTACCCCTAATGGGTTTAATTTTTCCAATTAAATTAATAATTTTAGACACTAGAATGGTTTTTATTTTTTTACTCAAAAATAGCGCATCGAAAAAAAAAATTGAACGGGGAATTCAAAAATAATTTTTATTTTGCAAAAAACCATTAGCGTACCATTTTTTTTTTCTTAAAAAATGTCGAAGTCAATACCCGTACGCACGCCACTGTTAAAGCTAAAAATTGCTTCTGCATCGAAAAATATGCAACTTTATTAACTTTCACTATCTACTAAATATCAGTGAAATATCTGATGCGGTTCTGAAAATATTAATTAATTTCCATGTTTTTCCTAAAACTTCAACACCCCGAGTTTTTGTAAGGAAACATTTTTGGACTAACATTAATTTTACATGTAGATTCACACCCTTAAATATTTGCATATCATTGAGGAACACCCTGTAAACTCTTTGTAATTAAAAATTATTTCCTGCTTTTTAGTTTGGTTAGCTATAAAAGCGTGTTTTTTTAGTTTTTTTAAACTATTATTTATTTAATAATATGACCTAATTGTACAATTTTTAGACTTGACAACGCGATACAGGTATGTTCATGCGCTCTTCTTTGCAATGAATAGCTGAGACAGCAAAAATCCCAAAACAGATGAGGTGGATACGGCATAAGCTGCTTTCAAAAGCAGCTTAATCAGCGGTGTGGCCTAACGCCATAAATGTGAATATCGATAGCCGCTCGTTGCGCTTTCTTGGTGATAGATGCAAGCATCGACTATTTCCTGAACTTTACATTATTAATAAAGGCCATGTTTATACCATGAGCGCTGTGTTTTATGTTATATTACGCATCAGATCGGTGCAAGATCAACATAGGTACATCGCATTGCTGGAGCAGGTTGATTCGACAATACCGCTCAACACTGAAAACATTTTGGGTCCAAAAATAGTTATTTCCGAAACATTTTATCATGTCAAACTAGAAAATGAGCTCTTCTTTCCAGGATATAGAAACTACCTGAGTAATATAAGCTCACAATGCACTGTGCTGTGGTCCGAAAATGGCAATTACCGTGCCGTAAATAGAAAATTTGGAAAACCATAAATGTCGAATGAACCGTTTTTAATTGGTCTGAAATAGGTTTTGGTTCATTTAAACCGGTACGCTGTGCGCTATACAAGGGCTTACAGCAGCAATAGCGATGTTGGTACAAATATGATCATTGGTGTTACGTTCAGGTTTTAGCTATGACAGACAGCCAGAGGAAGATCAATTTTAATAGAAAGAATTAATAGCATTGTGACGTCAGACATATTTTAACACTTATGCAGGTATATACCTAAAATAGTTCTCAAAATATTTTTGTTGCGTTGGTAACAACGTTTCTGAATAACAACGGGCTGCAACGATTTAAAGCTACTTACTAACACAGTTCTCTAAGTTTAGAACGGCGAACAATACTGTTTACACACGTTTGCACTGTGAGAAAATATTTGTAGTGCATATGAGGATTGGAAAGCAGGCTATGAATTTGCATGGCTTTCGGTCTGCTGGAGTTCTATCCAATTCACGTAGATTTTATTTGTAGGGATACTGTGAAACTAATGAATTGCCATTTTGCGGCAGCCATAATATTTGATTGTCATTTTGCTTATTGTGTGTCTGTCGTCGAGCGCTTTTAGTTGATATTCAGTATCTATAGGAATCATAAATCACACTTTAGCTGTCGCCGCCATATTGGAGCTAGAATGACGTCACTTCGTTTATTGAGTTTCTTGTATCAAGCGGTTTTGGCCTTGCCATAGGAGATAAGTCTCAAATTTGTAACATCCGGTATATTGTGTAGTGTAGTAGTATCCTGACAACCAACCCAACTAGCAAAGTAGTGCTATAGTCAACGCCAAACAAAGTGGCGTGCACGTCATCAAGGTGGGTGTGTTGAAAAATTTACATTGTTGCCAAACTTTTTGTAAAATAATAAAATTTATTACTTACATATCTAGGTTTATAAGCAATATTAACCTCAAATGAGAACAAAAATAATAGTATAATAAAATTATAGATCTGTACTTGCATAATCATTAAGTATGACAATTATTGATCAGATAACACTATGAAACTACCATATTTAATTGATAGCTTAAAGGTACTGAATAAAAATCCAAATGGGGTCCTCCAAATTTTATGCATGGTATTTATTTTACAGAATTCATACAGAAAAATGCATTCTAAAATTAGGTAAGCTACTGGTGTAAGCTTTTTCTGTACAATAAAGTTAGTCGGAGTTTCTTTCTTCAGCGCTGTCTGAATCTGAATCTTCATCACTCTCAAAGTTGATTATTAAAGGTTCGATGTCTGGTCGATCAAAAATTCGTTCTCTTTCATACCATTTAAAAATTTCTTGCTCAGTATGTCGAACACTATTTTTCCACATGTCTGGGGTAACCGTTTGTAGAGCCTCGTTCCACATATCCAAACAGTCTTTTTCACTGTTACCATCTCTACCAATATGTCTGTTATAGTAACCTTTTGCTGTGCCCCAAATTAACTCAATAGGGTTAAATATACAATGGTAAGGAGGCAGACGAAGAACTTTGTGAGCATGTTGTTCCGCCAATTTATCAATCACGTATATTTTAGGTGGTTTGTTTCTAAAAAAGCAGTTATTTTAAGAATAGGAATAAACAAAAGAAATATAAACCGTCGACCAAAATATATATAATTAAGAAGCATTATGTACCGAGCAACAATACTCAATAGCTCTGTTTTAAACATTGTGTTTAAAAATGGTATGTTTTGATTTGTCAACCAGTCTTGGATATTTTTTTTGTCCATGCATTGTTGGGCACTTTGTTCAATATCATGCTGTGATAAGGGGCGTTATCCAGTATAATCATAGATGGACTCTCCAATTTTTCTAATAACTGATGTTGAAACCATTTCAAAAAAATGTCCTGGTTCATCTCTCCATGGTAATCGCTCAATTTTGTTTTCGAAGAAAATATCGCTTCACTACCCTCAATAAACCCATTTTCATTTCCAGCATGTAATATAATGTATCTAAAATATATTAGTTTTAAATTTTATAGTGCAAATTGCGTAAAAGTACATACCTTTTACCATCTGTTTTAATAGCTTTCACGCTTTTTTGGTTTCCATTTTGCCAAGAGCGACCTATGGTCCCATTTTGAAATATCTAAGTTTCATCGAGGAAGACAAACTGGTATAAGGCCTCAACCTTGGCTTGATTGTATTGCCTTAGAAATTCCACCCTTTTCAAAGCTATACTTGGTAGTTCCATGAGCCCTCGTCGCGGATTGTCCTCAAGCCACTTAAATCCAAGATCTCTAAGCAACCGCCTTAAAGACGTGGCACTACCATCAAATAATGCCTTATCTCTTAATCGAGACCATAAAGTTTGTATCGTAACTTGTTCTTCTGAAACCATGTGTAATATGATATTATAATTTAGTTAACAAATTAATGCAAATTTCTGATAAGTTATTATAATAAGATCTTACTTTTGTGATACATATTATAGATCACTTCTCGAATGGCACTTGTATCCAATGTCGCTGTGTTGGTTACACGTTTAATATAACTCCGCTTTTTCTTGGGCGATTCTAAATTTGCATCACTTTTCACACCCTCGGAAATACGACTAACTGTCCTTAAACTAATTTTTAAAGCAGCAGCAACACGCTACAAAAAATGAAATAAAATTTCACTATTATTAATATACATTACATATAATTATTAGTAACCTACCTCTTGAACAGCATTTAAAGGCAACAAAGGCCCGTTGTTGTCCCTTTCTTGCTCAAAGTAGTGCATTAACGAGGCCACGAGTTCCTTACACCGACTATTTAACTGTTTGGGCATCTTTATATACCAAAATTGCCTTTATCTACTCGTAAAATGAATAATTTTGTTTTGAAACAAACAGTTGTTGATTTACAGTATGCGGGGCCAAAGGATTTATAAACATTTGAAATGCCACAAATTGATTCAGTGTCAAAATTAATACAAATGTCAGTTCCCAGTTTAAATAAGTTTCAAGGTGACAATGTGTCAACGCTGCGAAATCGGTTTAGTGCGTTTACATGTCGATAAGTGATTGGAGCGTTTGCAAAACATTTTATTTCGCATAATGCGTCTAAATTTATCAGAAAGCAACTTATGTGATATTTTAATAACAATGTTTATATGACTATTAACCATAACAAGAGAGTAATGACCATTTTACAATTTATATATCACATTAATATGAAACTGCAATAGAGCAATTGTTTGTGATATAAACCTAGGCATTAGGTCGGGGAATTTTTATCGTGATGACGTGCACGCCACTTTGTTTGGCGTTGACTATATAAGCTTTTTGTAAAACAACCATTCAGCCATAAAAGCTCTCTATTGTTGTTGCCTGAACACCAAAATGCTAGCCTAATGTTGTGTGGAATGCAACGTATTTGCTCTAAAATGAGGTGTTTAAAATATTTTTATAGCACAGTTATACAACACCTCATAGAACAAATTTTTAACTGCTGCATAAACGTTTATAAAACTATTTTATACGGCATATTTGCAGGTTAGTCAAAATGGTTGTGTTGTGGCATCCATGGTAACGTTTATAAAACAAACCCGAGCCTTGTTGTTTTGCTGTGCAAATTTACTACTTTAGCCAACAAATTTCCCCCAACGGAAGCACTTATACAACTGTTGTTTAGTAACTGTTAAAGGCTGTACATATGCAACAATATTACAACATTTGTAGTACAAAATTGCTGTGCTCGGGATACATTTGTTGCTAAATATGTTAGTATACAACTTCACCATAACCTAACTTTCTGCTGTCATATTTTTGTAAAATGCCATAACCAATGTTTTAAGACGAACAACGCATGCATATTGGTTCAAAAGACTTTATCAACTGTTCAAACAGAAGATATAGATCTGGTTCAAATTCTGGGTAAATCATTCGACTGTGTCGGTATTTCATTTCAAATTGTTGTATAACACCTGCAGGCAACACCAAAATATTCTAATAAACTTAAGACAACATAGAACGATGCCATGATTATACACAACCACCCGCCATATTGGGCAAACATTTATTCCTCTATATAATATTAAATTATTGTGTTTCAGTTCGAAATTACAGATATAAAGTGATAAACATTAGTGTGTAATTGTGTCTAAATATCGGATTTGTGGAAGATTTAACGCAGATAAGTTCAGTTTTCCATCTTAAAAATCTAGACACACTTTTGATCATTATTAAAATATGAATCAAATACGAAGCCCATATAAATTGCGTAACTACTTTGCACGATAATCACAATAAAATTTGCTGCGCAAGTAATTCAATAGCCCTATATCACAATGTAGAAGTTTATCATATACCTGTGTATGAAATTCTCAATGGCCGATATGTAAGTAAACAAGATGACTAATGTGTTAGTTATATATTGTTCACTTCGTCTATACAATACATAAGAAATGGTTTGGTTGCAATAAAGTAGAATCACGTAACAGAATACGTTAGTTGTATAGTTGACAGAAACTGAATCTTGCACAGACGTAAATGTCGTATAGCGGCTGCAAGAGGCTTACACTTTTGTTGTTGTTGTTGTTACCTGCACCCTTATCCAACCTCCTAAATGACTGATGTGTCCTACTAGGTGTGCCCATTCCACTAGACACACCTAGTTCCAGTCAGGTTTGACGCACAGATACATACTAACATATCAGTATGTCAAGTTGATTAAAAGTTTGTAGTAATGAGTTCGAAGTGTTTTATGAACTTATTGTTTCCAGTTCAGCTCAGAACTATGCTGTCACTGCCTCGATTTTGAAGACGTAGAAGCATTACCAGTGATTCTTTAGCAGGGCTATATCCCTAAATTGTTATAGAGTGTACTTTGTATTACTCTGAGACAGTTCTAGCGTTCCTAATTGTTTGACCTACCTGTTCCGTGCGTTCAAAAATAGAACAAAGTAATCCTTCTGGAACGTCAAAAGTGCGCTTTTCTTGGAATGCTCAAAACGTTGTGAATAAGAGTGTTGTCAATTGTCATTCTCATGGTTCACTTTTTGTTAATTTTATTTTAATATTAAAGAGTGGGAAAATTGGCAGAATATATTCTTTTCACGGAAATGGGATACCTCGTATCCATAGCGTTCCTTACAATAAATACAGTGGTTGCAGAAAACGCGGTTGCAAATTAGTTTGCTGTCATGAAGTGGCATCACATGATTTTGGCGTTCTGAAAATGAAGCTTCACAGTACTCCAGAGTAAGATTTCGTGTGTTAATCTACATTACATTACTAAGTGATTTATAAACGCACCCCTGTACGTGATTATAACTTCATCATTTATGAGTGGAGAACTGAAATGTCAATGTCACCGAAAGGTTATGTTTTAAAGAAATCTCGTCTTCGCGATCATTTCGCCTTTTATGCAAAAGTATACTAGTCGTTCGTGGCTTACATTGACGAACGCGATTTTGTTGAAGTAAAATAGCCTGCACAGCTGACTGTTCAGCCTGTTGTATCCCAGCCTGTAGGTACAGCATGAACCAATCATCGAAAAGCCACGATCCTTCTCAGGGCCAACAGATATAGGAAATACAAGAATCTTACAGCTCAACATCAAAGGTTAAGGGTAAGCTTCCTCTGTGCTGTCTGACAGTTGACACGTTCCACGCAGGCTACAGCAAATGGTACATTGTTAGCAAGAAAACGTTTTCTTAGAGCTTGATGAAAAAAAAAACTCCCTCCATTCTGCTAGGTCGGGGTGAGATCAGTACTCAGGCATATATTTTATTCCCATTCAGACCAATGCGTAGAAAGGATTTGCAAAAACTTCCTTAAAAGTCAGACTGAAGCTATACAAATTCAATATACATTACATATCTACCTATCAAATGTATCACGTAAGCGATATGAATAAAATAACTAAAGGACTCCCTAACTTACTCCTTCCTATGAACGAAGTATATTTTTTACCGATTCGAGAGCTAGTATTGGTAAACTTCCTCGCTTATCGAAAAATTTCCCGTCTCTTAACTTCATATATACGGCAACTTTCAGCTATTAAACACATCTACTTTCCTGCAACACCCAACTTCTCGACAGCCACCTTGGAAGTTTCCACTGCTACTTACGCGGCGTCGAACTGACGAACCTCAACTCCTGCATTTGCATTTCAACCTTCGCGCTGCTATATCTTGTATGCTAATTTTGAGGATTCAAGCGACGTGCCTGTTTTGTTCTGATGGGACGAGAAGCAATTGTTCAGTATCGTAGAAGCGGAAATAGCTTCAGAAAGGGTTCAACTCAAACCTCATTTACGCCGCGTTAAAAACGAGCTAGAACGGGATCGGATAAACGAACGCTTTATAACTAGTTTGTTCAATGGCGAGTAGACCCCATCTTCTATAATACCAAAATCGACGGCATCTGGCCACAGTGGTGACTCGGCTATGGAACAGGAACTGGGATACAGCTTGCTGTTTTCACGCTCGATTATGTACCCTTGTGATTCAAATGTAGTATCCTTGGGTCCGCGCCTGACATCGTTTTATATAGCCAAAAGGGATTTTGATAGCGCCTCTCTACGTACTGTTTCGATGATTCCATTACAGTACAAAATCTCTCCTGGACTACAAAAGTGTGTTGGTGCCGAACTGACAATTATCACAGGTGCATTTCTCGGTTTTTACTGGTAATGGCATAAACGCTGTATGAAATAAGTAAGGAAATTAATTGCCTGAATCATGTGCGGAGCTGAAGCCCTATTTGCACACTGCGCGCAGAATCGGAAAGCGAGAATAACTCCCGCACATCCACGGTCCTAGAGGCATAGTCTGTAGGACAGAGGAAAAGGTCGAGGTTTTTGCTGATGCAATGGAAATTCAGTTCTCTCCCAACTATGACCTTGGTAATGTCCTCGACGAGGAGCAACATATAGGTAACATCCGTCAAGAGATATTTTAGGGCCAACGGCGTCAGTGGCAGTAGTGCCTCCCTTAGTGATTTTTCCTCAGAGGAATCTTCAGAAGATTCCTCAATTGAAGAGCTGCACGGCACATCAGCGGAATATCCTGAGACTCCGCATTGCACATCAGCAGAGCTCCAAGGTCATATTAAAGACCTCAATGTGCGTAACGCACCTGGAGAGGATCGAATCAGTAATAAGGCGCTGAAGCTACTTTCGCGGAAGTCCTTAACTTATCTCATGGCAATAATCAATGCCATGGTAAGGACCCAGCACTTCCCAACGGCGTGGAAGACCGCTGATATCATAATGATTCCAAAGAACGTGGGTTCGATATTCCCCCAGCATTACCGCCCCATTAACCTACTGTCAGCTCCTTCTAAGCTCGCTGAAAAGGTGATTCTACGTCACCTTGAAAATTTCTCGGCAGACGAAAATGTGATTCCTGACGTGCAATTTGGCTTTCGGTCTGAGCATAGTACGGAGCTACAGGCCATAAGGCTTGTTGAACGAGTAATCAGGGGCTTCACCCGTAACGAAAGTACTGGCATCTTGCTACTGGATGTCTCAAGGGCATTTGACAAGGTGTGGCACAAGGGCCTTCTCTACAAATTGATCCATAAGGGCTTCCCCTTCTGGCTCCTAAAACTTTTGAAATCCTTTCTCGAGGGTAGGAAATTTCGGATCAAAATTAATAACGTTCTGTCGACAACACGGCCCATCAAAGCCGGTGTCCCTCAGGGCTCGGTTCTTGGACCAGTCCTTTATTCATTTTTTATTCATGACGTCCCTTGCCTCAGCAGCTGTGAAACCTATCTCTATGCTGATGGCACTGCCCTGGAGGCCCAGTCGTGCTATGGGGATCTAGTTCACGACAGGCTGCAAAGTGCAGTGGATGAAGTATTGGAATGGGCGAATCGGTGGCTGATCAAAATTAACGCAGGCAATCTATTGTACTAAAAAACGTAGCGGCGCCCCGTCTGAGGTTTCAGTGAATGGAGCTCGGGTACCATGGGAAGCTCTGCTAAGTATCTCGGTGTCACTCTTGACAGGGGGATGACCTGGCAGAAACACACTGATGCGTTAACAACTAAATTCCAAATTACGTCTCGGCAACTCTACCCTATGCTATGTAGAACATCAAAATTAAGTTTGATCAACAAAGTTCGGCTATACAAGATGGTTATTAGACCAGCGATCACTTACGCAAGTGCGGCTTGGTGTTTTCTCGCCAAAACGCATTTGCGTAGCCTGCAGGTTTTGCAGAACAGAACCTTGCGTACAATCACTAACGCCCCATGGTATGTTTCCAACGAGAGCCTTCAATGGCGAATAGTATAGTCTTCATGTGCAAGTGTTTTCCTGACCATACAGATAACACGTACTTACTTATTTTTTCCAACAACGTAAAGGGGCACTATGCGCTGTAAAAACGAAATTCAAATAAGGAAAAATGGTGACTTGGATTATATATATATATATAAATATATATATATAAAGAGAAAATGATCATGCGGAGAAAGGTATATAACAAAAAGTAGTAAAATAATGGGCAAAATCCGTAAAAAGGATGAAAATGGATTCGAGCAGAAAATAGGATAGGTAATCCGAGCGATACGTATTTCTGCTGGTTGGCTTCATCAGGTCCGAAACGAATGTACATATGCAACTACAAAAGTAAATACACATGTCTACACATCCGGATATGGGTGTAACCTGACGAAACGAAGATGGAGAGGGAAAAAATCGACCCACGAAGTCCACAACATGAGCCAACCTACAGATTGTAGTATAAAATGGCTAGAAGACCTCGAATTTTCAAGGAGACATTTAACCGAAACCACGCGGCTGGTTATAGCCACTTGCTGTGGTACTTCAAGCCTAAAGGATGTTTTCCTACTTTTTGTTATATACCTTTCACCGCATGATCATTTTCTCTTCGTAGATCCTTTGGTTGGCTCTTGTTGTGGACTTCGTGTGTCTATTTTTTCCCCTCCATCTTCATTTCCTCATATTACACCAGTATCTGGATGTGTGGGTATGTGTATCTACTGTTGTAGTTGCATATGTACATTCATTTCGAGCCTGATGAAGCCAACCAGCAGAAATACGTATCGCTCGTGTTACCTATCCTATTTTCTGCTCGAATCCACTTTCATCCTTTTTGCGGATTTTGCCCATTATGTTCCTACTTTTTGTTATATATATATAAATATTTAATTAAAGTGCGATATTTGCATTTATTTTGTCAATATGTGCTCTGGTTTGCTCTTCATTTTTCCACGAATCCTTTTTTAAGAGATGTGTATCGGATAGAATCTCCAAGTATTTCGATCATCCCCCATAATTTTGCACAAACTATGGTACAAATGAATTTACTATGGTTACCAAGAAAATCATAGTGTTTCTAAGAGAGCGACACTTGGAGATGCCTAGGTCCTAAAACGCATCCAATCCTTTACCCTTTACCTTCTTTTGGATATCTCTTATTATGTATAACCACCCTAGACTTGGATATGGACATTGCCTTACATATGGCCATACTTTTAACCCTCGCCTTGGCTTGGGCCTCCAATTTGTCTCTGACTCAAATCTGCGATTGGACCTGACTTTTTGAGATCTGCGAGCCTTGGCCTCTCAAGCCTCAGCCTTTCATCAAGCAAGAAAGTTACAAAGATAAGTCGCCACTTAATTGAATTATATATTAATTCGCCAAGAATTGATCTTCCAATGTTAATAGGTTAGTTTTTATTCAAATTGAGATGTAATCGTTTTTGTTTAATAAAATTTTTAAGCTTTTAATAGGTTCCGTCCTTCTCTCTTTTCATTATGTCATTGTGCCACACATTTTGTCTTTGAGCCTCGTGTTCTTAACCGAGCTGCTAAAAGCCCGAAGGGGTGGTAAATTCATAATGTACCATCTTTTCTGGGTAAGCACAGAAAGGACGGTTATACTTTCTCAAAAGACCCCAATAATTTTGGAAAAAAATATTGGTATTGACCATTAGTTGTATTTTCAGATACTGCTATGTTTTATGTTACGCTGATCAATAAAAGCTACGCTCAAAATAGCGGGTTGTCATAATGACAGTGCCAAGCATATGGATAGCACCATCTGTGGAGGTGGATGTATAAAGGTAATGTCGGTAATTTGAGTGTATCCCGCCAAAAACCGTGTAATGAACTGTACAACAGCTCAGGTGTTTAGAATTATTCGTGATATAATGCTGAACATGTTCTGGTATTTATAATCATGCGGAAGTCTGGACGCTTAATAAAAGTTCCATACCGATGCAACGACAACTGCTGCAACTTATATTTAGAAACGCAAATCTATTTTCGCTCCCCACAAATAGCACTGTTTTAAAAATGAAATCCGAGATATAACTGCAAATCCGCTACTCGTGGTTATTACAGCTCAAATAGGGTTCATAAAAAAGAGCTTTTTCATGCGATTTTCATAAAATGCCAGCAAAATTGATGTGACTAAATATCGATTCCAGATTGCTATGTTTATTTTGTAACCAGTGGGATGATTGTGTGTCATTTTAATATGTGACTTGTCATAATGTCGCATTTTGTACATTTAAGGGTCGATTTCACCAAGGTTGTCAAATCAACAGTCCGTTATTCTCCACCTATAGGGTAACAGTCGGTCAAATACAACGAATGAGCCTCAAGTTCCAATCAACAAATTTTAGCAACCAATAGCTATGAAATGTTGAAAACAAAATACTGTCAAAGTATGAGATGACAGCTTGTCATTGAAACGTCACCAGCTTATTGAATATTAAGAAATTACATATAATTCAGTCAGAATTTTAAGAAGTGTTTGATCTTTGAATTAAATTCATGTTTTAATTACTATTGTTGATTTTTTATTCATGTTTATATTACTTTCTTCAATTGATATGCGATTTTACTGATTCAACTGGGTGTTTTGTACTATAAACCTCTTGCAGATAGCTATTAAGCACTCTACCAAAAGATATTGCTCGTTTCCAAACATTCATTCATTTACTTGCCGTTCATCAGAGCCATTATGGCACATTATATTGATATTCCGACAAAACCATTCAGGTTTTTTGATATCCATACATCCATAAAGCTGAATATTTTTCGTTGTTCAGGAAGTGAACAAACATCCACACTATATTCACAGCGATTAAGAAATTTCCAAATATATGCCTTAAAGCTGCCAGCAAACCTAAAACCTGCAAAAAAACTACAAATTTGCCATATTTTTCTTTTTTCTCGAGTACACATTCTAGGTTAAATTTATATTAGACAGTATTTGAATACAGCTGATTATTGCATTTCAAGACTCATCGAGTGACACATGTGTGGGATCTGTCAACCCTTGGTCCCAGTCACAAAACATATACTCTGAAGAAGGTTTAATTCCATGCTATTCAATGGCAACACGGTGACTTGTGTAGTTGTCAGCGGCCATTTTGTGAGGATGCAACAAGGTCGCCAGATTGTGCATAGATATCCCGTTTCACCCCGCTGGTCCCAGTGGTGTAAGCTCCGCCAACTGTTGAAATATACTCTACCATGCTTTATAAGAGTATTCGTGGAAGTTTTCTAAAATCGTTGCACAACACTTGGAAATGCAAATGAAAATTTAAAATTATTTCCATGACGCCGCAAAATAGCTCCGTCGGTACCTCGGGTTATACATCTTGACAGTAAGAATGTTCGATAGGATCCTATATTTAGAAGTATCAATACATTTCACGAGTATCGTCATCTTTCGATCCGGCCTGTGTCAGAAAGAGTGAGTGCCATTTGGCTGCGACATTACCCTGCCAAATCAGACATATCTTTCATCATTTTCAAAGAAACTGTACAAAATCTTCAAGTTTGTGAGGTTAGCTAGTTTCACTTCATACGTTGTTACCAGACATGCCCAAATCATCAGTTGCTGCCGTGATATTCTTCCCGACCACTGCATCCCCACGGCTAGGCTACCTGTATGTTAAATTTGTATTGATAGGGTAGAGGGTTATGCTATAAATCATGTGTAACAGTTTTTGTGCACTGGTTGCAACGGTTAGATGATACCAAAAATATTTTCATAAATAGGAGATCTTTCCCATTCCGGATCGAATAATCCACCAAAAATGCTTATAATCATGATACCTAGTAAATTTACATGAAAAATCCTCTGTATGTAGGTATATAAGAACTTTCTTATATTTGTTCATTCAATGTACAGAAAATAGTCACGCCTACAAAATATCGGACGTTTAGAACATTTGATATGATTTATCTCTGCTTAATTAGGATTATTGTTGTTATTATCAACAATAAAATTTTCATTTTGTGCTCAGATTCAACCGTGCCTTTTTATTTCCTTATAGTTTTCATCCAACAACGAGTTCATGGTCAATTAAGGAAATGCATTACTGAATTTAGGACTGAAAGGTCCATTTAAATGTACAAACTTTGAATACAGCACCCATATGGAAAAACGAAGTTGGTGATGAAAGTCAGAAGAAGGAATGTCGAATTGAAAATTTAACTGCCCCATCCTGTAGAGTAGAATAAGTAACAATGACAATATGCAACTTATTTTGAAAGCGCATCTCAAATAAAGTTATGAAAGGATAAAATTTATTTTGGGATAAATCTGGTATGCAAAACAAATGCTGATAATTTCAAGTCCTACCTCGAAAATTCTACTTTTTTGAAATAACTAAGGCTTAACAACGTCAATATATGACGTCTTATACATTTCTGGAATCAGAATTAATATATCCCACAAATTGGCCATGTGCCGACCCATGTGTAAGTGCTTGGTTTTCTTCTAGCTCCAACCCACCATTTGAAGTTGGTTCCAATGCGTTGGTCCATGACCGAACGCGACGCTACGTTACCAATTATTTCCTGTCTATTAAACTGAGGTATTATTGAGTATTGCCAGAACGGCAGTGTAAAATACCTTTCTCATGAGGCCTATAAATAATTTACGGAAGGTGGCGACAATTGGCTGCAAGTAAATACGATAAAAATAAAGTCCATATACACTATACGTAGATCGAATATACCAATATGAAAGAATGAATTATCCCCACAAATACACGGGCACATTATATAACTCCGTTTTCGTAACAACTCTCAGCCTGATACAGAATTCCAATCGTATCGCTAGGAATATTCGACAAGCCATTAAGCTGGCCGTACACGCTCACTCCCAGTGAATCCCATAGTAAATAGTGCTCTTAGATGCTTGATCATAACTCATAACATCTGACTTCATACATTCCGATCAGTGTCCTCTCCTGGTAGCTTTACTTTCTCTTTGATTCAACTGTACAGACAAACCTAATGAGTTCAGACTGGGTAAAACCGCTACTGTTTGTTAGTCTCCAAAACCTCGATGTGTACTCGGGACGAAACTGCACACCACAAGTGCACTTGACATAAGTTAATTTTTTTAGAGTTTGGTGATGAAAATACTGTTTTCATTATCGTGATACAAGGTTGTCACTTTGGTAGGCAATGATATAGACTATAGATCAGCTACATAGAAGAAAATCTTTAAGTGCGAATTGGCACTAGCTTTCTATGGCAGACGTCATATGTCATGGTAGACAAATGGTACAAGAAATGTGTGCAAAATGAAGTTAAAAAAAACAACAGATGGCAGGTTAGACTGTAAATAGGGTGAGATTTTTCAATTGATCTACATAAATATAATAAAGTACCTGGCTAAAGTTCAAAAAGAGATTTCTCGGTTAACTATAATAAGTTCATATAATTGTGGGTTCGGAAATACTTCACTTTCATGATATAGGGTGACAAAATTTATTTAAGTCCTCTTTTTTGGCAAAAATCTAACCCTTCAGCTGATTTTGTTGAAATGTATTAATATTCAGATGTTACGTACGTATCACCGAGAATTTAGATAAACTTGAATGAGAAAGTCAACCTAATAAGAAATTAAAAATTTTACATCCAATTACCTATATGGCAATTCTTGAATGTATGAGAAGGTGTTCTTCTTTAATAATAACATTTTAGCAAAAGTAACTAAATGGTTATGATTTTTTGGAAAAAAGAAACCAGGAATAAAGCAGGAAACACGAACATACGATTATATAAGCTCTATAAATTACAGAAGAAGTCACCTATTAATTTTTTTCTAGATACGTTATCAACAGTGTATGTAAAGCTTCTACTACCCAATTACAAAACTAAATTTTTGACTTTCTTAAAATGTTGTATGACTGTCCTGAGACTGCTTTAAAACATCAATAAGAAAATAGTGAATAAGTACTTAAAATGGGTACACACAGTGGAAAAGTCAAAAAGTAAAATCCATTCAGTAGACACATGTTGCTTTGATTACTTATTGAACAAAAAAAGCACTAGCGTTTTATTTTATTATCAATATATTGTTGATGCATAAGCAATCAGTCACTCTATCCGCATTTATACTCTGGAAACACTGACTATTTGTTAAATCCATACAGCTGTACAACACGTAACTATATATATATATATATATATATAAGTATATAGGTATATATATATATATATATATACATAGTATCCATAGTTAATTGCCTTAACTGTTAGGAGAAGATATCCTTTAATTTCTTTGGGTAGAAGACAAAGTATTGCAAAAGTAGACCCTTATAACTTAAACTCTCAAGCTTTCGAAGACCTATGTCTTCATCGTCTGGAGTAAGTCGGCGAGATTGTTGCTGAAATTGTTTTTAAACAACAGTGAAGGGAACACATAGTCGACGAATGAAAAATTGGACTGATGAGGTTCGATTAGGACGGAATTATTTTATAATTAAATGGCAAATCATTTTAAAAGGCTTTTTTTAATTAAATGTTGATTGATTTTGGAAGAAATTTGGAGATATTACAACTATCAACTACTGAAAATGCCTTTCATTTTATCCTTCTTTCACTGATAACCTCCACATTATCCAACACGTGCCGGCCGACTGAGAACATAATTATGTTTTAATGGTAAAATATGGATGGATTGGGACAATTATCCACCGGTTTTTAAAAAGCATCCGCGCAAATCCAGTTTTCCAGTTTTCATATAGCCATGTGGTCACAAATACAATTTAAAACATCAAACCTAGCAGCAATCTCATTGACGAACTCCTGAAGATGAAAGCACAGCCTGTCGACAGCTTGAGTATTTGTAAGTCAGGAGGGTTACACATTGCTATATTCACTGGAGCAAAAAAAGTATTTCTACAGCATCTGCAGGAAAATATCTTTCATCAACCTAATCTTGTACAATTCAATTGCTAAGTTGTTCAGTTTTTGACGGCCTTTCGCTGCTACCCACTTTGTATCATGTTCTTCGATTTGACACCATAAAGTTTCGACTATTGCAAGCTTTGATGAAGCAAGATTCATTTGGCTGAACCACTCTGAAAATAATTTATTTTTTATTAGTTATATATGGTGGTAGATTAATATTTACACGATCAAACGAACTCACTTCTGGATGACGTTCGATTCTAATCATGTGAAGATCTCGTCGAAGTGAATACTACTTGTAGTACCCTCGTATCTCACCAAACCCACCAGTTTAAAGCGCGCACGCATCGAAGAAAAGCGGCTCATCTCATCCCCTTACCTTCCTCCTCTCTGGCCGCCTATAAAACATCATTTTGTATAAAGCCAAGTTGTTGCAACAATTGCGTGATACATTTGTAACAGAAAGAGGTATTTACTTCGAGAAGACCTCCACATAATTAGGATCGAACATCACTTACTGGTAAGTTTGTTTGATCATGCAAGTATGTTCCAGTCTCGTCGAAGTAAAAAACAACATACTACTAACGCTCTGCAATAGTAAGCGATAGGTTGTACACACAACTACACAAATTGAACGTGTCAACTAAATGTGCATTTCTAATTCTAGTGATTATTCATCTAATAGTGACAAGACCGCTAGATGGAGCGGAAAGACGACGGAATACAAGAGGTCAAATATAACCTTGCTATCTCTGTGCAATGGTAGTTAAATGAGTCAAAAGCATGCAGTAAAACTACTTAATTTTGATGATAAGCAATGCAATGTAAACATGTAGACTTGGCTCCTAATCCATTCGAATTCGTAGGACAAACCCGTCAAGGATTTTCTCGTGTATGGATGGCTTTATCAAACGACTCCGGCTTTGCCAGAATCGATTCCGGAGCGGGCCTGCCGATGCCGTGTTCTGTGGAGGTATGATTAGAAGTGGATAAATCAGCGTAATGCTGTTTGATTTTCACAAATTGCCCTAGATTATTAGGCGCAGATAAGCCGAAATAGAGCATTGTGCGCCAAGGTATCAGCTTAGCGGTATATCTGCGATGGCGTGTTATGCTGCAAGCCTCAGAATTCTATAAGCACGTTATCTCAGATGCATTCCCGTCCCTTAGAAATGGAAGGAAAGCCGGTGGAGGATTATCGTATTGGAAACAGGGATATAGGGTTTCGAAGAGGCGAGAACATTAACAATTTCCATCTATAAATAATTCGTACACAAGCTAAAAATGCAGAAAGTGCATACGCCTTTGGTCTACACTGAAAGACAGTAACCCTTCTATAAACGGACAGATGTTACGCACAAAAAGCACGTCGAAATACGAGTTATTCTTCAGTCAGTCACCACCCTATGCAAGATGTCATGTATAGACACGACAGGTCCGTTTAAAAGGAGGATGTCGAGATAACTGGCAACCATGTCAAATACACCGAAGATTGGTCAAATACGCAATTTGAAGTTAGAAGCAATTTTAAGCTCAAGCTGTTGCAAGCATCAGCAAGAAGAACTAAAAGCGGTATCGTTACCTCCCCGGAACCGCGGAGTTTAGAACCTCGAGAACAACCATCAACTGCTTTCGAACACAAGCCGACTAACAGCAGTAAAAAAGAAGATGATCGAGGAGAATGCGTCAGCCTACGAAGAATAACTTGTGAACTAATAATGGTAGGAAAAGCTAAGCCCGAGATTGATAGAAGTTTCCCTAAGTAAGCAATGGTGATATTGGATTTGACCTTGACCATGACCCCCAACGTCATTTGAGGGTCAAGTCGTTTTTTTTAAACGAAACCCGCCATTTTTGACCCGAAAAGTAAACAGAGCGGAGAATTTTACGTACAAATGTGGTCTTGACCATCCTTAAATTTCGACGTTGGTCAAGGTCAAACTCGGATACGAATTGACCTTGCCATGACCTACAGGGTCATTTGAAGATCAACTTTTTTTAATGCAACCCTATACTTTTGACCGCGGTAATGGAGAGAAGGGAAAATCTTATGTTCGAATATGTCCTTCAACTTGACAATCAAGGTCAAACGCAAGTTTACCCCAATTTCTTGATAACTAAGAAAACTATATAATCCCTGGGTGAACTGACTTCGCTGTAGTGCCAGAATTGTTGTACAAAAATCAACTGACCTTTACATGACCTTGGAGATTATGATTGTTGAGATCAGATCCAAAGTCACAATAAGATAGCTGGGAAAAACTACTACTACTATCAATCGCGGGGCTAAGGTTTTTATACCGTTTTTAGTTCACAAATTATCTAGCGGTTCCGGACTTTTCAGTATATTTGTCATAGGTGAACGATAAGTGTTATGAATTAGTTCTGTTAAGGAGTAATAAGCTAGTATGTTTCGTGAGTACAAGTTGTCGGTACAAAAAAATACGAGGAAAGGAAGCGTACACTCAGAAATTACGAAATCTACGGAAATAACTTTTCAAAATTCCCGAAATATCCCAGGAAAGCTACTCTTGCCACCACGTAGCTTAAAAGCTTGTTCAATAATTTGGACCGCCTTGTACCTCTAAGTTGTATTATGGGTAATTGGCAGGAAACTCATAGCTTCGTTTACGTCGCATAAAGTTGGTCTACATACTGAAAGCCGGCGGATTCCATAACTTCGCCGTGCAAGAGTAATAGCGGTAACAGTACTTAGACATAAACCGCGTTATGTTATAAACGTGTTTTAATAGCGTCTGGGAAGTAGGTACTTCATGAGGTATGGAGGATGAAAGCGTAGCAATTTACAAATTCAAATTTACTATATGCACGGAACTTTTTGGTTACATTTTATTCCGGGAAAATGAGACCCTTAACTTCCTTCTTTTCTCTTGATATAGTATACCAGGATTTCTAGAGTTTTAGGAAAAACTGCTTTGAAATGAAATTATATTCTTAAGCACATTCCTCCAAACATCCATTTTTGTTAGTAGGTACTTTCATAAGTAATCCATAGACGAGCTGTGCGATATGAAAAAACCTTCGAATTGATGGTCAATTAGCCGCAGTGCATAATTTGTTGTTACGATGAGTTAGATCTAGAACATCTGTCAAAATTGACAATATCCTAAAAATATGAGATATGCATACTCAGCGTGCCTGCAGATTCCAAATTATTATTATTATTATTTCAAAATACAAATGAGCAGAGTATGATACAATAATCTCGTGTACAAAATGAAAACCTAGTCTACGAATAAGTACGTACAATAAAAACAAAGAGCTTATAGCTATAAAATTTGTTAAAGATTCCACCTATTGTAATACACTTTGAAGCTATTCGCTAACGTAGCATTAATCACAACTTTTCCAAGTATTGAATATGGTACCAATCAAGTCATGAAGTATTCTAAAGGTGGCGATCTTAACAGCTGGGTCTTTATATATATATATATATATAGGTGAAAAATTAAGGCTTCCGCCTTTTGTTGGGTACTTCGACAAAATTTAAGCAAGGAGGACTCTTTATACTTTTTTTATTCTCTCTAGCTTTCAAAGGTCTTTGCCATCATCATCAGGAGCTGCAATTACATTGATAACAGTAGCAACAATAGTGTAAAATGAATTTAAATTAACTTAAAGTAGTATGTGAGGATGTTGCTAATTGTTGTTTACGTTCGGGATGAGGGAAACACCCAGTAACATGGTGAAAGCTGGATAAATGGTTCAATGGTCGAAATTATATAAAATACACACAGCTGTATGACAAGGCCAAGTTGAAAACAGATTAAAAATTTTGAGAAAATAAAAGCATTACATCGTGAAGCCACTTGATGATTGCACAAAATGGTGGGCATGGAATAATGAGTGAGATGAACCTTTTGACAGATGGCCGAAGGTTATCAGTGTCTGTGTAGAATGATGGAACGAAAATTCTTTTGTGGGAGTGTGCTACGTTGCCAAATCATTTCAGATGATGTGATTTTCAAAATGTGTTGGGTAAGAAATTGTCAAACCGACCAGAGGCAGTTGAATTGACTATATTTTATTAGATGGGCAATTGAATTAACAGTTATTATTTAATTATGAGGAAAAAGTTATTAAAATTTTAACGGAATGGAGCTTATTGGTGGAATAGACCAAGAAACAGATTCCATTTATGGTTGTGAAGAGTCAAAATTTGGAGAGATGTGTAAGTGCTCCAATTTTTCGCAGTTTAGCAAATATGAGTAAATGAACAACATTGAAAATCCCATAAGGAACGAAGCAATAGAAGTGGGGGTTTTAGGGCAAGTTTATGTAGATCCTTCGTTAAGTACCCGCAAATTGGAGACTGTGTGTACAAGAACTTAATGAAGACGATTCCGATCGGCGATTACAATTTTGTGAAGATACGAGTGAACGAATTATAAACGATGAACATTTTCTATTCAACACTTGCTTTTCCGACGAATATTCCTTTTTCTTAAATGGCGTAGTGAATCGTCATAACTGCCGATATTGGTCCGATTCTAATCCCAGAATTTATCATGAGGTTCATACACAGCAGCCACAAATATTAAATGTTTGGGCTGGTATTTTTGCGATCATTTAGTTGGTCCTTTTTTTTACCTGGAAATTTGACCGGTGAAATGTATTTGGAATTACTGGAAGGCGCCATAGATCCTGCATTAACAGCCATAATTGAAAATCAGAATGACCGGCGGTACATTGCGGATAGGTTGAAGCTCCAACAGGATGGTGCCCCACCACATTACGCATTACGTGTTCAACAATATTTAGATCAGACGTTTCCAGATCGATGGATTGGTAGAAGAGGTGCCATCGAATGGCCCCCCAAGATCGGCAGATTTATCAGCCTTGGATTTCTTTATGTGGGGTCATTTAAAAAGCAAAATCTATGCTACTCGGCCAACATCATTAGAAGACGTGCGACAAAGAATTGTGAATGAGTGCCTTCAAATGACTCCTCAAATATAGCAAAATGTGCGGCAACGTGTTGAGCAAAATCTTTATTATTGCATGAAGAGTCATGGTCGCCATTCTCAACATTTACTTGCCTAACGGGTCAGTTCATTCTTCATTTTTAAATTACTTTGCTGCCAAGTGTATTGATCTCCACTAATGACGATGTATTAGTTTTAGTTAAGCTTTAAATCAATAAATCTTCAAAACTACTGAACTGAAGTACATTAGTTTTATATCATTATGAAGGGAATTGAAAGAGCTTTAAAATAAGGTATCACTCGACCCCCCTTTCCATTTAAGATTTTGGGGGTGGTGTCACCCCCGCTTAGGGGGCTGCACGTGCTTACGTGATTTTTGGCCAAACTTGTGTCCCCCTCGATAGCAAAATCGACGGGTCTGAGCATTTTTCCAAAAAAAAACTGAGCTGCCTATATATACTTTGAAGTTGAGTCATTAATTTTGAGATAATGATTGTAGAAGGAAGATAAACCAAAATATTTGTGTAAAAATAAAAAAAAATTAAAAAAAAAATTTTACCCTGTTTTATAAAGTATCCTCCCGACAAGTATTTCAGTGCGGACCTGTATTTGATCGTGAGGTCTTGGAGCACCGGCATGCCGTCCATATGTGAGGTCTTAAGTCAAATGATTCACGAACCCGTTGCACTACATTAACCAAGGCACGAGGGGTTGGTTGCACTCGATTGGGAAACCGATCCGCATAAAAATGTGCCATTTTTTATTTCGTTTGAGCCACGCAACAGACACGACTATTCACTACCGACTGATACTGACTGTATACAACTGAATGAAATAATTGTAAAAACATCGTTCCAAATTCTTTCGCTTTTTTGTTTCCGATGCGATGAACCGATAAGGCGGATTATATCAGTTGTTGCCAAACACGAGCACATAATATTATTATTGAGACAGGGCGCTACTCAAACTTCCAAAGGGCTATAACTTTGTTACTTTAATTTTACCAGAAAAATGGTAAAGGGAAAAAACATTTCTTTTGATCAGATCTACTCACTGTTAAAATAAATGACTCAACTTCGAAGTCACCCTGTATATATATATATATATATATATATATAACTTGAGACGTGGTCATTGTCGTCTAGACCAGTTAGGTGAAAAATTAAAGCTTCCGCCTTTTGTTGGGTACTTCGACAAGATTTAAGCAAAGAGGACTCTTTATACTTTTTTTAATTCTCTCTAGCTTTCAATGGACTTTGCCATCATCATCAGGAGCTGCAATTACAATGATAACAGTAGCAACAAAGGTGTAAAATGAATTTAAATTGACTCAACTTACAGTAGTATGTGAGGATGTTGCTAATTGTTGTTTACGTATAGGATTAGGGAAACGTCCAGTAACATGGTGAGAGCTGAATAGATTGCACAATAGTCAAACTTATACAAAACATGACAAGAACAAGTTAAAACAGATTAAAAATTATTTAAAAAATTAGATCATTACATCGTGAAACCACCTGATGATTGCACAAATTAGTGGTCATGGAATGATGAATTGATGAGTGACATGAAACCCTTTGACAGAAGGCCGAAGGATGTCAATGTCAGTATTGAAAGATGGAACGAATTGTGGGCGTGTGCCAAAACGTTGCCAAATCGCTTCAGATGATGAGATTTTCAGAATTTTATGTTAGAATTTGTTAAACCGACCAGAGGCAGTTGAATAAACTATATATTATTAATGGGAATTTGAATTAACAATTATTAATAAATCGTGAGGAGAGAATTATTATATTTTGAGTGGAATGAAATTTACTGGTGGAATCGGCCAAAACACAGATTCTAATTATGGTTGTGAAGAGTTGAAATTTGGGGAGATATGTAAGTTCTCCAATTTTTCGCAGTTTAGCAAATATGAGTAAATGACACTCAGTTGTTTAACATCTGTCTTTTTGTTGATACAGTTGTTATTCATGAAAATGTGGGACATTTCCAGGAATAAACGTTTGGAAAGGTGTTTTTCTTTATCAAGAATTTTGATACTTGTGTAATTCATAGAATGCCCTGAGATGCTAGAGCGCATCTTTCAGGATGAAGCCTAGCATCACTTTTGTGTGATGTAATCCTTCCTTTAAGAGATCTGGAGGTCTGACCTATGTATATTTGGTTGCAGTTGTTGCAATTGATGGAGTAGACTGTGTTGGTTAAGCCAAGCAGCGGGACTTTGTCTTTCATTTTTGAAAAAATGCAGTTTATAGTGAGGACGGATTTGCAAGCAATTCGAAAGTTCAAAGGACTGCACAATCTGATCAGCTTAGGGGTCAGTTCCTTGATGTAGGGCAGGACAGCAAAACCAGGTCTGGAGTCCGGGTTGGTGTTAGTACTGTTAGGATTGATGTTATTATTGAAGTCTCTCGTCAGTTCAATAGATTGACAATACCAGCCGATCATATTATCGCCAGTCTTGATGTGGTGTCGCTATTCAGCAACATCTATCTGGATGCATGTACAAGAACTATTAATAAACACTGGAATGAGATAAGTCAACACTGCAACATATCTCTAGAATCTTTCACCAACATTATAACATTCCTTTTTCATAACAATTATTTCTCTTTCAACAACAAAATATATTCTCAAACACATGGTTGTCCTATGGGATCTGTTCTGTCACCAATTTTGGCGGAATATGTCATGGATGATCTGCTTGATACTGTTATTCCGACACTACCCTATAACCTCTTCTTCATAAAAAAATACGTAGATGACATTATTTTATGCCTCCCTTCCATAGGTCTGGATGGTATTGTCAGAGAATTCAACAGCTATGACCCCTACATCCAATTTACCATTGAAAAAGAAGATGAGAACCTGTCTGTCCCCTTTCTAGACACAAGACTCATTCGCACCAACAACAACAGTTTATTGGTAGACTGGTACCAGAAACCTATGGCCTCAGGTCGGTTTCTCAATTTTAGGTCATACCATAAGCTAGGGATTAAAATCAATTTGGTAAAACAGATGAAAACAAGGGTAATCAGCATCTCAGATAATACCTTCCACACCTCAAATTTACGTAAACTATCAAAACTGTTCATCAATAATGGTTATCCGAAGTGTCTGATTAACAAGATCATTTTTAGTTCACCTTCCAATATTTTGCCGAACTCTGGTGATGCAGGTAATAGTCGCACAACCCCTAATAACGGAACTGATGTAATTCCCAATAATAACATCAATCCTAACAGTACTAACACCAACCCGGACTCCAGACCTGGTTTTGCTGTCCTGCCCTACATCAAGGAACTGACCCCTAAGCTGATCAGATTGTGCAGTCCTTTGAACTTTCGAATTGCTTGCAAATCCGTCCTCACTATAAACTGCATTTTTTCAAAAATGAAAGACAAAGTCCCGCTACTTGGCTTAACCAACACAGTCTACTCCATCAATTGCAACAACTGCAACCAAATATACATAGGTCAGACCTCCAGATCTCTTAAAGGAAGGATTACATCACACAAAAGTGATGCTAGGCTTCATCCTGAAAGATGCGCTCTAGCATCTCATGTTAACACAACAGGGCATTCTATGAATTACACAAGTATCAAAGTTCTTGATAAAGAAAAACACCTTTCCAAACGTTTATTCCTGGAAATGTCCCACATTTTCATGAATAACAACTGTATCAACAAAAAGACAGATGTTAAACAACTGAGTGTCATTTACTCATATTTGCTAAACTGCGAAAAATTGGAGAACTTACATATCTCCCCAAATTTCAACTCTTCACAACCATAATTAGAATCTGTGTTTTGGCCGATTCCACCAGTAAATTTCATTCCACTCAAAATATAATAATTCTCTCCTCACGATTTATTAATAATTGTTAATTCAAATTCCCATTAATAATATATAGTTTATTCAACTGCCTCTGGTCGGTTTAACAAATTCTAACATAAAATTCTGAAAATCTCATCATCTGAAGTGATTTGGCAACGTTTTGGCACACGCCCACAATTCGTTCCATCTTCCAATACTGACATTGACATCCTTCGGCCTTCTGTCAAAGGGTTTCATGTCACTCATCAATTCATCATTCCATGACCACTAATTTGTGCAATCATCAGGTGGTTTCACGATGTAATGATCTAAAAATTTTTTAAATAATTTTTAATCTGTTTTAACTTGTTCTTGTCATGTTTTGTATAAGTTTGACTATTGTGCAATCTATTCAGCTCTCACCATGTTACTGGACGTTTCCCTCATCCTATACGTAAACAACAATTAGCAACATCCTCACATACTACTGTAAGTTGAGTCAATTTAAATTCATTTTACACCTTTGTTGCTACTGTTATCATTGTAATTGCAGCTCCTGATGATGATGGCAAAGTCCATTGAAAGCTAGAGAGAATTAAAAAAAGTATAAAGAGTCCTCTTTGCTTAAATCTTGTCGAAGTACCCAACAAAAGGCGGAAGCTTTAATTTTTCACCTATATATATATATATATATATATATATCTGCGGAAGGTTGGGAAATCTCGAAACTTAAGATACTCCAGACCAAAATATGTGAATTGCATGCAAGCATACCTTAGTCCCAAAGTTGATAGTTAACGAGATACAGGGTGCCAAAGTTACAATTTTATTTTCTATTTTTCCTTATTGCTTAAGAAGTATTTCAGATTTCAGCACAAAGCTCAGTCTAGGGAGGTTCTCTAGTATGAGAAACAAGAATCCGTTATTTTTTTGGCCAAACTACTAGAGGGCGCCACTTACAGCACTACTTCGGTAAATAACTTATCATAACCTTTTTGTGCTACCCTATATATGGGGTTGTCCAAAACGGACGCAGGAAAGTAAACGCATATTGAAACAAGAAAGATTGATATTCAAATGAACTTTATTTTGAAGGTTCATTTATACCATTTATGTATGGAAAAATAATATCGCTCAAGTTAATGTTCACCACGACTGGATTTACAGACGTCCAAGCGATGGTCGAAATTTTCAATGACATTTTGCAACATGGTCGGTTCTATGGCATTTATCTCGGCAATGATGTTGTTTTTGAGTTCTTGGAGGGTGGCTGGTTTGCTTACGTAGACTTTGCTATTCAAATATCCCCATAGAAAGAAGTCCAAGGGAGTCAAATCGCACGATCTTGGTGGCCGTGACACATTTCCTCTGCGCGAAATCACGCGATCACCGAAGAAGAACTGCAATCGATGGATATTGACGTTGGTTGTGTGGCATGTTGCACCGACTTGTTGGAAATAAACATCGTCCATATCCATTCCTTCAAGTTGCGTCAAAAAATAGTCCTCTATCATCACGTGATATCGCTCAGAATTGACGGTAACGGCGTCCCCGGCCGCATTTTCCAAAAAATAAGGTCCGATGATCCCTTTGGACCACAATGCACACCACACAGTCACTTTTTGATTATGCATCGGCTGCTCTTGATACTCATGGGGATTTTCGTTCGCCCAGATGCGGCAGTTTTGCTTGTTTACCGTCCCATTCAAAGTGAAATGCGATTCGTCGCTGAACATGATTTTTGATGAAAAATTGGCATCAATTTGGCGGTGTTCAAGGAGCCAATCTGAGAACGTTCGGCGCAAAAAATGGTCGGCGTGTACATTCAAATCCTTGTGGAGAATGCGGAGCAGACTGGTTCTCGAAATGCCCAATTCGATGGTTGTTTCGGGGGGTTGTTGCGACCGAAATGTTCACGAAGCGCGCCAAACGTGTTTTTTATTTTTGCACCATTTTTGTAGTGCTCTTGAATAACTTCAATCGAATAGGACTACATAGCGATCAATGGTAAACATTCAACTAACAAAATGACATGTCGGTGTCAGAAAACAAAGATGGCGTCTATGTCAAATTGACGTTTACTTTCCTGCGTTCCTATTGGACAACCCTATATAATAACTGATCGAAAAATATAATTTTCTCCTACTTTCACAACAAAAAAGGTTCACGTGCTAGAGTGCCTAAAGCTCATAGTTTTCGAGATATTTGTTTTTAAAGGTTCCAATGCATTATTTGTACCATGATGATAAAACATTTTTATAACGTAGTATTCAAGTTGCTTTGGATAATATCTGAGTAGCGTTGCTATGGTTTTTAGAAATAGCAAATAGGTATGGCAACAAAACTAATAAACAGGAATAATAACTACAAAATAAGCACCACCTTGCCTAACACACTCTCGAGCTCGACGAACTAATCCATGCACACTGTCATTTTTCATTTCCTGGCTATGGTGAAAAATTCTTTGTCGACAATTTCCACTGTCGTATTGTAAACGGGTCGTTTTAAATCATCCCAGAAGAAGAAATAAATAGCATTTGAATCTGGTGATCTAACCGGCCATGATACAGGTCCTGATCGACATATCCACTGGTCTATTTAGGTGCTCTCTAACTGATAAACTAAAATGAGGTGGAGCGCCGTCGTGCATAAACCACATATTCATGCGTGTTTTTAATGGCAGATCCTCCATCAGAGTGGGTAATTGTTCTTCAAGAAATTGTAAATACCTTTGACCATTTAGTCTAGGCGGGTAACTCAACGGGTCCTATTAAATATTGTCCTGCCCATAAATTAATTTGAAATTGTACTTAGTGGCGGGTTTGTAATATTGCATGAGCATTTTTGTCTGCATAGATGTGAAGATTATGCGAGCTATTCGGTACCAGAAAGAAGCAAAAAATATGTTAACATACACTATAGGTTTTGCGTGAAGTGTACGGTTAAGCCTACATGACACCTGGCACCCCGGTCGGTAATCGTGGCATTACAAAGACTACCTATATGGCAACGGATTTTGTCTATGCTATATTACTAATAATAATTCTTCAGAGAACTCTTGTGTATGTTGTTGTCCGAATTCATTTCCTTTCTATATACCTATAATTATAGTATACCATATGGGGAAGAAAAAGACCCCTGATATTTACCGTCAAACATAATATATCAGAAAAGATAATAAAAACCCTAACGGATCCCTCAAAGGGAGCTGGCAAAAGCCGCAAACTCGGTTTCCCTTCTAAGACGATGGCCGGGAACTTAATTCTGACGTATGCCTCTCGGAGAGAATCCCCTTTCCCCCAAAGTGCGTTTAGGCAATCCCCTTTAGTGAAAGGGATAGCTCGAGTGCCCTCAGGTGTTTATTGAAACCGACCAAAAGCAGCCCTTGTCGGGAGAAACCCACCGAAGGATGAGCGATAGGGTATTAGGAACGGAATGTTGCTTGCGATGAGTCTAAGAAGACATTTATTTATTTCTGGATATTTGTCATGATACGGTACAAAAAAATAAAATAATCGTGTCGGGTAAACGAGCTCAGTATTTCCGGTGCATCCTTATTTGTATTTTCAAAGGATAGGAGTCTATAAGCCGACTATGATCAGATGAGACAATGATAGACTTATCACCTGATCTGTTTGGTTTATTCGGTGTTACTAAGGAAAAAACCAGCGTAATTGCATGAAAAGCGACCTCTTTGAGAACTGACATCCATCATATCAATTTGAGATTTGTGGGTCACACTTTGGATATCCCCAATGGTTTTCAAAAGCTTCTTTTCATATCCAGCATTCAATTTGTACAACAAAATTCCTCCCACTCTTAAAACCAACTCTCTCACTGCTTTCAAACCTGGAATCAATGAGCTGATACTGACCCCTGTGTTTCGTCTATGTATGTATTAATCATTTTTTCCCATGAATTTATTCTAATTTGACTCAATTTTATTTTAGTTTATGCTAAGTACTATTGCTTTTTATTGTACTCCTGCAGCTCTGGTCGGCATGAAAGATCAGCATTTCCGCCTGATTGTCCGCCAGGTGAAAATAAAAGCTTTTCTTTTGTGACGGGAAAAAGTTTGACATTTCATTTCTGTTGACAGGTAACAAAATAAAATGAAATTTATGAAATTACTTTTTTCCCCGGGAAAAAATGAGTACTTTTTCACCGGATATTGTATAAACGATTTAGTTGGTAATAACTTTTGTGAGGCTACTTGGCTACTTTTACTAATTCCGGTGGAGTCAAAGAAAACTGGGATTCAGACATTTTTTACTGTATATTATAAAAAATAATTTCTGAACAACCACAAAGTTCGCAATTTTTTAATCAAATCACAAAGTTAAATTGCCAGCTATTTGATTACTTTAAAAATTTCCTCAGCAGCGCAGGTCTAACTGTCGCTATAAGTACAACATAGCCTGCTTATTTCAAAATTCAGATTCCACGTCGATAATTTTCCGACTTAGGGGAGACTCGGGCAGAAGGAACCACTTTAAGTTGTCAACTTTTTAAATCGTTTACTAAATTCTAATTATTATTATTCTTATGGGCAATAAAACTCTATTACATTTAGAAACATAATATAATTATGTTACGAATATATAATTATTGTAATATATCTTAAAAAACATTAAAACAAAAGTTGCTTTTGATTCCTTTTGCCCACATATGAGGGAAAGAAGAACCAATGCCTTGGGCAAAAGGAATCAGCATATGAAATACATATGGGCAAAAAGAACATTACTTCAAACATAACTAAAAGTAGAATTCTATTAACAATTCTTTATTTCAAGGAACTCAAAACTGATAATTTGCATTTGTCGCAAATATAGACACCTCTGTTGTAATCAGCACATAATTGATGAGCCCAGTTTTGACACATATTGCACTCAATCCATGTTTCGCCAGGTCTAGAGTTGCCAAAAGTATCTCCACAGACGAGGCATGGTACATTTTCTTCATTGGGGTCCGTTTTATGTACCGGTGGCTTCGGGTACTGCAATTTAGGTCGATCCAAATTTGAACTGCTAGGTTTCTTTGCACGTAATTTTTTATTTTTCTGATTTCTCAACTGTTCTCTAATAGGTGTAGATGTTAAAATTTCTGACTTCTGTGTTCTACGTTTTCTTTTAGAATCATCCTGTTTAACTATTGGCAAAGGCTGAATTGCAGTTAATGGTATAAAATAATTTGAATTTTTGTAAGTGGATTGGAAGGAGCACGATGGAATAGGAGAAGAACGATTCTCTTTCCCATGATTCTCATTTTCAAGAGAGCAGAGGGATATAGGCGAATGAGGAGGTGTGCGATGTTCGTCGTTACGCTGTGTGTCTTCAGCAGCTTCATGCCTCGAACATGACGGAATAGGTGAACTTGGAGATGCAGATTGACCATTACTAGCGGCAAGGTTTTGAGCCTTGTTGGCATCATATTCCTTTGCTGTGACTTGAGAAGGAACAAAATCCAAGTCACTAAAAACATCAATATTGCCATCGAGTATTCCTGTCTTTTTGAATCCACTTATTGCATTTTGAGGAGTAGCGCCTTGTAAATAAGCAGATCCAAATATTGCTCCTAATTCGTAGAAAGTAATATGTTGTGCAGGATGTTGCTTTTGCCATTTATCAACCTCTCTTTCAAAATATGTTCCAATGGGCCCATATACCGCAACATCAAGCGCAACACCTCCAAAGATCGATGTGAAATATGATTATCCAATATAAGTAAACATTTATGTTCTGGAGACGGTCTAACAGATTTTACAAAAAATTTCATCCATTCTAAGAAGATCTCACTAGTTATCCAACCATTGTCGCTTACAAAATCTACAGTTCCAGGTGGAGTGCCATTTAAGTATCTTGGATTTCTTTTCTTCCGGGGAAATATGAGTGCCGGAGGGATAAATTTTCCAGTAGCGGAACAGCAACATATGGCGGTTACCAGCTGCCCCCTCTCGGCCGATGAAATTGAGCCCACTTGTTTTTTTCCCTTCAAAGAGATAACTTTTGGTGGCCGCTTTGCAGACGTTTGAATACCGGTCTCGTCCACGTTGTATATGTTGTGAACATCGAATAAATATTTTTGCCGAATGTTATTTAGATTATCAAAAAATAACTGCACTTGTGGCCTGTTAAATCCACAAGCCCGGGCAATGCTTGTAGATTCTGGAGTTCTAAGGCTTAATTCGGGATGTCGCTTCATAAAATTTGAGTACCATTGCTCCCCAGCTGATCCATTACGAAAATTATGTGGCACATTATTTCGAGTTGCGAACTCGAATGCTAAACTGCATAAGTCTTAAACGCCCCATAAAAACGGGCGTCCATTTCTTGAATATGTTGTACAAGTTGCTGTTCCATATCTCCAGAAAAAACTGGTCTAAACCGTCCTAATTGTTTTTTGGGAGACTGCTTCAAAAAATGTTTCCGTAAGGTGGGATATGGAATTCGAAACTGCAGAGCGGCACCGCGAATAGATGTTCCTTTTTGGTTAATCGCATTTATTGCGCGATTCATTATATTTTCGTCCCATCCTTGGGCTCTCTCTGTTTTTCGCTTATAATTGAAAACCATTATTCTGAAACAATATTCAATTTTTAAAAAAATTAATGTTCAACGAAATATCGGGAAAAAGGAGCCGGGCAAATAGAACCGGTTCTTCTTGCCCGGTTCTTCTTGCCTAAAAAGTATGCAACACAAAATACCTGTTCGTTATGAATGTCAAACGCTTGAACAGCGCGACAATTTGTAAGGTTAGAGTCTACGCAAAACTTCATTTATCGCCACAAAATTTAATGCTTTAACTTATAACAATACTCAAATAATTTCCATCTATTTAAACCATGATCAACAATTCAGGACTGATACATTTTCTAAATTAGCTGTAAAAACATGAAAAATAAGCTTACCGGTATGGGTATCCAAACAAACACTGGAGAAACGCGGTACCTGCCAGAAGTAAATAGGAGATAGAGGCGGGAATTTTGAAACAAAAAAAAATTTGAGCTGGTTCTTTTTGCCCATATGGTTCTTTTTGCCCGAGTCTCCCCTAAATATTTCAATAATATAAGTTTTCAATATTATGTACTATACAAAGTGAAAAATACTAGGTCTTAGCTAAAATCTAGTACTTTTTCCAGTTTATAATAAGTAACTATTTATTATTATTGACATATGCATTTTTAGCTAACAACAACATTTTTTCTTTTTCATTTGGTACTTGATTCTTTTTTAAAACCCAAGGTTCGCAATATTATCATTCTCGCACAAAAGTCATCTATTGGAATACTTAACTTGAATTACTTCGTACGCAATTGGCGAGGAAGTATTGTAGTCGCGAAAACATTCGAAGATGAGACATGTTTTTCGGATATTATATAACATATACATCACGAAAAATCATGGCTGTCTGTCTATCGGTTTGTCCGCTAATCTCTGGGCCGCCTTTAACTTGGAAAGTCTTGCTGGAGCTGGAACTTTTAAGCAAAATATTACTTTTTTGTCAAGGACGAAAAAGCTTTGTAGTTTTTGAAAGCAATAAAATTCGCATGAACTTCTTTTGTTGACGTTTTAGAGGCTTCATTTTCAAAAAAGTGTTTTCAGGATTAAGAATTTGTGGTCAAGCGTTGTAGGGGGTGGGGAAGGTTATATCTCATTTTCTTATCGTTAGTATACTTATAGGATTCTAGCCCCGATAGTTCTACGCAGCTATTAGACATATTTCATACATACATTTCCTCGCACATTTGCCATATGCTCGACAGACAAATCAAAATGCGTGCAAAAATAGGATAACGTGTTAAGAAAATTCCAAAAGATTTTCGATCAAAATATCTCGCTTGCTTATACGAGGGAAGTTAGGAATTGAAAAACCTCGCCGTTCTGAAAATCTTAGCCCGTACATCAATGTATATACAGGATGTTCCAGAACTAACACGCCTGAGTGATACGTGAGGTAGATTGGCTTCAGATCAATCAGATAAAATCAACATGATCTTAGTGAAAGTTTTCTAGTTTTAGAGATATTGCCACTTTTAAGTTTTTTCAAAAAATCCCTACTTTTTGCCCATTTTTTTTGCCTGTTATGGCGATAAAGAGCTTAGTTTGATGCCTGCAAAAACAATAAATAAAAATGAATGGGTTACTGTCTTAGACATTTGTTGAAATAAAAAGTAATCACAGCAACTACAAAGTTGTAATTTGGACACAAAAGACAGCTGCATTTATTATTTTTCATTGACTTCAATGCAAAACTTGGATTATTCAGTTTTTAGTAAAAAGAACCTACAAATGTTTTACTATTTTGGAAAGAGCATTCAATAGCTAATTTTTAAGGTCATTTGCTGATTCAGTCTGGTACATTTTTTCACAGAATTAGTAAAACTTTAGTAATGGTTTTCGCATTGAAACCAAATGTAATAATTCAGCTTTTTAGCATACCGTGAAAGTTTTAAGTGAAATGAATATTCCTTATAGCCACAACAGGCAAAAAAGGAGCAAAACGTAGTGATTTTTTGAAAACTAGAAAACCTTTACTAAGGTCATGTTGATTCCATCTGATTGATCTGCAGTCAAGCTACCTCCCGTGACACTCTGACGTGTTATTTCTGGGACACCCTGTATACGTTTTCACACATGTTGCCCCTAACATACAAACATTTCATCTCTGCCACGTGACGCGTTCTGATTAAGATTTAATATTTGTAAGAAAATATACAAGTGAAACACCATGATTTCGGCTGTCAACAAAAACGAGCACAGGCATTTAATTGTAAAAAGAATAGCCTCGTTTTCTGTCGGTCAGTGACCGCTACAATTTCTTATCTATGCTGTACTCATGCTCAGTATTTTCTTTAGAACTACACATATATATTGGATAATTCACACGCCAATCACCTGAATGTTTTTCTTTCAATTGATTTGTTGTAACGTGACCCTGGGTACAGAGCAAAAACTTCTACAAGTCATGTTTTGAAACAAACTACAGAAAATATCGTCAAGTAGATTGAATCTATACTTCCTCACACCTCCGAAACAACCTCTAATACAATTTTCCATGTATTGCAATGACTTCAAAAACACAAAGGTTTTGTCAGTACCAGCAATGCACGATTTTCATTAAACAAATTTCCTCAGATTGCAGCAATGAACGTGTCCGCACTCGGGAGCTTAACTTCTTTGCAGCCCTAGTGTAATACTGCTTATAATGTCTCATAAGTACACAATATAGTATAAAATTAAGTCACGAAATCAAATATCCTCATTGAGAGACACTACAAGCATAACGCTCATATATGTAATGTATATTTATATAGATAATTTCGCGCTCACCTCGTATGTCGCTGCGCCTCTAGCTAATATACCTTTTAATAAGTTACACTAATTAAATTCAAAATATGCATGTGTGACCGATAGATATTTTTCTTACTAGGAAATGGATGATATGTGAAACATGTCTAATACATAGATGCGCGGTGTTAATACACTAACATTACGTTACAGCCTCATCCACTAGCGTGGGAAGTAAAACATGTGTTCGAAACTTTCAGATACATTGTGAAGAATTTTCCAGATGTAAAAGTTTCAACAGAAATTTGCAATTACACAAAAACGCGATGTGCTGCTCGAAAATTGTTTGAGGATGAATTCATGTTTAGAAACTTGGGAGAGTAAGCTATTTTGGTCATGGCGCACTGCCGTTACAACCATCTCTGAAGACTTAGTAGCATTACCTGATCATCAATCAAAATTGATGAAGAGGTTACTAAGTTGGATAGAATGACAGACCAATAGACTAAAGTGTCCGACAAAATAGATTTTCTCAATAAACTTTCTAGCTTAACATTTCAAAAGTAAAACCTATACTCGTGGATTTTCGTTCTATATCCCTCAAGATACACGGTAAGCACTTCTCTGACACCATTCTATAGACCTTCTCAGTCCTGAAAGCCGCATTTGGATCAACTGCACCGTGCATCCACAAATTAACTCTGGAATCCGCAGAGAGTTCGAGAGAAGTGTTTTGTTGCTGCAGAAACCTTAGCTCGGTATAGGGATATAGGGATTGGAACGGATTAGAATCGAAATTGTATTGGAGCTTTTCTTTTCTCGCACCTTAGACGTTTCTCGAGAACATGGATGTCGCAGCTCTACTTCGTACGTAAAAGCGAATATTTTAGAAAACTAGATAATACGATTTTCGATGTTTATGACAGGTACAGGCAAAGCAGTTCATGAAGCACCAGAAGCCTAGAATTAAAGCTATAGCTTCCATGCAAAGTCCCATGGGAACGCCGGTCAAAAATATTTTATCACCATTATCTATTAATTTCAGGCTGGTGATTTCGAGAAGCGTGGCTTAATGAAAACATTTCTAGCCAAGCTGTATCTATAGAAGGCTACCAGCTTTACCGTAGAGATCGTTTCGGTAGGGGTGGAGGGGTGGGCTTCTATATACATATAAGAAATAATTTCAACATTACCGTTAAGAGTACTTGAAACTCTTGATTTTTCGAAAACAAGAGTTTCAAGAGAACATAGCAAACTCTCTATTGATGCTCGCTTAACGACATCGATAGAACTGTGCGAGGTAAAGGGAACCAACCCGGCATTCCCAGAGACTGAAACACATGAGGAGACGTTGTAGCAGACCGCAGGTCACGCACAACACATGGCCTTACCGAGACGCTGATGAGTCAGGCCACGCGGAGGTTAGGGTTTAGTGGGTATTAGGTAGCCTCATCAAGACAACCTGGAGTCCCACGCACGCCGTAGCTCGGGCTATGGTATGGTGCATAAACTCCATCCCCCCTCACAAAAAAAATACCGTTATTGATACCCTTGATTTTGTAGGTGAGTCTTCCTTGGAATTGCTATGCTGCAAACTCAGGATGGGCAACTTTACACTACTTATTGTCGTCGTGTATCGCCTTCCTCATACTTCAGTTACATATAGCGTTGTTACCATTGATGATATGCTTTCTTTCTTCGTACCTCAACATGATAATACAGGGTTTGTCCGTAAAGTAATAGGACTCATTTCCTTCCGCCATGACTGTACCGGCATTTTCGCGCCACGTGTTTCTGTGAGTGGTGC
The DNA here is from genome assembly GCA_963669975.1 of Acanthoscelides obtectus. Taxonomy (NCBI): domain Eukaryota; kingdom Metazoa; phylum Arthropoda; class Insecta; order Coleoptera; family Chrysomelidae; genus Acanthoscelides; species Acanthoscelides obtectus. The sequence goes on from CAVLJG010000003.1 coordinate 30,052,722, forward strand.
AATCCGAAAATGCAGCGTTCGTTAAAGCAGAGGTACACGATTAAATTCTGTGGGAAACTTGGTAAATCTGCGACAGAGACGTTTGATATGATCAAGCAGGCTTACCCAGGTGTTGCTTTAGCAAGAAGTGGTGTGTTTCGTTGGCACCAGGCCTTTTTGGAGGGCTGCGAAGAGGTCGTTGATGAAGACCGTGCTGGAAGACCTTCGACTTCGACAAACACCGATAGTGTGACTCAAATTTACCAAAATCTGTGGTTCATGGCGTTGTGACACAGCATTTGAACATGCGCAAGATTGTGCGCGAAGATGGTCCCAAAAAGGCCTCACTGACGACCAGAAATTGCGGCGAATGGAAGTGTGCCAAGAAAATTTGAACATGTGTGAAAGTGACCCCCAATTTTTGAATAACATAATCACAGGTGACGAGTCGTGGATCTTTGAGTATGATCCCGAGACAAAGAGGCAATCTTCCGAGTGGCACACGACGGCGTCTCCTCGCCCAAAAAAGGGAAGAATGAGCTAATCCAAAGTGAAAACGAGGCTCATTGTCTTTTTTGACATCAAAGCCATCGTCCACCATGAATTTGTTCCTCCTGGACAAACCGTCAACGCCAAGTTTTCCGTGTAAATGCTCAGGAGACTCAAACGAAGGGTCAGTCGGGTCCGACAATACATCGCAGCCGACTGGAAGTTACACCACGACAACGCCCCGGCTCACACCGCCTTTCTTGTGAACAGCTACCTGACCAAGGCCGGCATCTCAACGCTTCCGCAGCCGCCCTACAGCCCAGATGTGCCTCCCCCCGGACTTTTTTTTGTTTCCTCGCCTGAAAAAACCGATGAAAGGCAAGCCTTTTGAGACGACAGAGGGGATCCAAGCAGCATGCACCGCGGCTCTCAAGGCTATTCCGGAGAATGCCTTCCGTGACGCCTTCAATGCTTGGAAATCGCACTGGCAGCGCTTCATCGACGCAGAAGGAGCCTATTTTGAAAGTTTTGGCTCAATATTTTTTTTAAATCGACTCAGTCCTATTACTTTCCGGACAAACCCTGTATAGTAATTCTTGGTGACATCAATGTTGATCTTTTAAATCATGACAATCCTTTGAGCAACTGTTTCGATAGCTTCAATTTTGATCTTTTATTAAGTCAGCCGACTCGTGTAACTCAGTTTAGCTCAACTCTAATAGACCCCATTTTTTTAGCAATTCAAACAGTGTCGTAAAATCAGGAGTTCTTAATGCTGATCTTGACAAGTTAGTTTTCTGTGCAGTTGTTCTGAATCTTCCTAAATTCGAACCCAGTAACTTTTAGAGATAAAAAAAAATATTGATGTTATTAATTTCAAGGGCGACTTACGTCATGTTGGACTTGATCGTATCTTTTACTTTATCGATGTTGATGACAAAGTAAGTTGTCTATCTAGTTGCGTAAACAAATATGTGATATCCACGCGCCATTACGAACTGCTCGTGTAACAATACCGGCTGCTCCATGGATAACATCGAACCTGAGATGCATTTTTAAGGAACGCGACAAAGCTCTGTTGAATTTCCCTCATGACGCATCTGACGTGAACTGGTCGACGTACAAAGGTATGCGGAAATACGCATTTACTTCCTTCCGTATGGAGAAGAGGGCCTACCTTTCTATATATGGTGATACTAGTTCACGATCAGCATGGAAAACACTTAGATCTATGAATGTCTGTCAACAGAAACGTGTTGACTTACCGTTTAATCTGCTAGATCCCCGTGAAGTCAACGAATACTGTTTAAGTACTTTTATACCTGCCGATGAAAACCTCAAAGTAGTACAATCCACCGGCAACAGCTACAGCAACACACGCTTTGATACCGACGTGTCATTTCATTTTCGTCTGGTAACCCCTCGTGAAGTTATGGATGCAGCCTTGTCTATCAAGTCTGAAGTAGCGGGTTGTCATGGCATCACTTTAACTATGCTAGGCGAATGCCTGCATGAAATACTTGATCACATCACGCATATTGTTGATATTTGCTTAGAGAGGGACGTTTTCCCATCCAACTGGAAGGAGGCAATAGTCACACCTCTGGCCATAATCCGCCTGAACATGCCATCTTATGTTTCTTGTCGAAAGTCTTGGAGAAGATAGTATACCAATAGCTTGTTGAGTATTTTGCTAATAATATTTTATTTCCAGTACATCAATCTGGTTTTCGTGAAGGTCACAGTACGACTACTGCACTACTAGATCTTGCAGATGAGATACTTTACAACCTTGATAACAAATCCGGCAGGCTTATTACCTAACTTCCAACCGACCGTCAACCGACTCAAGTTGGTCGATAGTTGCTGTCAAACGAAAATTTCGTATTATGTATCAGTCAGTGCGTTTCAATCGCCGACCGGCTACGGTGGCGCCTCTATGGAGCAACTGGTGAACGAAAAGTGCATTCTTTTGTTAGAAGTATCAAAAAATTGGTATTCCCTAACTCATTGACAGCGACCCAACAGCAACTTACTAGCGATTTGAACTGTCAAATTAACAACTGCTCTGTGGTAGTCGACTAGTCGGTCGCTAGTCGGTTGCTAGTGTTTTGTTTGGATAACATTGTCAAAACTATTCATTTTTTTAACAAGAAAGGTAAGTATGACAAGTTCAAATAAGGAATAAAATAGCTTGACGAGTCTAAGAAGTGATTGTATGCTCCCAATTTGTATTTTCAGCAATTTTGATTCTCTGGATGGCTCGTGCATTTTTACTTATGGAAGCATTGGAAAGCGAAAGAATGCACGATCAAAGACGGCAAACTTCTCGCCTACGACGTATTTTTCAGTATCTATGACTTGAAGTTCATGATGATTATCAAATAAGCTTACTTGCACCTTCCTATCACAGTATAGAAACATATTGGTTTTAGGTATTAGCAGCACTTCTGGTGCTAGCCACTGGTTCCTGCCAGAAACATATTGGCATGGGTTATTTACATGGGTTCAGTCAACCCAGTGTATCCAAAGCACTAAGGGAAATGGTGGATGCATTAAATCATCCAGACATTCTATCTAAGCATATTTACTTCCCTCAAACACTGTTAGAGATTATAGTAATTATATTGCCATGCATATTAAGCAAGTGAGATTGCATATCAAAATTAAATGGTGGATCATTAACTGAGAAACCAATGAGTTCAGCTACATCAAAAAGTTTCAACACATGGAAGTTTACATTACCTGATAAAAATTTCATCGCTGTGGAAGTTGAAATTTCCTATTAACAAGAGTAATAAGTCAATATTCATCGATCCTAAGATCAATACCTCAGACTCATTATCTGTAAGGTTAACAATACAGCAACAAATCTGAGTCTTAATATTTCACATATTTTAGGCAACATACCGGTATCAGCACTAATAAATATTTACTTTGTTTTTTTTTACTTTAGTTGTAATTATTGTTATATGCCTGCTTGAAGATGAGTAATAATGAAAGATATATTTTTACAGGTGACTCTGGACACATCCATTAAGAATCGGTCTTACCAGAAATACCATAGAGTGATGCACAGGAGTATTAATGTTTGTATTATCTACTGTATCGAACATTTTAAATTTCCATGAAATAATATTCATTGTCATATGCTTAATGATAGCTCTGTTTTAAAAAGGTTTTATCAACCACTGTAAAGAAAAAGTTAATGGCTATAGAATTAGTTTTCTAGGAAGGTTTATTTTCACGTGTCCATATTCAATCATATCTATTTTAGAGGATTTGAAACAAGCCTAAAAGTATGCTTTGAGTGAAGATCAAGAAAATTTGCAAAATGCATTTGTAACAAAAAGCACTGCCTTTTTAAAATATATACGTAGTTATAAAACTGCCGACTTTTTTGTAATAGAACCCACAACTTTTTTATCAATTCAAGCATTAATGGTACTAAATACAATCGTAAAAATTTCAAAAAAATTCGTTTTCCACAATCACTCAAACAGGCTAGAACTTCGCCGCTTGTGAAGATTAGTTCTAATCGCTAAATGTATTTCTAATGGGGACCAATTCTCTTTAGAAAATGTATCAAATGCATTTCTACAAATACAATTTTTTTTATGACACTCCTATTTTATTTTCGTCAATTTGTAAAGTAATTATTTTAAATACAATAAAAAAAATCTTATTGTCTTAAATATGTTGAGAGACAAACTTTTTACTGTATTAAAGAGTTATAAATGATTTATGGATTGGAGGTGCCATTACAAAAAATAAGTCAGTGATTTTTATGAAATGATTTAAGAGAAGTAGTTTTAATACAAAAAAATAGGGCACTGTTACACAACAGCGATAGGAATAATATAGTAAATTGATTTGTGCAAATATCTTTTATTAAAATGACAAAGATTAGGTCACACAAGTAAACAATAATCATAACAATACTTTATCCTTTCTAAATTTCAATCAGGTTGGAAGTTTTTAGATGCTTGACCAAATTTCTTGTGAAATTTTTGAAGTTGCATTAATGCTGTCTCTGCCTGCATACAACTTTCGTGCACCCTGCCTAGGTATTTGTAATTCTATATCTGGTGGTGGCTCAACAGCTGAAGATGAAGGAGTTGGTTCTGAGAATCAAAAAGCTTTTAATTAATATCTGAAGTTATGAAGCAATACCAAGTAGAAACTGAATTCATATGCAATTTTTCATTCTAAAACAAGATCATCACTAGTGAAAAATGAAAATAAAAATTTGTATTTTTTCCATTTGAAGCAGAACTTTGTACTTGTGATCAAGTGTTAGAAGATGATGTGCCAGGAAGTAAAATCAAATTAAATGTGGTTTAACTAAGTGGGCAATAGAGATAGAGAATATAAACTGATTTTTCATTAATTAAAATTAATCCCATTTAAATTTATCCAGGAGTTATTTACTTACACTTAATGGAATTTGAAGTTCAGTATCTTCAAATACTGCTGCTGTTCCCAATATGGCCATATCTAATTCAGATAAGTTATCAATATTAGCACCCTCCACCAGTACCTGTAGCATCCTGCCTATATTTTGCAGCTCTAGATTGTATCCTATGTTTAAGGTCTATCCAATACTGTAAAAAAGTATTATTGTATTAGTACATGAATAAAACCATATGGAACATGGAACAAAATGCCTTATTATAACCTACAGTACTAATCCAAGAAAATGACCCATGGAATCTGTGTAAACTATGTTGGCAAATATTAAAAGATGGTAGCAACTATTTGGAAAAATACAAATACATTGAATCAAATAAACTATTTTCTACCCGTAGAGTACAAAACAGTTTCATATAAAGTCTCATCTAATAAGAATTGAATTACTGAAAAAATGGATAAACGCCATCGTTTCTGAAGTTACTTAAATAAAAAAAAAGTTTTGGATAGAATATTGTGAAAACGTAGTCTTTGGGAACAATTGTGCTATTACACTGTTAAAGATAATTTTCTATTAATCAACATTGCATTTTTTCTTCTATGAAAAGTTCTACAACTTTTTTGAATTTATCTAATGAAAAAAGAGATACAACAGAATAATGACCATAGCAAAAGGTTGTAATCTTATAATGAAAAATAAGATTCAGCACAATTATAAAAATTATGAATTAGCGATGACAAAAGGATGAATAACAAAATGTAACATAAACTCACCCTTCTCCAACATTGTCCATTTTTTGTAGCTCCAGATCCATGAGTATTCAGACATATCGCTAATTTGTCCTACTTTCTATTAATTGTCTCCTTTGATCTCCCTCCAAGCTCAACACTGTCCTTAGCTAAATTAGGATGAATTTCTGCTAAGACAAGTACCTGATCGATTTGCAATGTTGAGATTATATTTCATTTTGAAAATTAACACAAACACCTCCTAGTCAGACAAAATCTCAAACACAAATAAACACTATGTTCACGTTTTCTGATGCATTTGCAGCCTTTAATGCAGTCATCTAGAACTATATAGGTAAGTGCCAGCAAGTGCTGATTGATTTAGAGCAGGGCTGTCCAACTTAATCTGGCCCAAGGGCTACTTAAAAAAAAATGCAGTTTGGAGGGCCGCATTATAAAATCTTTCTATACAACATTATTACTGCGTTTTAATAGGTATATACTGTACTATATGGTATACATATATGAATACATGAAGCGGGCTGCAAGAAAGGAGTTCGAGCCGTATGTTGGACAGCCCTGATTTAGAGAAACATCTGGCACTTGTCAATAAGCTGTTTTCACCCTTGCGTTATTTTGCATCGCTCTTTCTGTCTTGAGATAAGTCTTCAAGGCTAATCTATGTGAAACTGTGTCATGTATTTGTATATATTAAGTGTGTATCAAGGGGTCACTCTTGACTTATGAAAACATACACACATCTGCGGCTCACACAGACATTCATTTTTAAGAACAGACCATCGTATTATATACTTACGTGTTCAATTTTCAACAAAACTAGGTCCCATAGTTAATTTTAAATTCACAATCACGATCCACAATGTATTTATTTATTTTTCGATTTATAAACACGACGATTGTTTATCATATGTATGTCACTTTAGTTCCACCGGTTGCTACTCGATTGCTAGTGGCGCTGTTCGGTCGCAAAAACTGCATTCAAATTGCATTCAATGACAGTTGGGCAACCGGTTGCCAACTGCGTTAGCGAATACGAATTTTTCGGTCGGTCGACAATCGGTCGCAAGTCGGTTGGTGGTCGGTTGCTCACCGATCAGAGTTGGAAATTTTTACGTAATAAGCCTGCGGCACGCTGTTGGTCATGCTTGATTTTTACAGGGCTTTCGATACTGTGAATCATGAGATTCTTTTGAATAAGCTAAAATATTATGGCATTCGGAGGTTCCTTTGAATTTCTTCAGATCGTACCTAACTGATCGCACCCAAAGAGTGAAAACATGTAGAGGAACTTCTGATGCACGGTATCTTTCATCAGGAGATCCACAGGGTTCAGTACCGGGACCTCTTTTATTCCTAGTATACACATTCGATCTGCATAAGTGTGTAGAACATAGTTGCATTCAAATGTATGCTGACGATACACAACTAACATTTCGTTTCAATAAAACCAACTTACACGAAGCATCGTATAAAATTAACCTAGATCTTGATAACGTATTAACGTATTGTAATAGACACTGTATCCGCATCAATCCATCAAAATGTACCGCGATACCATACTGTCCTAAACATTCAAATTACAATATCACAAATCGAGTTTCCTTATTTATCAACGAGATTAGTATTCCATTTTTTGATAAGTTATATTTGATTCAAATCTTAGATTTAACTTACATGTGAATAGTATTATGAAGTCGAGTCATGTGAAGCTGAAGCTTTTATACTCTAGTCGCCATATTCTAAACTTTAAGTGCCGTAAAAAGTTGTGTGAAAGCTTCATATTATCAATTTTAGTTTACCCTCATTTACCCATGCCTAGACTCAGTTTGCAAGTCAAAAGTGCAGAAGCTTCAGATTTGGAGTTAGGAAGTACAGTAGCCTTTCTTCAAAAATCAAGGAGCTACAGTGACTCAGAGTTGATGGCTTATACAACTATTCCATGGCCTCATTGGTGCATAGAATTTTTAAAACTGGTAAACCCTTCTATTTACTCGGTAAGTTGATTCCTCGTGGAAACCAAATTACTCTAAATCTGCGGCACAGTGATCTACTTTCCATTCCTATACATCGTACGTCGGTCTGTGAAAGGTCTTTTACTTATAATGCGGTCAAGGTATACAATTCTTTACCAGCTATCTCTAAGAGCTACAGTTTGCAGCTCTTCAAAGACAGACAGTCAAGTTGAACTTTCTGGACTCAGCACATTAAGTGATAAATTCATTTTGCTGAACGATATCTTGTTCTATTGTTTCTCTTCTTTGTATATGTTCATATTATGTATTTACTCCTTTTTAATGCATTCCTTACAGCTAATGATTCATGTTGTTATGCTAATGTTTTGTGATGTCTGGTTGTAGTATGCTTGAGTGGTAGAGAAGCCATGGCTAAACTTCTCCATACTATGATCGTTTTCTGAATAAAAACATTGCTATTATTATTATTATTATTAATATAAAACTGCTGGCTCTGGATGCAATTAAATTACAAGTTTCTAAAGAGCTTTTAAACAACAATTATATTGACATAGTTTTTTGTATTCTGTGTTAAAACATAAAATACGAATGTATAGGTACAATGATTCGTCTTATAGATACCTACGAGTTAAGCGGTAGATTGTCAAACTGGGTAAACTCCGCCCTGCGGTGTGGATGAGACAATAATGGCATTATTATCATTTTTATTAATAATATTAAATACAAAAGAATTGGGCAAACTACAACACACTTCCTAATTAATTATCTGATGGTTGCGAATTCAGGAGTTCCTGGCGAGCTATTAGATTGGATGGTTCAGCAGAAAGCAGTAGGGCTAACGTATCGCTCAAAAATGGCTTGCTTTTTTTCTTCGGTACTAGCCTCATACCAAATTGAACGGAGCAGCAATCCACATAAGATATCTATGTAACAAGATTTTCTGTAAAATTTCCAAGTGAAATCTGTTCAGTATAGCCTGAAATACTGCTTAAATTCCGACCATCTGCAGGTTCTTGAGGATCTGTCCAATGGGAAGGAGTACACTTTCTATCACACAAATTTTACGGACAATCGGAGTCATAGAATACAGTACAGCTTTTAATAAATAATATTTAAACTTGTTAGCTTTATGCCGTTTTCGCTGAAAGTTTAGCTTAGGCTTGGAAAATGCACAGTAAGTTATTTTCACAAGGCTACTTACTTATGATCGCATGACCTCAAACATCAAAAAGCACACTGCTGTCTAAAATAGAGGTTGCTGTTTGAATTTACAAACATTACCCTAAAATGATCTCTAAGGTCATTGCTCAGATGATATACTAAGTGACATATAAATCCGAACACCCAGTTTAAATGGTTTTATTTTAATAAAAGTTGGTGAATGTATTTATCTTACTGTAAATAACAAGTGAAAAAATGTTCAGCCTTATCAGTTGGACATTCCGGTTTTTATACTGTTTTTTTTTTAATTCACTATCGCTTTAAAAATGAATATTTCAGCCGCAGTAAAGAATCAACGTTGGCGGATTTTGGTTCTTGACATCCTTTACGATCGGTTACGATGCCTAGAGTACGGAGACCTGTACGATTTCGTCAACTTAGGGAGTTTGATAGGGGCCGTATAGTGGGACTTCGGAAAGCTGGACTTTCTTTTCGGGCAATTGCAGTTAGGTATTGTCAGGCATGGCTTCGAGAAGGCCGTACGCAAAGAGCAAGGGGCACTGGACGCCGCCGTAGAACAACAGACCTGGAAGATCGCCGCCTAAGACTATTGGCCTTAAGGGACCGTTTCTCCACTACCAGGTCCATTGCAAATGAATGGTTTGCAGAACACGGAAGACCTATTGCATGCGAAGTGTTTACCGACGAATGAGAAGTTTTGGCTTGTTTTCATACCGGCCACACTGGGTCCTTTAACTCGAGAACACCGACGTAATCGCCTTGAGTGGTGCAGACAACGGTCACTCTGGGATCAGGAATAGAACAGTATTGTCTTTAGTGACGAGTCTCGATTTTGCTTAGGCATGCACAATGGTCGTGCCAGGGTTAGAAGGCGACGTGGTGAAAGGAGGAATCCACAGTTTTTTGTTGAAAGACATGTTCATCACACTGTTGGAGTTATGGTTTGGGGTGCTATAGCTTATGGTTCCAGGTCACCTTTAATCTTCATCAGAGGTAACATGAACGCGCAGCGTTATATCCACGAAGTTCTAGATGCCCATCTTTTACCCTATCTTGACACCCTGACAGATCCAACTTTCCAACATGTTGCAAGAGTAACAATAGACTCCTTTCAACATAATGATGTCACATTGTTACCATGGCCACCAAGATCTCCCGACTTATCCCCAATTGAGCACGTGTGGGATATGATGGGTAGGAGATTGCTCAATTTGCAACGTCCTCCTCAGACTCTAGAAGCACTTCGAGAGGCGTTGGTGGTTGCTTGGAATGAGATACCACAGGAGGACATTGACCACCTGATCAGAAGCATGCCTAGGCGCGTTGGAGAATGCGTAGCACATCAGGGTGCATCCACACATTATTAAAGGTCAAAGGGCTTTAAAGCAGTGCAATCAGTTTGAAATTTTTATCATTTACTTATTATGCTTCATTAACTACTTATACAAAATTTTAATAAAATAAAACCATTTAAACTGGGTGTTCGGATTTATATGTCACTTAGTATATTTGAGGTATATAACAAATTGCATGTTATATACCTTGAAACTGCACGTTGAGCCTTTTTTCAAAAAATGCGTGATTGCAGAGTTTTCTTGTTGTTACGGTATTTAAGAATGTAAAGAATGTCTCTGACATGACATAACCACTTACTGTGTGTCACATGGGCTTACTTTCCGCTACATCACCGTTAACCTCTGCTTGACGACCATTTACACGATTTGCTGTCCAATGGTGTTAACAACGGGCTTATTTTAGGTTTTTGTCAACATTGTCTAACTGACTTGGCGTCTGGATCATTAATGCCTAGGTTATTGTCATTGCTCGTAACTTATGCGTATTTTAATTTATTTTAGAATTATCCTTGATTTCCACCTGTGGTGATAAAATCAGCTCATCCTGAGTTGCTGCCACAAAAAGTAACAAATACCATTAAGCAAAACAAATTATCACTCCCTGCGTGTACACAGGTGAAAACCATTTCGAAGCAGGACGACACTCGCCCAACGAGCACTAGATGGGTACTGACCAAAATCGCTCATCTATGATCATCGAGGTGGCCACCTTGCCTTGAAATGTATGAGTTGACAAGCGAACCAATTATGCAATGAGCCGTATTCATAAAAGAGAAGCATATCCTCGGAAGCATAAGATAAAAATATAAGGCGCGGCCTCGGAGAAAAAGGTAGAAGTATAAGCATATCCTTGTTTTCAGATTCATAATGATTACCTCGTACTCGCGAGGATATCCTCCAAGAAGATGCAAAAGGTTGACTGGTATTTGTATCTTGAGCGACATGTCTTGACTTGTTCCATCTTGCAGTTGGCATGGGGGTTCGTTCACTCAACATCACTGACAGTTGTCCTCTAGAGCTTACACAAACCGTTCCGTATTTTTACTGGATACAGTTTTTATTCAAATTAATACGCATGTCATCCTCAAGTGATGAGGAAGCTATAGAAAATAATGGCAATGACCTGCAGTTCATCGCAGATGAAATTGCCATTGCTCTCATTATTTTGCAAAAGTCACAAGTTCCAAAAATAAAAATGAGAAAGGACGTTGCCTTGCAGAAGATGTTGAAAACATACGAATCAACATTGGGTAAACCAGTAGATACTAAAGGCTTATTACAAAAAATCAACAACATGAAATCACGATTGAAAAAAAGCAGATCTAAAAAAAACTCGTAATAAAGCAATCAAAGTGTTAGATTGGAAATGAAAGTTGCTGAAAGCTATGGAAGGTGACTGTAATCCTACAATTGGGCAAATTATAGGTGCCATTCAGGATCGTCCAAGCTCTTCGCAACATTATGGAGTACACTACAAGCAATAATTATTTTCGGCACATTTTCCAACTTTACGCGGCAAACATACTGTAGGATAGGAAACCGGCGTTTCAGTTGGTCGAAACAGCGTTCAATTATAACTCTTTCTTGTTTTAAAAGCTTATTATAATTTATCTCTGCACCTGGAGTAGGATTTCTGAAGGGAGTCATAAGGCATGGCTGAATACCATAACCGTCATCGCCAAGTAGTACAACATTTACTTTATTTATTATTTGTGATCTAGTCTGTGAATTTCTCCATATTCTGGAATCATGCACTGATCCAGGCCAACTGACATCAACACTTGTGAACATCTCTCTGGCATCACAAGTGACTTGCACATTTAAGGTAGGTTTCCCTTTTCGGTTGATATACTCATCTCCATGGCGATTAGGTTCCAGGATTCCTATAAGTGTACAATCAATTACACCAATTGCTGTCGGATATTTATACATGCTTTGCCATATCCGCTTGGCCTCCATCAGTTCATGGTTGGTAGTTGGAAACTTGATCGATTGGTTCGACTGTGCAAATATGCTGTTCACAACTCTATCCACAGTCCGAGATACCGTTGCTTGACTAACACCAAGTTCCTGAACAATACCTTGTTGATATCCAGGGTCACCGGGATAGCGTAGACATATCTTCATTTTATAAATACATGAAAGTGCTCCTCCTCGAGCTTCCTCATTCTCAACTAAAAATCTGTCCGCAAGCCATTGTACATTTGCTTCATGGAACCGATATAATTTTTTGAAGTCACGACCAAGTGAAGGTAAACGAGGTTTGTACGTTTTAACGTCAATAGCATCCACAATTTCCGCCATCATCGTTTGACCACCTTTCGTTACGAAGTTGAGTCTGCCTCTGACCACACTCAGAATTTTTGAAGGATATGCTTCCTATGCCAAGTATAAGGTGAAGATTATGAATATCCTTTTACTTATGTCACTGATTTGAAGGATATGCTTATACTCAAAAAGCAAAAGCATTTATTTTAAATTATTATAAATACCATCTGGAGGATTTCCTCCAAAATTTGCAAGGACATTTGTTTTATGAATACGGCTCAATGTTGCAGAATTTGTGGCGTACCTAAATTTTCATTTCTACCTAAAACGGAGTGTCGCTAGTACCGATCCGGAATCGATCCTAAACAGACTTGACACAATTCAGAAATGTGTACGCTAGAAATAAAACCATTATTTGGGCGTAGATAATAAACTAACGCACATTGTCAACATGCATCTTAATTCAAGGAACGAATGTAACAAAATGGCTGCCTCATTGTGCTGCTAGGCAACGCGGTGATGAGCTTCGCTATCTAGCCGGCTTCTATCTCTTTTTAGCATATGTGTCTATACGCACTTCTCTCTCGTACACATTGAACTCAATCCGACAGAAAAAAATAGATCTCATTGTGTAAAACGTTATAGCGACGAAAATGTGTTCCATACTCTTAGCATACCCAAACTACATGACAGTTTTCATAACGTTTGTTTCACCTGCTCCAAAAAACATAAGACGCTCGATCCAAAGAACGTGTCTGCGATAAAAAAAAACTTTTTGTTCGCGTTATTTCATATCGATGTATTGCGGCATATTTGAATAGAAAGGCACGTGGGTCGTGTTCACAGAAGAACGGTGCGGCGAAATTACGGGAAAAATATTCTCGATATACATCTCAAGAAAAATGAGTTATCCCTTTTCCATCTACTGGAGTACATGACGGATGGAATTTCAATTTTCCATAAAGGGTGTCATTAAAATGTAAAACATACACATAAATTTGAAGAGCATTTAGACAGCAACGCAGATTTCGGTCTCAGGCGAGCATTTTGAAAGTATAATTTAATACCGGGATTTTACGTTGCCTAAGATAAACTGAATAGATGCATCTCTAAAGCAGGTTATGAATTTTTGCAGTGCATTGTGATACACTGGAATGTCGCATATCCTTAAAAGTGACAGTATGTCATTGTTTACAACATATAAGTTTGTAGGTATGTAGGTTTTTAAACAAGATGTCAAGTGTGTACTCGTTTCGTAGCTGTACGTGTTGCCTAAGCGTCATGGTGTTCCAGCTATCAATGTTTGGCTCTGATGTGATGTAACATCTGCTTCAGAGATGGTATTATGGGAGGTCTAAGTTGTGAGTTGTTTACCATAGTTGATGATAGTCCATTGGTTTCTTGTCTCAAGTACACTTACTTGAAAGTATGCAAAGCTTAAAATTAGTTGCGTATCTGCTTCTTCTCATTCTACCTAAAAATCGCATATGTATTCGTAAATTGTATGAACTACAAAAAAAGAGAGCGATACGAAAAGAAAATCGCTGGTTGTTGAAGTGTATTAAAACTAACAAGTGAGCAAATATGATACATACATGAATATTTATGAAACGTAAAAAAGTTATTCCATTTCACATCAATTTTTATTTCCAGCCATTTAAATTTTTATAGAAATTTATTTTACGATGTCGAGCAGAAAATACAAATCAGCGTCATAAGTCGATTTCACTATTCAAACCGGTATAAAATTCTGATGAAATATTTCGAGAACTCACATTAACATCAGCTTAGAAACTAAATGTGATGCAAACAAACCTTTTTATAATTTTGCATTGCTCTCAATAAAAAAGTAAAAACTTTTACGTCAACTCAAGGTTCCGGGTCTTAATAACATTGTATCGTCTTGGTTGAGTTTTGATGTGTGTGGTCCTGGTTGTATATTCGTTTTTTTTTCTCATTGCTACGAATATCTCTAAATTTATTAATCCTTTCGTCCTTATATCAACATTGCCCAGTCCTTCTTGGCCATTAACGTCAATCACGTTAAAATGGTGTTATTAAAAGAGGCCACCCACAGTGGGCGTTCACATAATGTCCCCCTATACTTTGATTTTTTGAACGGATGAATTCAAATAATTAAAACTTGAGGTAATGAAACTGATGCGTGGATAACATATTTTCGAGTTAAATTAACAAATCTAAATTGCAAGATGGCCGCCACGTATCCCCCTAAAGCCCCACGGTACGCAATGGGTGCTTAGGCCTTTGTGGTAGTTGGAGTATAAAAAAAAAGTATTTTTAGTAGGTAAAGGTATTGAGTTCAGATTCTAGGGCTATAAAGTACTCGTCAGGGGCTTCAAAATGATGTGCCACGAAGCTCCCGTTTTCATATATTTTTTTCCAAGATGGCGCACAACGGCCATCTTGAAATTTTGATTTGTCAATTTTACTCGAAAATATGGTATCCACGCATCCATTTCATTACCTCGAATTTTAATTTTATTAATTGATCCGTTCAGAAAATCGAAGGAGATGGGGCCATTAAAGAAAAGCGCTGTATGTATGGCCAAACATCAAAAGTGCTCGAGATTCTTCAATTTTCTTGAGATTTCAGCAATCAGTTGTTTATACTTAATTCATTAATAAAAGGTGCAAATATACTACACGCAGTAAAATAACAGCTACTCCGGAAAATAAATGAGTTTTTGCTTCCTGCTTCACTTAGCTCTAAAATTTGCTTGTACATTGAGCGTGCAAATTTCTAGAATCACTTGCCCGCATAGTCGGATTTCAAAGAAGGTATTAGCGCATAACTCTTAACAATCAGCCAATCAAAACAAGTTAGGTCGAATAACAGTTCGTCAACTAAATGATATCTTTCATAAGTAACTCGAAAGAGTATATTAATTTTACTCAATTGGAATTTCTTAGCTATGAATAGATATTCAACTTTTAGCAACTGTTTTTGTCACCTCTGTGATAGACCATGCTATCACAAACACTCTCATAGGGGCAGTTATTAGACTTCAGAGGATTTGTTATACAAGAGTAACATCATTGGTAAGACTACTTTTTCCAGATACTGTGCAGACAGACCTCTAGGGTCTATTCACCCTTAGGCGTGACGTGACAGTACCGTGACGTGCCAGTGATTCCCAGTGATTCTCGCTGACGTGAAATCACAGTGTTGTCGATTCATCCTGGTCCGTATTTTTCTCTGTGCTCTGACAGTGCAGTTATGTTCACGTGAGGTCGAGATGGCAAAATTTTCAGATAATGAACTTGCAGTTGTTGCATTAATTCTGGATTTTATTTTTATACTCAAACTACTACGAAGGCGTAAGGCCTAAACACCAATGGGGTACCATGGTGTTAAACGGGTGTCGCCACACGGAATATGGTGAGGGAACACGTGGGCATGGAACATGCACACATTCTGGCCCCGCCAACGATATCCGCCGGGTGGTACCTCCGCGTTCGACAGCTAGAGACCGTCTACCACCTACGTAAGATGAAGAAGAAGAAACGAGAAGAAAACGGGAGTACGAGCCCCTTCCCACTTCAGTTGGCCCAACTATTGAAATCTTAGTTTTTTTCTTATCAAACACAAATAATAAAAATGTAGCAAGGTGTTATAGGTATAAAATATTAGCAATGAATTTTTTTTTATAATATATCGTAGAGAACACCAACTTTATCACTCCCTAATCAAATTTGCAGCATAAAAATAACACATGTTGCAATTACAGCATATCAACCTATTTTCATTTCAATGCAAAATAAGTCTATAACGCATAGGTGGCTGTGAAAAAAAAGCCATGACAATTGTTTTTATTAATCACAGCTCTCAGAATACGTTTATAATAGTTTTGGGTAGTTAAGGTTTTCAAAATGGGTAGAGGAAAATTCGGTTACTGATAATTAAATTTTGTAATTCTGGGAAATCAAACTCAGAAAATCCAACTTTGTTAGACTTATGGCGGTACAGTGTGAGAAATATTGTTAGAAGATATAACGTAACTGGTTTGGTTAATATTAAGCAACGATATGTGAAAAAAAGTAATATCACAAATGCCGATCGAAGAGCATTAAGAAGAATAATCGTCAAAAACAGGCGTGCCAATTATTTACAATTAAGTGCTCTGTGGAGTGACGCTGTTGGAAGGAGAATTACGAGGTCCACAACTCATAGAGAGGCCCACAAACTAGGATTTAGCACTTGCAAGGTAAGTTTTCTTATAAAAAAAAAAGTGAAGTAAAAACCCTAAAGTTGCACAACTTGTTTATAGGCCAAAGAAAAGCCACTATTAACTCGACTGCAAAAGAAAACTCGCCTTAGATGGGCTAAAGAACATGAACAGATAATGGACACCTCAACAATGGTGTGCAATACAATGGAGTGATGAGGCCCGATTCGAAGTTTGTGTTGGTGACAGTCGCAGTAGAGTTATTCGCAAAAAAATGAAGAATTCCATGTTGACTGTCTGAAGAGAGAAGTGAAATTTCCAGCATCCATTATGATCTGGGGCGGTATGTCATCTTAAGGAGTAGGAAAACTTCATTTTATTGATGGAAATGTGGATACAAACAAATATTTGGTAATTTTTGAGGAATCGCTGTTACCAATGATGGAAGAATGTTTGACATCCGGCCAAGATTTTGTGTTTCAGTAAGATGGTGCAGCGTGCCATACCTCAAAAAAGGCTATAATATGGATGGAAGAAAATAATGTACCACTTTTGAAATGGGTTTCTAGCAGTCCAGATCTGTCACCTATTGAAGCTTTGTGGCACGAGATGAAAAAGGTTCTACAACAACATAATGCTCACCGAACTGAGACAAAAGCTTCAAGAAATATGGGATTGTTTTACACCAAATTTTTGCCAAAACTTAGTTAACACTATCCCCCAAGAATTTCAGCCGTAATAAAAAATAAAGGTGATGTTACCCAATGGTAATCTTTCAATTGTTGCTTTGTTAACTTCGCGCATTTATTCGCACATTGTTTATTTGTTCAGATGTTCTATTAGTTATAGGTCTAAGTGATTTCAAATATGTATGTTTTACGACTAGAGTGTTTATAAAATGTTTTTGAGTAAATAAATTATTTTAGAAGTAAATAGTTTCGCCATATTTAGTTTATACAGGCATATTTTGGTACAAATCTTGAAGTGGGCCAACTGAAGTGCGAAGGTGCTAGTAATCTTATTTTGACTGGTACTACAGAACAGGATGTATGCGTACAAAGTCAATTAGTTTTTCATCATTCATGTTTTTGACCAATTATATCAAAATATTCACGAATTACATAAAAACACGGCCATGCAAAACGAAAAATATCGTTCCAAAACACTGCGATAATCACGGTACAGCGTGGTCGAGGGCACTGAGAACACGGCCACTTCCACGTGCCGGTCTAGTGCGAATCAGTTCATCCAAATTCCAGGAAGAATGTTTTTAGTTTCGCCGGGCGGATCACGTGCCGGTCACAGCACTGTCACGTCACGGCTGATAATGAATAGGCCTTTACTGTAACTAAGAGGCTTTAGGAAAATATAATTTGTTTAATGAACTATTATTTGGTCTGAATCGGTTTGGTAGCTTTTCATTAGGAATTATAAGCTTTCATACTGATGTTTAACTTTTTGGAAGGCTGACCGGCAAGTTTTGTACTACCAATTCTTAGACGCAGATAGTCTTTTTCTAAAGAAAGTGGAAGACAGATACTTTCTTATTTTTTGTGTGTCATATTTTTGCTGATTTTATGGTTGTATTAGCTTAAGTAAAAAGCTTCGTCCTAATGTTTGCTTAGAATTTTTCTATGAGATTTATGGTTATCTAAGTCGGCCTTTATGTCCGGGACGTTTGGAGATTTGTGAAAGGGTGGCGAGCAGTTGCTAGATTTATACAGGGTGTTCGTTAATGATATGCGAATATTTAAGGGTGTGAATCTACATGAAAAATTAATGTTAGTTTGCTCTATAAACTATGGTCCAAAAATGTTTCCTTACAAAAACTCGGTGTGTTGAAGTTTTAGGAAAAAAAACTGGAAATTAGTTGATATTTTCAGAACCGCTTCAGATATTTCACTGATATTTAGTGAAGTTACTAAAGTTGCATATTTTTCAATGCAAAAATAATTTTTAGCTTTAACAGTGGCGTACGTAACGGGTATTGATTTCAACATTTTTTTAAGAAAAAAATGGTACACCTATGGTTACTTGTCAAGTAAAAATTATTTTTAAGTTCCCCGTTCAATTTAAAACAAATGATCTCTCTTAAATTGCTTTCCTTCGATGCACCATTTTTGAGTAAAAAAATAAAAACCGTTCTATTGTCCGAGAAAATTAATGTAATAATTGAAGGATGCAATTTAGCAATGAATATCTAGTTGCTCTGCTTTTAACATCTGACAAGTCTCTGTTATTCAAATCTGTTCGTTGTGACATCTTTTTCATTTTTTAGTTATTACAGTCCTGTTAATAATGGAGAATTATTCAAATGCGGACGGTAATGGTAAGCAAGCCAGACGGATTTCTCACCAGAGATATCCCGATCGTGCTTTGCCAGATAGTCGAACCTTTTCCTATATTCATCGTCGTCTTGTTGAAACCGGTTCTGTCCGAAAAGGAACATTTGAAGGTAGACCTCTAAGTGTGGGAACACCTGAAATTGAGGAAGCAGTGCTGCACGAAATCGAAGAACATCCTGAAACGAGTACGAGGAAGATCGCTAGACACTTAAATATTTGCCATCAAATTATTTGGAGAATTTTAATGGATTTTTAGTTATAATCCTTGCCATATTTTAAGAGTACAGGCATTACTTCCCATTGATTTTCCAAGGTGGGTGACCTTTGTCAGTGGTATCTTCAAAAGATTACACAAAATCCCCAATTTGAATGAATGATTCTGTTCACGGACGAAACTAATTTTTCTCAAAATGCCATTCAGAATTTCCACAATAATCATTTGTGAGCAGAAGAAAATTCCTATGCCTTAACCGAAACCCATTTCCAACACCAATTTTCGGTTAACGTATAGTAAGGAATTATTGGCAACCACTTTATTGGACCCTTCTTCTTGCAGGGACGACTTGACGGACAGACTTACCTCAATTTTCTTGAACAACAGTTGCCTTTGCTGCTTGATGATGTCCAGTTAGTAATAAGAAACAGTATGTGGTACATGCATGATGGTGCACCAGCGCATTTCAGTGTAGCAGTTCGTAATAATTATTTACAAACTGTTTATCCAAATCGTTGGATTGGCAGCGGTGGGCCCCAAGAATGGTCACCATGGTCCCCAGACCTCAACAGTTTCGATTTATTTTTGTGGGGCTATCTTAAGACACTAGTGTACACAAGTCCCATTAACAATAGAGGAATTAAGAGAAAGAATAGTTGCAGCTTGTGATAGAATAATAAACACTCCAGGGATATTCCAATGAGCGCGCAATTTCATGAGAAGGAGGTCGGAAGCATGCATACTAAGCGAAGGTGCCATTTTCAATAATTTTCGTAATCATGTCATTGGTTTTAGTGTTATGATTATGTTGTCAGTTGTCGTTGTTCATTACCCCTAATGTGTTTAATTTTTCCAATTAAATTAATAATAATTTTGCAAGTTAGACAACAGAACGACTTTTATTTTTTTACTCAAAAATGGCACATCGAATGAAAACAATTCACGACAGATGATTCGTTTAAAATTGGACGCGGAATTTAAGAATAATTTTTATTTGACAAAAGATCATCGACGTACCATTTTTTTCTTAAAAAATGTCGAAGTCAATACCCGTACGCACGCCACTGTTAAAGCTAAAAATTATTTTTTCATTGAAAAATATGCAATTTAATTAACTTCCACTACGTACTGGATGTCAGTGAAATATCTGAAGCGGTTCTGAAAATATTAATTAATTTCCATTTTTTTCCCCAAATCTTCAACACCCCGAGTTTTTGAATGGAAACATTTTTGGACCATAGGTTGAAAGCAGACTAGCATTAATTTTTCATGTAGATTTACACCCTTAAATATTCGCATATCATTTAGCAACACCCTGTACAATATTTGTATCTATAAGCAAAAATATATAAACTATACACTTTTATTTTGATTATCGTCCACACTGCCGTCAGCAAAATCATGGGAAATAAAATTCCAATCTGTTGTGCAAACGTTGCAGTCAATATGTCGGTGTATTTGTTATTAGCTGGTGCACAAAGTCTCGCGAACCATGAAATATAAAGTTACGCAATAAAAAGCGAATTCTCACTGTGTTTTAATGTTGCCATTCGGTCAAATTACAAAGAGAAGGGCAAAACTTGACTGCGAATGAAACGTACTGCTGGGCAGTGATTTCAAAAATCCCGCCTCATCAGCCTTTTTAAAACACGCTCGATTAGCTGTCATGGGCGTTTCGGGCTTTCCATTTAACCACACAGAAAAACGAAGCAATTTCGGTGTCGTATGCGGTGTCAACCGAGTATTTCACTCGAAACATGTGCAAAGAACTCATGTTTGAAACTAGCTTTTTTCTGGAATCAAGTTTTCCTTTTATAATTTTCCGGCATATTTAGCTATTAATAATGAGTATCGTTTTGTTCACCCATTCGCACTCCAGATGCTTTGGCTGTAACATACAACAGTTTTCTTAAAATCTTGCATTTGGTTTGAAATACCTCCATAAACAATAAAAATAATTTCTTAGTTTTCAGATACCCTCTCTGTGCCCCCCCCCCCTCTTAGCCCGACAGTGTAAACTTGGCGCTAGTGTCGTTTTAACTCCGAAACCATTTTTATAGTTTTTCCAAGGCTGGTCTTCAACCTCATCTTGGATATCCTGTAGGATTTTTGTTAATCATATCTTACGTCCATTGCACTTGTTACAGATCGAAAAATACGCAATTAATTAAAGTTATTGGAGATCAATAATAAATAGACGCGGGCTTTATCTACGACGTATTCCGCGTTAGGGTGCGGCACATGCCGTCTTACCTACTTATGTATCTCGAGCTACTTGACATAATGTAAACAAAGCAGATGCCTTCGATAATGCATCAAAAGCTGATCATTAACCATGATCATTATCGTTAATATTTATAACACCATCATAGTCGGAGGTGTCGATGACACATTACATTTTTGTTCATCTGAAGTGAGCCTTTTTCGTTGTCAATATGATGCCCGCATTAACTGCATCCTGAAATACTACCCTTTAGACATATTATTTTGAAACGTAAGTGGTTTCTGTGAATAATCGGAACGGAGTCTACGAAAACGCTTGTTCCCCAAAACAAGCAAACATCAATATCTTCGAAAAAAACGCGCACTTATGTTTTGCTCCCAAATGACTATACCAGTACCAAGTTTCATCGAAATCTGTTTGCTGTTGAAGCGACAGTTTGAAAATCATCCGTATCCAACTGTTTTTGCGACAAATTTCTTCTTGATGTATTGATGGACGTCGAGTTGGTATCGGTGTATCTAGTTACATAAGTGTAATATCTGTTTTTGATTTTATTTTGAGAAATAAGATCGCCAAACTGTTTTCGACTACTTTTTATAAAAACCACAAGCATCCGGCCCCTGAATTTTAGGGTATTCAATTTATTTCAATTTGGCTTTACCTACAGATTCACATTCATCCTTAAATGTTTGGAAGAAACAGATATTTGGCGTAATTTGTAGTTAGACAAAATAATACTCTTCATTATAAAAATTTATTTACCCACACTGCAAAATGAGTAAATAGATATAAAAGAGTGTGCCCAAATAATGTACTGATGGTTTATATATATAACTTTATGTTGCAACTATATGATAGAAACCTTAGATAAGTCTACATAAATTATAGGTTTTAGGTTATAAAGTCAGTTAATGTTCATATTTGTTACTAATTTATGAATGTCTACTTTTTAAATTTACTTGTCTTACATAATCTTTTGGACGTGCAGAGTCAACCTACCTGACGAGATTTCTTAAGTGATGACAATTAATTTGTGATACTGAGTGACCGTGGCAAGAAATAAAGTTGTCTTATGACGTATACCTGTACTGTCATTCATTTGTAATAAAACAGTTTTTTTGAAAAATATCTTAATTCTGAATATGCAGCCCTCAATGTGAGAACATACCACACGCTGGATGTGATTGTACGAGGGATGTCTTGCATATGGAAATAAAACAACACGGTAGGTAGTTTTGAATGACTTCATCGTTTTTCGAAGTATTCTCCACGAAGATTAATACACATCTGCATGCGCTCGAACCAATTTTCGAAGCACTTATTTCACTCGTTTGCTGGCAGATACAAAACGGCATTTTTGAATGCGTCAACTGCTTCTTCTGGTGCTGGGAGCATTGACCACGCAGTCTGTTTTTAATTTTCGGGAAAGTAAAGAAATCGTTAGGACTTAGATCGGGACTATATGGAGGATGTACCAGTAATTTCACGTTTTCTTCCGTCAAATACTGCCTTGTTTTTTGGGCTGTGTGCGAGCTTGCATTGTCTTGGTGGACGGTGATTCTTCTCCCGGGGTTGATTTTTCGAAGCTCGGTGATGTCTTTTGGCAAACAAATGGTGGTATACCAATCCGCAGCAACAGTTCTTTGCTCCTTATGAGGAATTGTTGCAATATGACCCGCTTTTGATACAAATGTCGCGACCATGTTTTTCGAAACACTTCGAGAACGGATGACCTTTGTTGGCTTTTCTTCACCTTGGAACACCCAAACAGCCGACTGTCGTTTATTTTCTGGTTCATAACAGTAAATCCATGATTCGTCACTACTAGCAATGCTGTACACATTTTTTGAGTTTCCGGAATTGAAACGGTCAAGCGTTCTTTGATACCAATGAACCCTGGCTGCTTTCTGCTCTTCAGTCAACAGGTGGGGTATCCAACGAGAAACTAATTTTCTTATTCCTAATTCTTCATGTAACATTTTTTGAATTGAGGTCTTCGAGATCTTCAAGGACGCCTCAATCTCGCGATATGTCACATGTCTATCTTCAATGATGAGTTTGCGCACAGCATCGACGTTTTCCTGGGTGACTACCGTTTGTGGTGCACCCACCCTGGGATCGTCACTAAGACTCACCCGTCCACGTTTGGATTCTTCATACCAACGGAAAATTGTAAACTGATATGGCGCTTCGTTGCCGAAAACAGACAGTAACTCAGCAAGGCATTCTTGTTGCGATAATTATCTCTGAAAGTTGTAATAAATTATGGCGCGAAAATGTTCTCGGTTGAGTTCCCTTTTTCTAATGACTTGGTGACGCTTAAAAATTCACTCTAGTGAGAACACTGCACGTTGAGTACCTTGAACTTTATCATATGTTTCCGATACATCAGTCTGGATTCCGCAAGAATCATAGTACTACAACTGCTTTGTTATATATAATTGATAACATAATCAGAAATTTGGATGATCGCATTGGTACAATATTGGTTATGCTTGATTTATCTAAAGCGTTTGATTCTGTGAACCACCGTATACTTTTGAGTAAGTTGAAGTACCTTGGTTTAGGTAATACTGCTCTTATGTTCTTTGACTCTTACTTGTCTAATCGAACGCAAAAGGTGAAAACCAGTAAAGGTGTATCTGTGCCCAAGTGTGTTCCATCTGGAGTTCCACAGGGCTCGATCTTGGGACCTCTACTTTATTTGGTTTTCACGTTTGACTTGCATAATAGTGTTAAGCATTGCGCAATCCAAACTTATGCAGACGATACACAGTTAACATTTAATTTTGACTCTAGCAACTTCAATGAAATTTCTTATAAACTCAATGTCGACTTAGCTAATATTGATAATTTCTGCAAACGGCACTCACTGAAAATAAACCCTAGTAAATCGAATGCTATTGTCTTTAGTCCACATAATTTTCCAGTTAATGTTGTTGATCTAATCTAACTGTCTGTGAATCATACTGTCATACCCTTAGTTAACGAAGCAAAAAACCTGGGCGTTATTTTGGATAAAGACCTCCGTTTTAATCAGCACGTGAATGCCACCCTCCCCAATCCACATATATATCGTTAAAATTATTATATTCAAACCGGCACATTCTTAATTTCAAAACGCGGAAAAAACTTGTTGAGAGTCTTGTTATGTCTAAAATATTTTATTCGCTGGTTCTTTATTATCCTTGTATTGATTATAACACTAAATATAGACTACAGAAAATCCAAAACAGTTGTTGTCGGTTCGTATATGGCCTCAGAAGGTATGATCACGTATCGTCTAAGATAAAAGAGCTAAAATGGCTAAAACTTGATAAACACTATACTTTCTCTTTGGGTGTATTTGTCCATAAATTGATTTCCACAAGGTCACCCATTTATCTTATGGACAAACTTGTACCTCGTGGTCAAGTCATTTCTAGAGCCCTACGACATAACCATCTCTTCGGTATGCCATTCCACAGAACATGTATATTCCGAAGAAGTTTTACGTACAATGCTATCAGGACTTACAACTCTGTCAACTAGGTACTCAAGTCCAAAAGCTTACCTGTTTTTAAAATTAAATACAAATCTGCTCTTTTGGAATTGCCTTTTTAAAAATCCCTGATGATTAGCCGACTGATTTTGTAGCTTTTGTAAATTTTCCATGCTTTATACATTCTGTAATTGTTCATTGTTTTCTTTTTATTTTTCTGTACTGTACTATTGTCCTTATTATTATTTTTTCACTTCGTTTTTGGGGTTAAGTGGTAGAGTAGCCATGTGGCTAAACTTCGCCTCAATTCGAAGGTTTCAATAAAGACATTTATTATTATTATTATTATTATTTTTATTATTATTATTATTGTTGTGAAACTTTGAATTTAAGTTTACTAAAGAGTGAGGTTAAGATTCAGTAGTGACGTTCTATCCGCGCGGCCTACTATGTTTTTATATGCAAAACTTAAAAGGCATCCCTCGTATTCATGTATAATGTACAGCCTATGAAAGGACTTCTTTGTCAAAATGCTTGTAAGATATTTAGTTCTTTATTAAGCAAATACAACTTCTTACAAAATGTATGGAACGTGGATGTCACAACGCAAACGAGACTGATTCTAACAGGTTGCTATTCCGTACTTCTGGTTTGAAACTTCTGAGCCTCCAAAGTGTTACGCTCAATAGATGACGCGAGATATTTCAAAAATGATGAGCAAAAGTGTATTAAAACTGCATTGCGATTGAGCACTAATAGGTTCCGAGCTCTACTCAGTTACAAGTACCACGAGTAACTCATTTTGTTGGCAACGAGAAAGCAGTTAACATCTGTATATCAGCCCCAGCAACTAACAAAGGATCCTTCACAATCAACTGCTAAAATTCAACCGACCTACTTTCCCGTCATAAATAACAAATTCATCGCTTGAAACCATTAAAATTACTTTATCTCGGCAGCCCATCCATATTTGCATGAAAAGTATTCTTTCGACTTGAGCGACACGGCGAAAAAAGAAGACAGCTGAAAGCACAAAGGAAGCGATGGTGGGAACTTCAGCACGGTCCAAATGTCCGCCTCACAATTAAAACTTGTCGAAAATTCTTGTCTCCAGCCTTCAATTAAAGTTAAAAATTCTTCCGGCGAAGCCTCCGCTACTTCATTATTCATCGGCGTGAACGTGGAAGTTGGGTACTCTCCGAGGAGAAGCTTTAAAAATTCCAGCCGATGCTACCACAGATTCTGGAGTAGATACAGGAGATAACGACCATCTTTAAAAAAATAGTGTCAAGAACGTGAATCTGTTCTTTCTGAACAACGCTGTCAAATACGAACATGTAGATTGAACGAATTAGAGGGATCAAGTCAGTCAGACGATGAGTATACCTTGGAAGCAGTCATCTAACGACAGGTTTATATTCCATTTTCTTTGCGCTCGATTCTCCCCCTCCCCTACCTCCTCTCTCCTCAACATGTTACTCCACCTCCTCAAGAAATTCCAAAAAACGTTCAGAAACCCAGGTTACGACCAACAAAAATTCTGCTATTTTATTTTCACTTTTTGCCCGTAGATTCGCCGCTACTGGGTCAATTTTTAAAACCCAAAAGTCTCTGTCGCCCTTGGCATATTAGCAACCTATAAAGTCTGTAGACGAGCAGAGGACTAGAAGACAGGCAAACTGACAGACATGCAGCCCAATGGATATTAATAACGTATAGTCAACGCCAAACAAAGTGGCGTGCACGTCATCACGATAAAAATTCCCCGACCTAATGCCTAGGTTTCTATCACAAACAATTGCTCTATTGCAGTTTCATATTAATGTGATATATAAATTGTAAAATGGTCATTACTCTCTTATTATGGTTAATAGTCATATAAACATTGTTATTAAAATATCACATAAGTTGCTTTCTGATAAATTTAGACGCATTATGCGAAATAAAATGTTTTGCAAACGCTCCAATCACTTATCGACATGTAAACGCACTAAACCGATTTCGCAGCGTTGACACATTGTCACCTTGAAACTTATTTAAACTGGGAACTGACATTTGTATTAATTTTGACACTGAATCAATTTGTGGCATTTCAAATCTTTATAAATCCTTTGGCCCCGCATACTGTAAATCAACAACTGTTTGTTTCAAAACAAAATTATTCATTTTACGAGTAGATAAAGGCAATTTTGGTATATAAAGATGCCCAAACAGTTAAATAGTCGGTGTAAGGAACTCGTGGCCTCGTTAATGCACTACTTTGAGCAAGAAAGGGACAACAACGGGCCTTTGTTGCCTTTAAATGCTGTTCAAGAGGTAGGTTACTAATAATTATATGTAATGTATATTAATAATAGTGAAATTTTATTTCATTTTTTTGTAGCGTGTTGCTGCTGCTTTAAAAATTAGTTTAAGGACAGTTAGTCGTATTTCCGAGGGTGTGAAAAGTGATGCAAATTTAGAATCGCCCAAGAAAAAGCGGAGTTATATTAAATGTGTAACCAACACAGCGACATTGGATACAAGTGCCATTCGAGAAGTGATCTATAATATGTATCACAAAAGTAAGATCTTATTATAATAACTTATCAGAAATTTGCATTAATTTGTTAACTAAATTATAATGTCATATTACACATGGTTTCAGAAGAACAAGTTGCGATACAAACTTTATGGTCTCGATTAAGAGATAGGGCATTATTTGATGGTAGTGCCACGTCTTTAAGGCGGTTGCTTAGAGATCTTGGATTTAAGTGGCTTAAGGACAATCCGCGACGAGGGCTCATGGAACTACCAAGTATAGCTTTGAAAAGGGTGGAATTTCTAAGGCAATACAATCAAGCCAAGGTTGAGGCCTTATACCAGTTTGTCTTCCTCGATGAAACTTGGATATTTCAAAATGGGACCATAGGTCGCTCTTGGCAAAATGGAAACCAAAAAAGCGTGAAAGCTATTAAAACAGATGGTAAAAGGTATGTACTTTTACACAATTTGCACTATAAAATTTAAAACTAATATATTTTAGATACATTATATTACATGCTGGAAATGAAAATGGGTTTATTGAGGGTAGTGAAGCGATATTTTCTTCGAAAACAAAATTGAGCGATTACCATGGAGAGATGAACCAGGACAATTTTTTGAAATGGTTTCAACATCAGTTATTAGAAAAATTGGAGAGTCCATCTATGATTATACTGGATAACGCCCCTTATCACAGCATGATATTGAAAAAAGTGCCCAACAATGCATGGACAAAAAAAAATATCCAAGACTGGTTGACAAATCAAAACATACCATTTTTAAACACAATGTTTAAAACAGAGCTATTGAGTATTGTTGCTCGGTACATAATGCTTCTTAATTATATATATTTTGGTCGACAGTTTATATTTCTTTTGTTTATTCCTGTTCTTAAAATAACTGCTTTTTTAGAAACAAACCACCTAAAATATACGTGATTGATGAATTGGCGGAACAACATGGGCACAAAGTTCTTCGTCTGCCTCCTTACCATTGTTTATTTAACCCTATTGAGTTAATTTGGGGCATAGCAAAAGGTTACTATAACAGACATATTGGTAGAGATGGTAACAGTCAAAAAGACTGTTTGGATATGTGGAACGAGGCTCTACAAACGGTTACCCCAGACATGTGGAAAAATAGTGTTCGACATACTGAGCAAGAAATTTTTAAATGGTATGAAAGAGAACGAATTTTTGATCGACCAGACATCGAACCTTTAATAATCAACTTTGAGAGTGATGAAGATTCAGATTCAGACAGCGCTGAAGAAAGAAACTCCGACTAACTTTATTGTACAGAAAAAGCTTACACCAGTAGCTTACTTAATTTTAGAATGCATTTTTCTGTATGAATTCTGTAAAATAAATACCATGCATAAAATTTGGAGGACCCCATTTGGATTTTTATTCAGTACCTTTAAGCTATCAATTAAATATGGTAGTTTCATAGTGTCATCTGATCAATAATTGTCATACTTAATGATTATGCAAGTACAGATCTATAATTTTATTATACTATTATTTTTGTTCTCATTTGAGGTTAATATTGCTTATAAACCTAGATATGTAAATAATAAATTTTATTATTTTACAAAAAGTTTGGCAACAATGTAAATTTTTCAACACACCCACCTTGATGACGTGCTCGCCACTTTGTTTGGCGTTGACTATAGTTCTGCTTGACGTACACGTCACGTATCATCCAAAAATTTCTTCCTTATCCATATTTTTTTGAATTACAACAGTTACTTTAAGAAATGGGGCGGAAGGTGAAAATAATAGCGATATTCAAAACAAAGGTTGGTACCTTTTAGTTCATGTTGGCTTTTCAAAGACTCTTCAGCATGCCACTACAGAATCAGGAAAGATACAGGAGAAGACAGAAAATTTTCAAAAAAGGAAGTAAAGACTGGGATGAAATTGGTCACTTTCTACCACTAAGACTAGTTAGAGAGCGAGTAACATAGCTCAATGCATAAAGAATCTCAGTTGAAAAAGGTAGGCTACTTTAATACTAAAATAAAACGAGAAATATCAGTTTATTAATATTTTTACTAGAAAAGCAGCACTATTCACATAAGCTTTTATCCCTAGTGCTCTAAGTAATCAGATATTTCTCATTGAAAAACAATTATAAAATACTCAAAGAGTAGCTATATTAAATAACATCAACGAGCAAACAAATATATATTATTTTTACGAGTATTCTGTTATACATATTTAACAAATAAGAAATTCAAATAAAAATATTAATCCTTTCATAAAGCTTCCTGCAGAAAGAAAAGGTTTTTCAAACAAGTCAAAAGCTTATTGTCATTGTCAACAACAAATCAGTAATCAATTTGATGTGAAATAATATTAAACTTCACTAGAAAAAGTTTCGCGGCCTTTTCTCCTTCATGTACGTTTCGCTGTGGTATATAAAGAAGACAACGGAACATTTACATTCGCAAGAATTGATACTAGTTCCCACCCTTGCTCATAATTATATATTATTATGTAGCAGCAAACATGCATGTTTTTCTAAATAACTAGATCTTTGAATCAAAACGTCGACTGGCTATATGTGTACCTCCAAGGCAATACTTTCTTCTATAAACAAAAATCGCATTAGCAAAACTTATAACGAATTCGGATACTGTTGAATTGATCTTTATAGCCTGATTGGGGACGCATTTATGATTGTATTCTATAAACGCTAGCTCTTTTACATTCCTTAATAATCTTTCCTGTGCTACCTGAAGATAGCGAACCTAACACTATATTCCCATGCCCAAAAATTTCTGCGAGATGAAACTGGATACCGGACGAACATCAATGCCAAACTTGGATACTATTTAACTTAAATAATATGCGGTAATGCAGCAGATAAATTTTAATATTTTGATTATTCCAAAGACACATGGTTATGATTGTTTTAGTAGTTACACTGGCACAGAGCAGCGATATTTACACCGTATGTAGTTTTAACTGCGCGTTAAGCTAAACCTATAACACAACACCAGTGACCATGATCATATCGTGACCACTAGTTCTGATCTAAACTCTTGTATAACACACAGGACACGGTGAAAACGTACTAGTCTTCGGCCATCTCTTAGCACGGAGTGATATTATTGCAATCCTATGGTCAGCCCTACCCACGGTGTAAACAGGCTAGTGGTTTGACGATGAGGTGTCAATCAAATTAGCGAAAACCTGAACATCGCGTCCTATTTTTGAACCTCTTAATGAGTTATGATTATGACCTGTGAGTTGAGGCAACAAGAGTTGAATATATTTGGGCTGTTTTGTTGGAATCATAACTTTACTGTTGTTATGGCACTGCACCAGTACAGCACAACAATAGCTCCATAAATCATGGTTTATACAAGTGATGATGAAGTTTTATCCATGTATGTGTCGCAACTGCCTTACAGTTCTTTGTCAGTTCTTCTGCGATATACAGACAATGAAAACAATGACAATACAAAGAGAATACGCGCTAGTATTGATTGGCGCTCCTGTATCGTTCATCTACCTTTTTATAGGGAATCCTCTGGGATGAAATTGTATACACTACAAAACATGATCGTTGACTCCCAGCTCAATATTTCACCACAAAACTAGATATTTTTTGTTGCGACCGCTAGACCTTCGTCCCTCATATTATTGCTTACTGAACAGATTAAAAGCATATGAAACTATAGATAGAGACATTTTTTTGACAGCTCGAAGACGGCTTTTCTTGCTCGATGTGTGAGGTTCTCCAGGAGCGGCATACTAGTCTCGGTTTGTATCTATCCGCACCGCTCCATCGCAAATCCAAGTTCAATATCTGGGATCATTTCTCTAGTCTAAGTACCACGCCGTCGCATCTCTCCTGCCGTCTGACAGGAAGTGTCTCTCCCGTCGCCCTTCTTATAGGGCGCTAATCTCTCCTCTTCCATCAAATCAATTGGCGGGATACCAACCACCACTAGCATTGCATCTGGCCACAACGCATACCACGCGCAGCACTACTTTTCACTGGCTTCTGTGCATTAGCTGTCTATACTTCTTTTTCCCCAGGGCATTGTCTATATGGCATAAGGTTGTTTGCCACTCCTGACAAAATCTTGCGCCTCTCACTATTGGGGCGTGGATCAGATGGCACTAGCCGTAGAGATGCGCCGACTTTATTTACCTTGTCAGTGGCGGTCCTTGTATGTTCAATCATCTTCAGATATTTGTCGAGCCACACCGAGATACTTAATTCCATTTCGGCTTCTAATCTTGGCATTCTGAACCACAACAGGTAACGAAGTTACCATTTTCTTTCATTCATATTGCAGATTTCTAGTAAACTACATATATTTAGTGAACAAACCTCAAGAGGAGGTTTTCAAATTCAATGAATGCCTTACTAACGGAAACTGAAACTTTGTTACAACAAAGGTACACCTTTCAACCCTTTATGTTTTTTTCAAGCAAACTCCAATGTACTGTTCCTTACAAAAGTAATACGCTAAATATTCTACGAAGTTCACCAACTCCAAGTAAAGATTTCAGTGATTTCGGAAGATGCCCCTTAAGTTTCAGACTGTCGGTGTATATTTTGTAGGTTCTGCGTAGAACTGTTGAATTAATGTGTTATTCTTTGTATCCATTTTTACTGGCGATCAGTGTGTATACATTCGTATACGTATGCGTCTGCAATGTCTACATCATCCGTTGTGAAAGCTGATCCGTATATATTCAGGCATCCTTTGATACTTATATGCGTACATATATTATTGTGAGTTTTTGCCAGAGGTAATGTTTACTGTTTTATCAGGATTTATATTTCACAGTGAAATATGAACATCATAAAGCATTAATGTTGTCCAGATACGCATTATGCAGCGATTGTGGTTTTTATGATTTAAATATCGATACATACATCCAATACGTGACAAATGTCAACTTTTAGCCATTACGATTTTTCGTTTCCACCATTTACTATAGCAATGTGCCCCTAGTAAAAGCAGTGACTAAGACCCGTATCGTCAGTCGTCCCTACAATTGTAGGGCGCGTTTATGGCCTCCTTGATTGTCATAAACCTTTCTCTCGTTCAAAAATTTCTAGATTGCACCCGTCCCGTGTCAGCGTCAGCGCTCTCCTATAGTGAAGATATGTTTTCTTTTTAAATTGTATTAAATTTCAAGCTGATAAAACATGATATAACTCAAAAGCAAGCACAATTTGATGCAAATAGATGTTTGTGACATAACCTCAAAATAGAGCGCTGACACGGAGAAGTAGAAAACTATGACAATCAAGGAGGCCATAAAGGTACCCTACAATAATTGTAGGGACGACTGACGATACGGGCCTAAGCTCTGCGGTACGACTGAGCCTTGACAAGATGTCGGACCAAGCCACTCGACCTTAAATAAGGTTCATCGACTCAATTTATTACCTCTGGATGGAAAGCAGGATCCTTATTAACCCCTCCCACTACCCCCTCCCCTCTTATATCCTCGATAGCTAAGATAATTACCTCCTTAAGGGCCAATTTCACCAACATTGATATGTCCGTTGGACCACTAGGAAAATACCTTATCGAAATGCAATTTGACGGAAGCTGTCAAAGCTCTCTGAATATCAGTGATTTCTATTGAAATGTTGAATAAAGTCGCGAAAAATCGGTTGCCTTATAAATAAGGGTAAATTATAGATGTAATATTATGTCTCTGTACTTTAGAATTAGGATAACTTTCAGAGAATTCCAAATTGTTATCATTTCACAAAAGACGGTCAGTTATTTAAATGGACCAATGAAAATGAGAGGAATAATAGGTCGATTTTCTAGCTATTATACTTAGTAGGATGTTTCCACTGCTTTTGACGACTGTTCATGCATGATAATCTAGTTTTGTCTGTATATCACATACAGGATGTTGTACATAATACGTACCTGTAGAAATGTACCGATTTGTGTTATTTTGCAAAAAAAAGGATATAAAACGTATTCTAACTGGTTCATCATCTTTTGTTACATCAAAAACAGTTTTTACCAATTTATGATCTAGAAATCCACACCAAATGTAAACAAACAGCACATTCTGCATTTCTGGGTCCTGAAACATCGATATTTGTAAAAGTATCCGCATCCACCTCATCGTCAGAATCAAAAATACCTATTTATGAAAATATATCTCCAAACATTGTTAAATTTTCTTGTTATTTCTATTATAATCACAGGTCTCTGATGTCAATTGCTTTTAAAGTGATATGCACATCTGCACTGTTGCCGAATCGGCAAAAAAAACGGAATCGGTAAATAGTGTCGTTGAATTCGGTATAAGGTAAATGCCGCACCAAGATCAGTGGTAGATGAAGGAGCGTTGGGTCATGAAAAACGTCTGTTGTTGTATTGGGCGCGCACACAACATGTTTTTTGAGGGCACAGTTCTATATTACAACTTCTACAATGTGCATACTGGTTGCTCCTTCAAAGTACTTTGCAACCATTCTGGGAACTCCTTTTTCGGTTCTTGCTTATAGAATTGTGAATATTTTTCTGTTTTACCCCTGAACTCATGAACTCACCTCTCATTTTAATTAAATATTTATTTTGAAAACAGACAGATTTCAGTTTCTCTATTGCTTGTCCGGTGATGAGGTAATGACGGTTATCTATCAGTCTGTACCTTTTGTATGCACAAAAACCAATTCAGGGCAAGCAGCGTAAGGGATGAGGATGTGCGTTCGTAATCATAGGCAACCCAAATCCACGCCTCAAATGTGCATATGTATGATTGATATGGGGCATAAAACTATGAACACTACTTAAAATTAACTTTTAGCTTTATTTTTGGTTTCAGCTCTTTTTTGGCATGTATAGAAATTCTAAATTAGAAACTAGAACTGGAAAAGTAATCTGAAGTTAGTCACCCTTTCTGACACAGTCCGGATCCAAAGATGACAATACTCGTGAAATATATCGATATACCCAAGTGTCGTATATAAAAATATCGAACCAAAATATCGGGTATGAGAAGCAAAAGTATCGATACTTCTAAATATAGGAGCGTAACGAACATCCCTACTGTCAAGATGTATAACCCGAGGTACCGACGGAGCTATTTTGCGGCGTTATGGAAATAATTTTAAACTCTCATTTGAATTTGTTCAAGTGTTGCGCAACTATTTTGGGAAAAATTCCACGTATAGTCCTATAAAGCATAGTAGAGTATATTTCAACAGTTGGCAAAGCTTACTCCACTGGGGCTGAGGGTTGACGGATCCCACACATGTGTCACTCATTGGGGAGTTTAGAAATGGAATAATCAGCTGTTATTCAAATAATGTCTAATATAAATATAACCAAGAATGTGTACTAAGTGAAACAAGAAGGATATTGCAAAGTATACTTTTTTGCAGGTTTTAGATTTGCCGGTAGCTTTACGATATATATTTGAGTATTTCTTAATCGCTGTAAATATAGGGTGGATGTTTGTTTAGTTCCTGAACAACTAAAAAATATTTGACTTTATGGATTTATGGATATCAAAAATCCTGAATGGTTTTGTGGGAATATCAATAGACGGTGCTATAATGGTACTGATTAACGGCAAGTAAATGAATGAATGTTTGGAAACGAGCAATATCTATCTATTTTTTTGGTAGATCCTGTCATCAAGTAGGTGCTTAACTGCAAGAGGTTTATAGGGGAAAACACACGGTAGGTGATGTGGATCAGTAAAATCGCATATCAATTGAAGAAAGTAATATAAACATGAATAAACAATCGACAATATTAAATATAAACATGAGTTTTATTCAAAAATCAAACACTCGAGTTTTGACTAAATCATATGTAATTTCTTAATATTCAATAAGCTGATGGTTTCACTGACAAGCTGTCATCTCATACTTCGACAGTATTTTGTTTTCAACATTTCATAGCTATTGGTTTCTAAATTTTGTTGATTGGAACTTGAAGCTCATTCGCTGTATTTGACATACTGTTACCCTACATGTGGAGAATAACGTACTGTTGATTTGACAATCCTGGTGAAATCCACCCTTAGCCTCCTGGTATGTGTTGGCTTTGGAGATTCAGGATGAGAACCTGGTGCTCGGCGAATGAGAATACAATGACAACAGGGGTCAAGATTTCCATTCGCTCCGTTGCAAAGAAGCGATCAGAATTGACCAATCACGGTACAGCTATCGCTTTCGATTGAGAGTACGAAATTATATCCAGTCGAAAAAGGGAATTTGGTTGAAATATTGCGATTGTACATAAAACTCGAAAAGTCGACGTTAGATAATTATGAAAACCTGCGGGTCATAGTTATGTTCTTAATCGTTACTGCCAAGTACACTTGAGGGTGTCTCAATGAAGTGATCTTCGGGTGTTTCCTGATGCTCTCAAAATTGGCAATGACATTATCTAACAAATTTAGATCAAATTTCTGTTAACCTATTTGATGAATGCGGTGTTTTGTGTTTGAAGTTACTCAGTCACAATATCTGAAGAACGAAAATACTATTTAGATGCTGGAAAATTCCTATTATGGAGCCTAATTGAAGAATACAAATACATTATCGAATAATAAAGAAATATGATGTGTCTATAGGAAAGAAGCGATAATCCCAGAAAAAAAACAGCAATTTGTGCAACTCCCACCGAGTGATCTAAGGGACTGCAGAAGCTTCAGCAAAATATGAAACATAAGTATGCTCTAAGGTTGTACACTTTTCATATGTATCTTGCAGCAAAATGATATATATGATACTGGCCACTACGATTTCCAAAGTTTTTTGTCTGTTCTAATGTTAATCTTTTGTCTGTTGTTTGACATTTGAAGTCAGTGTGGATGTGTGAGATGTTTCTCGGACTTCCATTGACTATAAGGTTTCTTTTTTCATATTCCAGCATCAACGTGCTTCTCTCAAAGATAAAATTTACAGCTGCATAGAAACCGATTACAGCATATAACTGTTGCATTGGTAGAACTGATGATCATCTACTTGTCGCCTTGTCTAAGTCGTCATGAATTAATGGGGCTTTGTTGTTTCCTACTGTGCACTTTAAGAATCCATATCGCTTCCTTAAGCTCTTGTTTACCATAGAAACTGTAAGGATTCATAGCATCCATCGTTGCATTTCTCGTTGTTCTCAAAATTACTTAACTTAAATTCCCGTGAGTGACGCTCAAGTGAAGTATTGCTTCCCAGCCACAATGAAACACAAAATAATAATTATGGGGTTTTCAAGTATCAAGTGATCCTGATGTGATGCTTGTGAATATCACCCTAAGGTATCACTCATATCAGGAATCAGGTACAATATTTTCAAAATTGTGGCACTTCCCAAATGCAGGTCCATCAGAGCCTATATTTTTATCTTCAACGAACGATTTGTAAGTGCTCCCTTATAAAAGGAGGTCAACTTTAATGGACTTCGTTCGATATTCTGATGCTTAATAATACAAGGTCAAAAAATCGAATGAAAATAAGACAAACGAGTACTTGCAACTATGTTATAAACTACCAAAGGGCGAATTAGATAACCTCATTTAAAGCTATCTTTATTTCAACTGCTTAGGATGAGGGATTCATTAACATAGGGGTATTTCATTTGAAAAAATGACTTTTGACATTTTGTACATCCGATTTTTTGAGTACCCAGTATTATTAATTATGAAAATATCAAATGCAGTTTATAAGTAGACCTCCTTCTATAAGGAAGCAGATACAGAACGTTCAACAAAAACGAAAATATACGAAATATTCAGGGGATTTTATCGATCTGTGACTTTTTACAACAAATTTGGTATTTCTTAGAAACGGTTAGAGGGAGGTATTTGATTTTATACATAAAATGTATTTGAAGTGTTGCGTAGATTTCAAAAATTGGATTATACACGGTGTTAGGGAAATAATATTCGTAACGTAAGAGGTGATTCCTTGCATTATTCTAAGCAAAAAATTTTATTATAACCTATGTCCGAAAATCGACCGTTTCCGAGCAAAAAAATGCTGCACTTATTTATTTTTAGTCATGAAAAAAATTAATTGTAGACCTTAATAATCTAAATTCATATGTCTAATACCGTAAAATGTATCAATACATCTATTTATTAATTGACTGTTTCTAACAAAATAATTCTCTTGTTTATTAAATGAAATTTTCCGAAGAAAAACAAACAAACAAAATCCCTTACACAACTGGCAATGTCGTACTCCGCTTGCACTGCATGTATCATCGCGAACGACATCGTGTCAGTAGGCACAAAATAAATACCTACGTCGGGAAGAAATTATTTGATAGTTTCTTGCATACGTTAATGCAAGTAATGCTTACCCGAATTGAAATCACATATTATTATTCAGTGATCTAAAAGTGAAGGTTGAAAGAGGCTTAACACTAATTGCAGACTGGTTCAGACATAAATGCCTAACTATTAACTCTCAAAAGACTATGTTCGTGCCATTCACAAATCACAGAAACAAATTACAATCATTTATATCTATACAGATTAACTGTGATAATATAAATACTCAAATGAATTTAATAAACAAAATGAAATATTTAGGTGTATATTTAGACTCACATTTAAAGTGGAATATACATATTGATCATGTAATGACCAATTTGAGACCATTATTGTTTAAATT
Source organism: Acanthoscelides obtectus (assembly GCA_963669975.1). Classification (NCBI taxonomy): domain Eukaryota; kingdom Metazoa; phylum Arthropoda; class Insecta; order Coleoptera; family Chrysomelidae; genus Acanthoscelides; species Acanthoscelides obtectus. Next base: position 30,090,737 of record CAVLJG010000003.1, read on the forward strand.
CAAGTATCTAAACAAATATTTGGATGAAAAAGCAATGAAAATTTTATATAATGCTATGATCGAAAGTCGTATATGTTACGCAATATTAGGTTGGGTGAAGCACTTAATAACCAAATTAAATTAGAAATTATCCAATAACAATTTTAAAAAATATTCTTTGACGAGACACTCTTATATTCATCTGATCAGTTGTATTCTGAAGTAAAACTATTAGACCCTAGGCAACAATTTTTTTATAAAATTATAAATGATCAATTCCGCCATAGAAATAATCTTATTCCGTTCGATTACTTATATCAAACTAGAAACAAAATTAACAACATTAAGTAAACACCTTACAGCTCACAAAGTATAGGCCACAGATGTCATGCCTACCTTTCCAGTAGATTATATAACATATTACCAAATTATATAAGACATATTTCAAATAAAGCAAAATTCAAAATTTAAACCAAAAAATGTATAATTAAAAAAAATCGACATCACATTGCAAACATAATACGTATGAAAGAAATTTAAAATTAATGTAGTAATAGAAAACCTCCAACGTTCATATACAGGGTGTAAACGTTATGATAGTCATCACTTAAATGGGTGATAGAGGCTAAAAGTTTCATATAACATGGGGGTCGAAACGGCATTTTTTTTAAAGAAAAGCGACTTTAAAGTAAAATAAAATCTGATGCCTCAATGCCAGACGCAAATAACGATGGAACACAGTGTAAATAAAGATAGAGTTTGCTATTTTTGACTCTTCGGTATTATTTCATTATTTGATAATACACTCGTAAAATGCAAACAATTAAAAAAACGGACTTACCACTAACTGTCTCAGCGCTTCACCTGGTGTGTGAAAGTTTATTATTATACATACATTGTTTTTGTTTTTAAAACCCACACTGCACCTTTTTGTATTTAAAGAAGGCGTTCAAAATGTCGTCCTTCACTTTCCACACAAGCTTCATTACGACGAACCCAGTTTCTTCTTACTCTAGGTCCTCGAAGTTGTCCATTTCTTATTTCAGCAGCATTAAAACTGTTTTCGTGAAGTTGTGTTTCAGTTAATATTGGACCAGCCCCATAAACCATCCCTTTAAGATCTCCCCAATACCAGAAATCCAACGGATTGAGGTCAAGAGATCTTGCTGGCCATTTTCGAGCATCAGGAGCATTTCGACCGATGCAGCGATTTGGATAATGTTCATTCAAATACTGAATGACGTCTCTAAAAATGTGTGGTGGTGCCCCGTCATGAAGAAACCACAAATTCTGTCTCCGTTGTAATGGCATGTTGTCTAAGGTCTGTTCCAAAAGTTCTGGTAGGTTATCGGCTAGAAAGCTAAGGTATCCTTCTCCTGCCAACTTTGGGGGTAACTCGAAAGGGCCAATTATCTGATCGTCAAGAATACCCGCCCAAATATTTATTTTAAAACTTTCTTGGAAATGACCTTCACCAATGGTATGAGGATTTTCTTGGGCTGCGTTGCAGTGTGCCAAATGTTTGAGAAAATTTAATTATTTATGACTCACTTCCCTCGATATCGATTGATTTTCGGACATAAGTTATATTTAACTTTTTCGCTTAGAATAATGCAAGGAATCACCTCTTAAAGTTACGAATATTATTTCCCTAACACCCTGTATAGAAGATCCTTCATTTTAAATAAACAAGTTGGTATCTACTTCCGGTGCAACTGGAGTTGCCACCAATTTTGAAATATTCCATCCGAATTCCTCACATCGGTTGTACCATAACCTCAATTTTTCATAGTAATTTAAACTCAACTTTTCGATGGCTTCAGTTCTACGTGGGACACGATGTACAGCTCTCTAGTTCATATCTGAATAATGAACAATAGTGATTTTATTTAATTATAAATTTTGGAAAGAAGATAAAGAAAATCATTGGCAGAGTGACGTCCACCCAGGGCCATCATAACGCAAGAACAGTGTAACTTTCACCAAATATAGAAGAAACATCATTGTCAAATCGTAGTATCATGAGTGAGCAATATTTTTGCGTGCTAGAATATTGCAAAGGCTAATCCCAAGTTTTATTGTACTCGATGAGACACTTTTTAATATCTATTATATAACAAGTAACAGTGATTTTTCGATACTTACCTAACAAAATGCAATTTTTTAACAAATACAATAAAAAAAGTGGTAAGCGGCACAATGTCATTGTCAATATTATTAGGTGCATGTATTCATATATTCAATAATATCAAGAGCTATATAGATAACATTATTTAAAATCCATAAAAGTGTCGTACTTTATTTATCTTCAGAATAATCGCACTCAATTTATCTCCTTTGTGCTTCCATCACTTCTCAATTTCTCTGTTTTTATCCTGCCTGCCCCACTTCGCGGATACAAAGTTTCGCCCCTACTTTATCTTCCGCATGAGCCATCCATTAGGGATTAGAATGCAACTCCAGATATATGCTAACTTTCTAGTTGTTGTTCCCTATCTCCCGGATTTGAATGGAAAACAAGGGGTTTATTATGACAAACTGTATAGTTCTAGAACTCGATGTATGGAAAACACATTTCAACACGGTTCTGTCCAGCAGAGAATCTCTGACAGTCATGAACTGTCACTTCCAGTGGAACAGCATATTCTAGAATTCTAGGCAAATTCACAGTAATTACATTTTACTATAGCCCTATGTGACGTAACTTAAAAGGTGACATTTTCAACGACATTATGTAGGTTGTTCCAATTAAATGTCACTTGTAGTAGCCGTGCGTGTTGCCTAAACGTCTTGAGACTTTAGCTATATGTTTTCACTCTGATATGATGTAGCATCCGCTTCACATAAATATGAGAGTTGTCAGGGCTATTCATAGTCTCTATGGCAGTGGTCCCCAACCCGTCGCTCGCGAGCTACCGGTAGCTCGCAAAGGCAATTCTGGTGGCTCACAACATATTTCAGAAAGGTGTAAGAATCATAGAAGCTCCCGTATTATTAATTTTGTAAATTCTCATAATAAACACAAGCAGCGGCAACACTGCGGTGAGCGATCTGTTCGGGAACGATCTTGATTGCTTTGAATGGAATAAATACGAGGCGCGGCGACAGTGCTCTCAGCTTAAAACTGAACGGCACAAAGTCCAGCGATTGGGTTAGAGTTGGCCTGCAATTAAAAACATTATGAGCAGTAGTAAGAAGACATACCATTACCATTCGGAATGGAAATAACAATATTTCTTTACAGAAGTTAAAGTTAAAAATTTACGTTTGTTATGTAATAAATCTACCTCCGTTGCTAAAAGAGGGAATATCGGAAGGCAGTACAAAACTGTACATTCGAATTTTGAAAAATCATTCCCATTACGTTCTGCAGCCAGAACGGAAAAATTGAAACATCTAAAAATCAGACAATGTCTTTGAAAACAATCAACAAAAGTTAGGCTGCAACTGAAGCATCATACCGGGTGTCCCAGATAATTGCACAAAAGAAGAAGCCTTATAAAGACGGGTACATGACAAAACAGGCGTTTTTAGAAGCTGCAGATTCATTATTTGCCAACTTTATAAATAAAGACGAGATGGTGTCTGATATAAAATCTGTGCAACTTTCTGCTAAGACAGTGATGAGACGAGTAGAAATAATGAGCAAAGATAAAGTTTTACAGTTAAGAAATGACTTCAACAACTGTACTTATTTTTCACTGTAGTTGATTGAATCCACAGATGTCGTTAACATCTCTCAGATAGCCGTGTTCGTCAGGATGGTTTTTAGTGATTTTACGATTAAGGAAGATCTTTTGAAGTTTATTCCACTAAAAGGACAGACTACTGGGCAGAACTTCTTCACTCCGAAGTCCGATGGTTAAGTAAAGGACGAGTGCTGAAACTTTTTAATGATATCATATCTGCCATAGTTTTCCAAGCAACGTGATGAACCGATTCCGGAAGTGGAAAATTCAATCTGGCTTAGAGATTTTGGTTGTCTTGTGGATATTACAGAACAATTAAATGTCAATTTGCAGCTTCAAGGGAGAGGCAAAGAAATAGTAGAAATGGTATCTGATATAAAAGCGTTTATCAAAAAACTTGAGTATTGGGAACAATTCTTGATCGATGTCGATACCAGGCATCTTCCCGTACTCTCAGAAAAGATACCTGAACGACCATTAGAACCATATGATAGTAAATATACTCTAGAAATAGTCTCTAGCTTAAAGGATAACTTCAAAAATCGTTTCAAGGATTTCAACGAAAATGCTTTAGTGGCGCAATTTGTTGTTTCACCCTTCATGGAAATTGATATCAAACAGTTTGCAACTTCTGTTACGCAGAATCTTAGCGTAGACGTCGCTGCGACAGAAATGGAAGTAACTGCGTTTCAAAATGATTTAGCTGTAGAATATCTAGTCTCGAATGCAAAATGTATCTGGCGTTCAGTAAGCAAAGAAAATATTAAGTTTTATGAATGAACTAGCTACTACTTAGTACACAAGTTGGCGTTATACCGATTTTTAATGACATTATCATAGATATTTCACGTGATACCCCTGCGGAGCAGTAAAATCACTCTCGCTAATATTTGTATGCTGAGTGGATTTTGTGCACATTGTAGCCTGCCAGTCAGTGAAGGGTCGGAAAATAATTGTTCAGCATAAAAATGTTTCAGTGTACACCAAACAGTATGTGTTGAGCCAGAACTAGGGAATCTGAAATAACTCCTCCGAAAAAGTTTCGAGCGACGTCAGGTATTCTAGTAGCTTGAAAATTGCTGCTGGGATTTTGATGGAGCTCTGAGTTTTTGCCAGTGGGGGGACCTCCCAACTGTTGATAATTTTTTGTGTTCATCTCTGAAGTCTCTATGTAGGTCTCATTAGAGGTCACCGGTATATTGCTCCTTTGATCACCTGAATGTTAAGATAAATATTATGTCTATAGAAAACTTCCTGAGCTTTCTTTATATCAATAAAAATGTCCAATTTCAGAGTAACAAATAAAACAAAACTCCTTCTCACCTTCTAAGCGGTGATGTATTTGGAGTGCGAAATATTTCAGATGATTGATTTATTTTTGTTCCTAGTATTATAATAATAATAATAATTTAGTCGATGATATAGAAAATGTAAAAAAGTATATTTGAGAACCACTTACGTACATGTTGAGTAAAAATTTCAATATATAGAAGAATCACAAACATCACATATATTAGTCACAGCGGTAAACAATTAGAAATTCTCAAAAACTACTTGACCAATCTACTTCAATTTTGATGTGGTTATTTAGAAGTACGTGTCCTACGAACTTGAAAAATTTCAAATATCTGCGAGAAACCATCGTCGCATTACTAACAAGTGCCAAAGCCCGCAGTTTGCCTCGGTTTTCGGCTATAACTTTTTTGTTATTTGTTGGATCTTTTTAAGTGTAGTCTCATTTTGTAGGCCTCATCTTATATAAGCAGTTTTGCGGTCATGTCATTGTTTCGACTGAATCCCAAAAAACAAGTTTTCTCATTCTCATTTTTTGTTGTCGAATAGAAAGTTTTCCCACAACAACTGGTGTACCCATTTTACGCGTCAATGTTCTGAATACCCCCTAGCACAACTTGCAGTGGTAAAACCAAACTTTATAATTATTTTGCAATCCAGGGATATTTTCAGCTAATATGATTAGACATTGGATTCTTCGTACAGTAGTCGGTAACTTGTCGGTGACTGTCAAAATCAGAATCAGACAAATGTTACTATCTTTAGGGCTAAAATTGCTTCGCAAGATGCATTTAATGAACTTTTCTCTAATGGACGGTATAGCTACGCCAACGGGCTTTGCCCCTCAGAGCTCTCTTCCATGGTGTCGCCCCGCGATGTGCCTACCTGACTTCGGCCTCCCATCGTAAGCGTGTCGAACTGGCCGATAAGACCGCTCCTTTGACCCGAGGGTGTCGAGATCGTATAACAATCTACATGAGGAGATTTTCTCAATTATACTATTTTTAGGCAGTTTAAAAATGGGAATAAAAAGGTTTCTTCAAGTTCCTGAAAGCAGCCGCGGTGGCTTGGCATGTAGGGTTCACCTGCGCGGCTGCTTCGGTGTAAAAAAAGTTAAACCCAAAAACCTTAATTTTGTAGAGAAAACAGTGCCACAATTCAACAGAAACAAGCTTTTGTAACGTTTTCAGGTGAGCAAGTGGCAGAAGAAATTTTAATGAAATTCCATTTTAAATATCAGCCAGCGCCAAAGTACTTTGTGCTCAATATTTGGTTTATTGACCCGGTAATGGCAAAATGAAGATTACGAATACGGTATGAAAAATGCAAAGAATAGAGGACATAACTTTCAAGAACCATAATTAATACGATTTTTATAATCACTAGTCTTTTGAAAATTTTTGTTACAGTTGCAAAATGCGTAATTACGCGATATAAGTCTTACTTCTATGTATTTTCGTAGTCTCAGTTCTTATTGTCCATGTTGAGAGCTATGTGAAACTTATAGCTATGTCAGCAGATCTTCATAATTGTAGTTATGTTCAGCCGTTTTAGCTTTTTAGTGTATAACACCCTTTATTTTTCAAAGACGATATTAAATCCTTGTAGCATTTTCACTTCTTTCTTCTAGTAAGAGGGGTAGTCAACAAAGTGACACTTAGAAGGTTTCGAAATTCAAAGTTTTTCCGTAAAGTAACGGAAAAACTGAATTTTCCCAAAATTGTTCTGATCTTTTCCTGACTTTATTTATATTGGGATTTTAAAATCAATTGCACATTAAGTGCCACGTTTTCTCCTCTACAAGAGGGCATAATCAGAATTTCTATATGACGGTTCGTCTCTTGTCCTCGAGCATAAACTTTATTATTGGTTGTCGGAAAAGTCATGACGCTTTTTTTTGTTTATTTTAAGGCCATTTTATTCATATACACCACAAACTTCAATCAATAATGTATTGCCCATTTTGATCGATGACCTTTCGCCATCTTTCAGGCAGCTTCATAATTCCTCGCTCGTAGAAGGATTTGTCTTTACCGGCAAAAAATTGAACAAGGTGCTGATGTACAGCTTCATCTGAAGTAAAGCGTATTTCTCGCAACTAATTTTGAAGCGACCGAAACAAATGAAAATCAGATGGGGCAAGATCAGGCGAGTATGCTGGATGTGGTAACACATCCCATCCTAACTCCAATAACTTTTGACGAGTGAGCAAACTTGTGTGCGGTCTCGCATTGTCATGGTGGAACACAACTCCTTTGCGATTAATGAGCTTCGGACGTTTTTGCATGATGGATTGTTGCAAACTGTCCAATTGCCGACAATACACAGTTGTATCGATGGTTTGGTTCTTTGGCAGGAGTTCGAAAAACACGATCCCTTTAAAATCCCACCAAACAGAGAGCATCACCTTTTCCTGATGACTCTCTGCTTTCGCGATCGTGTTACGCGTATCTACACTTCGGGACCAAGACCGTTTGCGAACCACATTGTTGTAAACAATCCACTTTTCATCTCCCGTTATCAAGCGCTTTAAGAAAGGATCGTTTTCCTCACGTTTAAGGAGCATATCGCAGATGTCTACACGCGCCGTCAAATGAACCTCTCTCAGTTCGTGTGGTACCCAACGATCGAGTTTGCTTACGTATCCCAGTTTCTTCAAATGGTCGTGAACGGTTGAATGATGGATTTTTAAGGTTTCTGCAATTTCCCGTGTGGTGTAATGTGGGTTTGCTCCTACCCATGCCTTTAATTCGTCACTATCCAACTCAGTAGGCCGCCCTGATCGAGGTGCGTCATGGATATCAAAATCCCCATCTCGGAATTTTTTAAACCATCTCTGGCATTGCCGTTCTTGTAGTGCATGTTCTCCATAAACCTTTCTCAACTTTTCACACGCTTGTCTTGCGTTCTTGCCTTTGCGGAAGTAATACAGCAAAATGTGACGAAAATGCACAGTTTGGTCGTCCATCTTCAACGTCCTCCAAAATCGACGAGACTCAAATAAATCACTTAATTTTTTGGTGCAAATGAAGCTTGAAGTGTCAACTGTCAAACTACACAATCAACATACAAATGTCATTGACTCACGTACTTCCAACCATGCAATTGCATACTTTGTTGCATATACGTCATGACTTTTCCGACAACCCAATATTTCAATTTTGATTCAAAAAATGCATAATACGACATACATTGACGCTATCAGGCCTTGATTACTTTAAGAAAAACAGAATTTCTTAGGTAGGCCTTGAATTTATCAGATGTTTGTTTCACTCACCAGATTTATCCCAAAACCGCTCTATTTTTTCCCGACTCTATTCGAGATGGAATTTCAAAATAAATTGCAATTTGTCATTATTACTTATTCTCGTCTACAAGATGGAGTAGTCAAATTTCCAATTCGACATTTCTTCTTTCGACTTCCATCATCAGTTTTGTTTTTTCTTGCTGATACTATATTGAATTTTGTACCTTTAAATGGAATTTTTAAGCCCTAAATTCAGTGATTGTTCCATGACCTTAAATATGGTGTTGGATGAAAATTAAAAGGAAACAAAAAGATATGGAGAAACCTGAGTACTGAATGAAAATTTTATTGATGGTAATAACAACAATAACCATAAATAAGCAGAAATATTCACAGTCTTCCAAACTCTGTTGCTATGCCAACAAATGAAATCTAATAATTTCAAGGCGTATATAGGAACTTCTGGAATAACTAAGTTTTTGCAATGTCAATGGATGACATACATTTTTTAAATCAGAATAAAAATTCTATTCACAAGGGACGAAACGTCACATTGAATTTCTAATTGTGCCGTCTTGTAGAGGAGAAAATGTGGCAGAGTTTATGTGCAATTTATTTGAAATCCCATCACAAATTAAAACCATTTTGGGAAATTTCGTTTTTTACGTCTCTTTCCGGAAGTGCTTTTAATTTCAAAACCTTCTGAGCGACATTTTGCTGATTATCCGAATACGTAACTTTGCAGCTACTTATGTGGCTTCGTATCCCTTGAAGTTTCCGAGATCCCAATAGTGAGGGTTGAATTTAAGATAACCTGTATCGGGGAAATTTTATTTTTACCCCAGCATAAACAGTCACTCCCTCTCCGTGGGCACCTGTGAGAAAAAGCTGTATCACAAAATCTCCAGAATTCGCTATTTTGTTGTTGTTTTTTCATCAGCTTAGGGTTGGACTTACATAGCTAGAATATATAAATACTGTTTGTACATACACTTCGAGGCTGGGCGACAAGGGAACAGGGAACAAAATCCCTGCTATCCGAGTTTTATTTAAAGTCATTCACATTACTTTATACATTTCTCATGCATAATTTATGTTTATACTTTATATATGAGATTTGAATGGTAATTACTGAGTAAACCTACTTGACCTTTTAGTGCTGTACGCAATTAATAAAGTCAGCAACGTGTCAGTGACAGCTAACTGCGTAAACTAGGTCATGACTTGTCACTGACTATCAGTTTGCAGATTGTCAGCAAACAGTCGGTACGAACAAACCACAACCTATTACTAATTTTTCTGACCTGAAATATAGGCATAAACTGTTTCTACGCCAGCAGCCGTACCATTTTCAGTGTGCAGTGCGTAATTCTACGTACTCTGTGGTTCTCAATAGCCCTCAAAGGTGACGTAAATACAGGATTGCCTGGCACAAAGGAAAAATTAATGGCTGAGTTGTGTTCGTGCATCGAGTGGTGCGGAAATCGGTTTCGTTCCCGCTGTTCGTTTCTATTTTCCACCGTGGACTAATGAAATCTTGCTCCTGGAACAAAGCGACTGGAAATCTGAGTGCGCGTTTTGACGCAGGTGCACGCTGGTTAATTAAAATGCTTTGCTTTTGTTTCCAGTCAGAAAGCCGCGAAGAGACAATACAACAGTATTTCTAATCCTAATTTAAAAAATACTTTCTAACTCAAGCCGACAAAAAATAATATTAATCCATATTAAAATAAACTGATATCTCAAAAGTTGAGATTTTTTACAATTTTTTAAAATAAGGATCACTGAAAAATCGTGAACGGCTCTGTATTTTCTCGGATAAGGTACCCTTGAAAAAGATCAAGGTCACAGTACCTTCAGCAAGGACTTCAATGGTGACCTTGAGTTTAACCTTGACCTGCTCCTTCAAGGTTCTATTTTTGAAACCGAGTATCAAAATACTAGAAAATTCTGCCTTCAAAAACAATTAAAATCCAAGGTGAGGATGACTACTAAAGGTTAAGTGGAGATCAAATATGTGCTGCTACAAAAACCTCTAAAAACCCCAGAGTTAATGTGATGAAAATAATTATCAACTATAAAGTGAACGCTGACTTTCGATTTGACCTTGACCTTCACCTTCAAGATTATTTCAAAGCCGGTTTACTTTTTTTAATGGAAAGCCCTATTTGGAAAATTTTACATTCGGATGTTTATTAAAATTCAAGACCAGGATGGGGACCTCGGTTGGCCGCGTGGGTCAGTGTCGTGCTACTGACCAGCCGGCCGACCGGGTCGCGAGTTCGAATCTCGCCTTCGCCATGGATGTTGTGACGTCGTGTGTTTGTTCATAATTAGATATATTCTATATACCAACCTAGTTTCTGGCTGCATGGCTTAGTCCTAAAGCCAAAAAGAAAAAAAGACCAGGATGACCGCTTGAGGTCGAATAGGTTACATGGGAGTCAAATATGTGTTGCTGTAAATATTTCGCAGAGATCGTGATGAAAATAACTGGTAAGGTGATCTTGGATTTGACCTTGAACCTCACCTTCATGTTCACTACAAAATCAACTTCATTTTTTCGCCTATTCGATACCGACAATCCAGAGAACCGGAAATTGTATGTTCAAATATGAAATATAAAACAAAATGTGAAATAGAATCCACCTTGATAACCATTAGAGGTCACCTAAAGGCCAAATGTGTGCTGCTGGGAAAACTTCTAGAAATCTCACACGAATAGTGACGGCAATGTCAGATCTTTAGATAAGTTTTGCCAGGGAACTACGGTGCTCGTTACAAATGATTTTCAACCGATATTGCTCCTGCCAGTTCCTATTAAAAAATGGCGTTGAAGGTAAGGTTCAAGGTCAACTCCAAAATTACTCGCCAAAGTGAAGTTCAAGGTTACCGATGAATCCCTTGCCAAAAGCTACTGAATATCTAACCTTGATTTTTTCCAACATTGCTTTACCCGAGAAAATACAGAGCCATTCAGGGACTTTTGTGTGGATATAGTTTTGCTGATTTTAAATGAATCCCCCTATATTCTCATGCAGTCTGATCCATGGCCCTTGGAACACCCTGTATACACGTTAAACTTGTAAGACTCGTCTTTCCTCGACGTCGGTTAAAACTAAGCAGTTATGCTCACGAGACATTTGATTTGCAGAACATGGAAATATATTATTTGCTGTATTGTTCATGGAAGGTCCAGTCGAACAGAGCAGAAAGCAAGCCAAAACAATTCACATCAAAGCAATTGCTGCTAACACGATTACAGGTCATTAAGTGCTTTCAATAGAAATGGCAGTGTTATATACATTAACTACCTTGATATCAACCACATCGCGGTTCCGCTATAGTACTGTATTGGTGCAATATTTTGTATCGAGTGAGCCATGACGCGTGTTTGATAACCATATACAATGTCGGTCGAAGTTCATGTGCTTAGAGCAATGACATTTTCAACGATTGATGCCTGATTCAAAATATGTATGCTTCCTGAAGATTAACTACGGCTCAAAGCGCTCAGAGATCTGAGGAACATCAAAATGCAGATCTAGTATTATATTTTCTGGAAATGTGTGCATACGCAACAAAGTGTGGCATGACAAAAATATATGAGAGGCTCGAACAGCGTTGTGGTAGATAGGAATTCTGCAAAATTATTTGCCTCACGCCTTGTCACACAATTTGAATTTTCCAGGAGTGAATAAAAACTGTGTCACTAACAAAGAAACCGGTTTTAAAGAATTTTTTTGGGCTTAATATAGCATTTAGTGTCAAAGGATTAAAAAGTCGAATAACACTCCTAGTTTGTTAGTAATTATAATAATAATAATAGCAAAAGCTCCAGAAGCTGTGCGAGACATGTTGACTTAGTACTGTGACTCATTTTTGCAATGTGCGTTACGCGCTATTATTCGAAACAGAAGTACATAACACGGAATCAAGAAAAAGGCGTCCAAAGCTTACTCCTGTGATTCATTTGTACAGAAACCTAAAACACGCACCTACCTGAGTGTCACAAGCAAAAAAAGAGAGTTTTAGAAAAGTGTAACTCAGGTGATTTTTCATATTGAAGATTCCTTTGCTTTTTCCATTTATAACTGCGTTGACAATAGTCCAATTTTAATTTTTCCCACAGCAGTATGTACCCTTATGTTGAGTTTTGATTAAACATTCATCAATATGTTTAGAGTTACGTACGAATCAAACCGTACTGGTTTTAAGATGGTAACACCATTTCTGACTAATCCTCAGGACCTGCTAAGCTTTTCCATCATCGACTAGTACTCTTCGAGTTGCAGGAGGGTGGCAGGAGGATAATTTAATTCATTCGATAAACGACAGATAGAGTGTATACTAAGTGACATATAAATCCGAACACCCAGTTTAAATGGTTTTATTTTAATAAAAGTTGGTGAATGACTTATCTTACTGTAAATAACAAGTGACAAAATTTTCAGCCTTATCAGTTGGACATTCCGGTTTTTATACTGCTTTTTTTTAATTCACTAACGCTCTAAAAATGAATATTTCAGCCGCAGTAAAGAATCAACGTTGGCAGATTTTGGTTCTTGACATCCTTTACGATCGGTTACGATGCCTAGAGTACGGAGACCTGTACGATTTCGTCAACTTAGTGAGTTTGATAGGGGTCGTATAGTGGGACTTCGAGAAGCTGGACTTTCTTTTCGGGCAATTGCAGTTAGAGTGCAAAGAAGTGTAGACACTGTGGTTAGGTGTTGTCAGGCATGGCTTCGAGAAGGCCGTACGCAAAGAGCAAGGGGCACTGGACTCCGTCGTAGAACAACAGACCGTGAAGATTGCCGCCTAAGATTATTGGCCTTAAGGGAGCGTTTCTTCACTACCAGGTCCATTGCAAATGAATGGTTTGCAGAACACGTATGGCCTATTGGCATGCGAAGTGTTTACCGACGAATGAGAAGTTTTGGCTTGTTTTCATATCGGCCACACTGGGTCCTCCCTTTAACTCGAGAACACCGACGTAATCGCCTTGAGTGGTGCTGACAACGGTCACTCTGGGATCAGGAATGGAACAGTATTGTCTTTAGTGACGAGTCTCGATTTTGTTTAGGCATGCACGATGGTCGTGCCAGGGTTAGAAGGTGACGTGGTGAAAGGAGGAATCCACAGTTTTTTGTTGAAAGACTTCGAGAGGAGTTGGTGGTTGCCTGGAATGAGATACCACAGGAGGACATTGACCACCTGATCAGAAGCATGTCTAGGCGCGTTGGAGGATGCGTAGCACATCAGGGTGCATCCACACATTAATAAAGGTCAAAGGGCTTCAAAGCAGTGCAATCATTTTGAAATTTTTATCATTTACTTATTATGCTTCATTAGGTACTTATACAAAATTTTATTAGAATAAAACCATTTAAACTGGGTGTTCGGATTTGTATGTCACTTAGTATATATCGCAAATGACTGCAAATTGCACTATTTGCTGCTAATAGTGATAGTTTATAACAATAATAACGTATCTGAGAATATAGTTACAAAAGGGTAAAGGTTAGTCTTATCGACTATTTTACAACTCGACACGAGAAATATGACAAGTAAGTATACTTAGTGACATATAGTACTTAATCAAGTATAATAAGTAAATGATAAAAATTTCAAAATGATTGCGCTGCTTTAAAGCCCTTTAACCTCTAATAATGTGTGGATGCACCCTGATGTGCTACGCATTCTCCAACGCGCCTAGGCATGCTTCTGATCAGGTGGTCAAAGTCCTCCTGAGGTATCTCATTCCAGGCAACCACCAACTCCTCTCGAAGTGCTTCTAGAGTCTGAGGAGGACGTTGCAAATTGAGCAATCTCCTACCCATCATATCCCACACGTGCTCAATTGGGGATAAGTCGGGAGATCTTGGTGGCCATGGTATCAATGTGACATCATTATGTTGAAAGAAGTCTATTGAGACTCTTGCAACATGTGGCCGTCATTATCTTGTTGGAAAGTTGGATCTGCCAGGGTATCAAGATAGGGTAAAAGATGGGGTTCTAGAACTGCGTGGATATAACGCTGCGCGTTCATGTTACCTCTGATGAACATTAAGGGTGACCTGGAACCATAAGTTATAGCACCCCAAACCATAACTCCAGCTGTGTGATGAACATGTCTTTCAACAAAAAACTGTGGATTCCTCCTTTCACCACGTTGCCTTCTAACCCTGGCACGACCATCGTGCATGCCTAAACAAAATCGAGACTCGTCACTAAAGACAATACTGTTCCATTCCTGATCCCAGAGTGACCGTTGTCTGCACCACTCAAGGCGATTACGTCGGTGTTCTCGAGTTAAAGGGAGGACCCAGTGTGGCCGGTATGAAAACAAGCCAAGAGTTCTCATTCGTCGGTAAACACTTCGCATGCCAATAGGTCTTCCGTGTTCTGTAAACCATTCATTTGCAATGGACCTGGTAGTGGAGAAACGGTCCCCTAAGGCCAATAATCTTAGGCGGCGATCTTCACGGTCTGTTGTTCTACGGCGGCGACCAGTGCCCCTTGCTCTTTGCGTACGGGCTTCTCGAAGCCATGCCTGACTACACCTGACCACAGTGTCTACACTTCTTTGCACTCTAAGTGCAATTGCCCGAAAAGAAAGTCCAGCTTCCCGAAGTCCCACTATACGGCCCCTATCAAACTCACTAAGTTGACGAAATCGTACAGGTCTCCGTAACCGATCGTAAAGGATGTCAAGAAGCAACACCCGCCAACGTTGATTCTTTACTGCGGCTGAAATATTCATTTTTAGAGCGTTAGTGAATTAAAAAGAAGCAGTATAAAAACCGGAATGTCCAACTGATAAGGCTGAAAATTTTTTCACTTGTTATTTACAGTAAGATAAATACATTCACCAACTTTTATTAAAATAAAACCATTTAAACTGGGGGTTCGGATTTATATGTCACTTAGTATATTTAAAAATGTAATTATTGGAACAACTGACGACATGGCCCTAAGGTTAGCATTATCTATCGAAGAATAATGATATCCCAAGATAGACAGGTGACGAGGTAGAAATCTAGTAAACGCGGACCGCCAGATTGTATTTGTACAACGGTGTCATGTTTAGCAGTCTGAGATTTGCGGATATCTGCTCGAATTTCCTTCAGCGATATATAAAACGAACGCAGAAGTTTTAAATCTTTTGCATGCGACTTTGACAAACCTTATCAAAGCATGCGTGAAAACGGCATTGCAGTAACTAAGAGGCGATAAAACCAAAGGATTGTATAGCTTTTTCCAAAAAAATTCGTTATAGGGTCTATATAGGCTCTTTTGATCATAGTACTTATATAAATTTTTGAACTTCACATCTGCTTTTGTTAGTTCATAATGATCAACATCTGAACTTTCCTCTTACACTATTAATGGTTCTCATTAGGTGCCTCCATTTTCGTCAGACATACACTCTCAAGTTATTTGTTGAAGGAAAATATTTACATTGACATATATGTCTGGCACATAAGTTCATATTTCTTGCAATCTGTAGCATATCCTGAGAACCGTGTATGTTTTATTAATATTTGGAAGAGACTTGTCCAAACAAGGATGCACGAAGCTGTCCTTGAGAATTCATTTTTATGCATTAATGCATCCGCTCATGTTTTAAGATCCAAGAGCTAATAAGGAGATTGAATGCTGTAACTGTGGCTTGCGATAAAGCAAGCTCATCAGATTCATATCATAATACGTAGTAATACAAGTATAGTTCTTTTCACGATTTACAAAATGAGTAAATCAATGGCTCTAGGTTCTAATCGTTCAGTAACACAGCTGCTACTCGCTCCTGTATACACACACATATACGTAAATCGGGTGATTGAGGACCATTATCTTCACTCACTTCCTGGACATATATTATGATACTAAACATTTAAAAGAAAATGTCGACATTGTATTTGTATCTTGAAGGATTACTACGTTTAATATCGAAGGCAAGCTAAGGTAAACACAGATCGTACGCCCCTGACGAGCAAGTTGTCATACTGAAAGTGACAAGCATAAATGCTGAAAACACATACGCTGACGAGAAAAGTTTTTAGGCGGTGTGACAAAAATAACAAATGTATGTCTTTTAGTTTTTACAACGTCCGCGTATAAAGGCTAATCTCATATGTGCGTGTGAGAGAGACGAATGTATGTAATTTTTTTTATTGTGATCCGCAAAAGTCGACTCGAAATGGTCTTTGTTTCAAATACGACCATTGGGATAAAAGATATGATGTCGCTTGAATGGGAGCAAACTGAATTAAATGCCGCTTAGAAAATGTGGGATTCAAAGTACTTTCGGAAACAGGCGGAAAGAACCGAATTTTCCCAAAGTCATTTTAATCTTAATTTTTTTACTGGCTTTCATTGTAATGGGATTTCAAAATAAATTGCACAATATCATTGACACTCTTTCACCTCTGCAAGAAGGCATAATTAGAATTTCAATATGACGTTTCGTCTCTTGTCCTCCAGCAACAACTTTAGTTTACTTCAAAAATATATACATATATCATACACTGACATTACCAACCCTTGGTTATTCCCGAAAAACATAATTTCCTAGGTAGGCCTTGCAATTATCAGATTTCATTTGCTTCGTATGCCAGACTACACCTCAAATTGAATATAGCAACAAAGCTTCGAAGATCAGAAGAAGAGAAATAAATCAAGCAGTGAACAATGTATAGAGAATAGTCAGGCTTTGCCTACTAAATAATGGAAATTTTGGACATCTTTTATGATTTACTTTTGCTTATTTATGATTATTGCTGTTATTACCATCAATAGAATTTTCATTCAACAACAAATCCATGGCCAACTAAGGAAATCGGGACTAAAATATCGAGTTGAAAATTTGACTACCTCATCTTGTAGAGGAAAATAAGTAACAATGACAACATGCAGTTTAAAAGTGATTTTGGGATAAATCTGCTATGCAAACAAATGACTATCTGATACTTTCAAGGCCTACCTAGAAAATTCTGAATACCTGCTTATTCATACTGATGATAGCGTGAAGACGGAACATATGTGTTTTTATGTGGAGACCGGGATATCAAGTAGAAACTGGACGCGGTCATATAGCTGTTATGACAGTTTTTGACTTTTATCAGATAGGTTTGTCAATGCATTCATGCAACATTTCATCACAAAGTCAACATTGTTTTCTTAGATAAAACTAATGGACGGCCTCGAGACTATAGGGATTTTTCTCATACTATTTATCAAGGAATTCACTTGGGCGTTAAAGAATACAGTTCCTCAGAAGGTAATAGAACCACGTTCACTTTTCTGTTAGTTACTCTACTCCTTTTACAATGATTGGCATTCTGGTAGTTATTTCCAACGGTACAGTCGTGGAAGTTACTATCGTCTTTATTAAAAAGTGACCTTCATGAGATGTTTAGAGCAAAACTTGTTACCAAAGGATCTTAAGAGTTTCTGGACTCTACATGAAAAAAGCCTACTTTATATAATCACTGAAACTTATCCTGTGGTTTCCTGTTTATAGAACTCGATTTTTTGGCCAAGTCAAACTACGAGCCCCTTCCCACTTCAGTTGGCCCAACTATTGAAATCTTAGTTTTTTTCTCATCAAACACATATAATAAAAATGTAGCAGGGTGTTATAGGTTTAAAATATTAACAATGAATATTTTGATAATACATAGTAGAAAATACCAACTTTATCACTCCCCAATCAAATTTGCAGCATAAAAATAACACATGTTGCACTTACAGCATATCAACCTATTTTCATTTCAATGCAAAATCAGTCCATAACGCATAGGTGGCTGTGAAAAATAAAAGCCATAACAATTGTTTTTATTCACAGCTATCAGAATACGTTTAAAATAGTTTTGGGTAGTCAAGGTTTTCAAAATGGGTAGAGGAAAGGTTATTAGTGAGAGAATTCGGTTACTGATAATTAAATTTTTTAATTCTGTGAAGTCAAACTCAGAAATTGCAACTTTGTTAGACTTATCGCGGTGCAGTGTGAGAAATATTGTTAGAAGATATAACGTAACTGGTTCAGTTAATATTAAGCCACGATATGTGAAAAAAAGTAATATCACAAATGCCGACCGAAGAGCATTAAGAAGAATAATCGTGAAAAACAGGCGTGCCAATTATTTACAATTGAGTGCTCTGTGGAGTGACGCTGTTGGAAGGAGAATTTCGAGATCCACAACTCATAGAGAGGCCCACAAACTGGGATTTAGCACTTGCAAGGTAAGTTTTCTTATAAAAAAAGTGAAGTAAAAACCCTAAAGTTGCACAACTTATTTATAGGCCAAAGAAAAGTCACTATTAACTCGACTGCAAAAGAAAAATCGGCTTAGATGGGCTAAAGAACATAGACAATGGACACCTCAACAATGGTGTGCAATACAGTGGAGTGATGAGGCCCGAGTCGAAGTTTGTGTTGGTGACAGTCGCAGTCGAGTTATTCGCAATAAAATGAAGCATTCAATGTTGACTGTCTGAAGAGAAAAGTGAAATTTCCAGCATCCATTATGGTCTGGGGCAGTATGTCATCAAAAGGAATAGGATCGGTTTCTAGCAGTCCAGATCTGTCACCTATTGAAACTTTGTGGCACGAGATGAAAAAGGTTCTACGACTTCATCCTGCTCGTACAATCATCGAACTGAGACAAAATCTTCAAGGAATATGGGATTGTTTTACACCAAATTTTTGCCAAAACTTGGCTAACACTATGCCCCAAAGAATTTCAGCCGTAATAAAAAATAAAGGTGATGTTACCCAATGGTAATCTTTCAATTGCTGCTTTGTTAACTTCGCGCATTTATTCAGATTCAGATATTATTTGTTCAGATGTTCTATTAGTTATAGGTCTAAGTGATTTCAAACATGTATTTTTTAGGACTAGAATGTATCTAAAATGTATTTGAGAAAATAAATTGTTTTAGAAGTAAATAGTTTCGCCATATTTAGTTTATAAAGGCATATTTTGGTACAAATCTTGAAGTGGGCCAACTGAAGTGGGAAGGTGCTAGTATTCTTAATTTGACTGGTACTACAGAATCTTGAAGTGGGCCAACTAAAGTGGGAAGGGGCTCGTACATATATGTTTTAATTTCTATAATTGTACCACGTTTCGGCCACCACTGTGACTCAAGTACAATGAGAATTATTGACATCATATCTTGTTTAAGATATAAACAAAACCGGTCGTGAATCCCCAAAACGCAACAAAGTAGCTTAGAGCTATTATTAGTTTAGGAAAGCATATCTACTAGCTGTCGCAGAAAATCTAGGGATACAGCTTGCCCAGCATCTAGCAAGATCCTGTTATTCAAATTAAACCCATGTCACTATAAATTGAGAAGGAGGGTAGATAGGGGAGCGTAGTTTAAAGGATTTCGAAGTTTACCGGGACCTTGGAATGGGATTTTGCCTAATATCCGGACCTGGAGCTGTACAAAAAAATTGACTGGCTGACAAGATTTGGATATTCCTGGGTGTCACGTCCTGTCATCACCTAAATTACGGATACCGGACGAAAGGTTTAAAAACGCCAGAGATTTTACTAAAATTGATACTTTTTCCGGACACCCCAGAACTTTTTAAAATGTAAATAAGAACGTCGTTGTCATTTTCATTTTTTTTATAAATTTAGCAATTGATAGAATCGCCTTAAGCTTACAGCGTAACAAGTGAAATACCGGTTATTACTAATAAAAGTATACTCATACGCATTCTGGTAACAAAATAATTAAGAACGTTTTTCTTATATGGAACGAAGGTCATGCAGATTTTTAGAGAAAAAATGTAAATAATTTCATTCTAAAACTATAATTAATCATAGTCTATACGTACATAGTCTACACCTTATTCAGAAGTAAACTCAAATTCAACTTGCCTGATAACTTGAGAACTATACAGGGACAAGAGTGATCTACAAAAGTAAAATCACGATTATTTAACCCTTCAATGTCACGACAACATGCCAATGTTTTGTGGCAGATAGGCTTAAGTGTTGGGAACGTTCATATAAGGAAGCATGTTAGGTTTTGCTCATCTTGTTGCAGCTATATACCAAATATCCAACAGGTCATTAGTAGATATAGTAGAATATTTTAATTTACTCCATTATCTGAGAACAGTAATACTAACATAGAATGGGTAAATAGATATGTTCCAATCCACAGAAGGACAATGCCTGTACATGGACCAGTGCTATGCTGGAATGTTCCAAAAACAAAGCAAAAAAATTAAAAGAAACTTGAAGAAAAATGTATATCCAAGAGGTGTATATGTGGAAGATGATAACTTTGAATGAACATTTGATAGGACCACTATCTGCCATAGGTGTCCCAACAGCCTTTGCGAAGTTGAGTTCCTGCCTGAAGATGTATTAATGCACCTGCGAAATCTGAAGACCTCTTCCTCCCTTGGTAAAGATGGGATGACGGCTGCTGTACTTAAAAACTGCGCTTCAGCACTGGCCCTACCATTAAGCTTGATATTCACATCGTCTTTTAGATCTCATACCCTACCCTCATGCTGGCTTAGTGCTTCTGTTACCCCTGTATTCAAAAAGGGCGACAAATCCTTCGCTAAAAATTATCGACCAATAAGTATCGTTCCTATCGCAGCCAAAATAGCTGAAAGAATCATATTAGATAAGCTCCTGTCATTTGCTTTCGAAAATGACCTTATCCCTAAGAATCAGCATGGATTTCTCCCTGGTCGATCAATAATGACCAACCTTCTCCACTCTCTCAACGATTGGACTCAGTATCTGGACACAAAGACTACTGTTGATATAATCTACTTAGATTTTTCTAGGGCTTTCGATCGGGTTCCACATAGAAGGCTTCTGTTTAAGTTGGAATGTATGAGAATAAGAGGCGAGTTGTTACTGTGGATTAAGGCTTTTCTCACCGGGAGGACTTTCTCTGTGCGCGTCAGTGATAGCCAGTCTCACCTTCATCGTAGCAAGTGGAGTTCCTCAAGGCTCTGTCTTGGGGCCAGTGCTGTTCCTTCTGTATAGAAGTGACCTGCCCGCATTGATTTCCTCCACATGTTCAGCTTATGCCGACGACACCAAGATTTACAATACTGTCGTAAAGTCTGCTATGCTTCAACGAGATCTTGATATTTCTTGTCAATGGTCAGTCAGTTGGCTTTTACCCTTAAATCTGACTAAGTGTTGTGTCCTTCACCTCGGGAAGACAAATCCGCGATTTACATATAAGATCTCTGACCACAACATCGAAGCAGTTTCC
Source organism: Acanthoscelides obtectus (assembly GCA_963669975.1). NCBI lineage: Eukaryota > Metazoa > Arthropoda > Insecta > Coleoptera > Chrysomelidae > Acanthoscelides > Acanthoscelides obtectus. Next base: position 30,112,214 of record CAVLJG010000003.1, read on the forward strand.
AGCCACACTGATCTGGGGGTTGTAGTCAACGATCGTCTTTCTTGGTCAGAGCATATTCACCACGTTACATCAAAAGCCAAGAAACTTCTATACATGCTGGAGAGGTATTTCAAAGGATCCGATCTCAACACTTGCGCCTACATTTACAAGGCATTCGTGAGGCCAATTCTTGAATTCGCTGGCCCGGTATGGGACACTGTGCTTCTGCGCGATAGAAATCTCGTCGAATCAGTACAGCGTCGGGCTACTCGTATCCCTTTTGGAGCACGAAGACCTAGCTATGAAGATCGCCTTGAATTATTCAACCTGACCTCATTCTCTGAGAGAAGACTTCGTGGCGATCTTATAGTTACGTTCAGGATACTTCATGGTTTGATGGGCACCAACCTCATGCATCTATACCGTCTGTCGCGCAGAAATCTACGCGGACACAGCTTCAAACTGCATAAGGAGCCATTTAAAACAACAGTCCGACAGTGGTTTCTTCCCAACCGCATATTCAACACCTGGAATAGTTTACCTGAAAGTGTGGTTGGTGCTACTTCAGTTAATAGCTTCAAAGTGCAGTATGATAGCTGGAGGAGTGTACAAACTTTATAGCTATGAACTGTCTTTTTTTATTTTTTTCTATTTGATGTATTTGTGTTACGTGTCCGTACACTATATTTACTGCATGAGCTTATAGTACTGTGTACTCTGCTCATCTCAATTATCATAATAATAATAATAATAATAATAATAATAATAATAATATATTGTATTCCTATTAAGCGTATCCATTTTGATAGTTTTTAAAATTATGTGTGTTTCGAAAATATTGTAAGTCTTTGGGACGAACCCAAACACGTTTCATATTATTTTTTTAATTCACCACAGATTCAATTTTTCATCAGAATCGTATCCGGGCCAGATGAAACGTACTCTAACCAGATGTTTTTTCTGCGCACGCGCACTGTGATGACGTCGTCTGACTGGTTGTACAGGGCCGAGTAAGTGTGCTTGTACGGGGTGATGCGAATAGTTGTACCGTGGCGAGATGTTGCACTAGGATGTGAAAGAAAACATTATTTTGATCATCAGTCCCAGAAACTTAAAAAGCATGTTCCGAGCGGTCCCTGCACACCTGCTAAGCTAGGACGCTTCGAAGAATCCCGGACGGATGGCAGTCCTAGATTCCCAGACTGTGACTAAAAGCTTTACTGTTTGTACTTGGTGGACAACCTAAAGGTGTATTACCAACGAAGTTTAGGATTGAAGAGTTCAGGCGTGCAGACATTTTATTAATCTGATTTTTGAGAAAAACCCTCTTACAGCAGATTGTTTGTTCGCGATACCCAGGAGCAAAGAGCAATCGTACCGGCTAGTTCTCACTGTATGAGGCAGGTGCCGATATCATATTATCTGCATATTAACTCAATAATAAAGGAAGCGCTACACTTTTCTGAGGATAGACTTACTCAATAAAAATAAGGTGATTCCTCAACGATTCTGCCGATGACTTAGTATACATGTTGGTCGAACATGCTTTATTTAGCGGATTCAGAAACAACGCATTAAGTCGATCATGGATATACAATATACAGGGTGTTTCAGTTTATTGTTGCATAACTTTAAGATTCGATAGAACTTTCAAAATTAATGCATAAAGTCTATATAAATATAGGTCGAAAAATGTGTGGCTTCCGAAATATAGGGTGTTTAAATTTACTTTTTAAAATAGTTTTTTTAAAATATTTCGAACAATATTTGATGTATAACAGTGAAAACTGGTATACGAGGGTTTTTTGGTACGACAAAACGAACCATGGGCATAGTTTTACTGTAGCCGCTAGAGGGCGCTCTCTACCGTACCTGTAGTGTATTAAAATGACCTAAAAATTTTTCTTAGTGCAATTTTTTGCTTTTTGAATAAAAAAACTGATTCTTCGCACTTTTCTGCATAAAAAAGCTTTCCTGTGAGTTTTCGTTATAGTTAGCCGTTTTTGAGATATTTCGATTTTTAAGGTTCGATGCATTTTTAATTATTTATGGGAAAATAATATTTTTTGTTACATTTTCGATTTGGGCATTACAAGTAATCAAGATGATCGTTTAGATTGTGTTTTTAAACACAGCAATAATTCCTATCTCCAAATAAACACAAAAAACAGAATATTAATTTGTTTAATTTTACAATATTATTTTTAACAAATTAAATTAATTATTTACAACTAAAATGCTATTGGATAGTTAGGACAAACATACAAAATCTAAAGTAGTTGCTCGAAATGTAAATCCAATTGTTCAATACACAATTCACATCTACGAATGATCGAACGTGGTATAGCATTATTCAAATAAGGCCTTATTTCATCACATGCATTCCTGATTCTGTCTATTAGCATATCTCTTGTGGTTACGAGAGTCTGGTATACTTTTTCTTTTAGAAATCCCCACACAAAGAAATCTAATGGATGTAGGTCAGGGGATCGTCGAGGCCAGGCGACTGGTCCTCCACGGCCGATCCATCTTTCTGGATGATTTTCGTCCAGCCAGTTTCTAACTATTCTCGAATAATGAGCTGGACATCCATCAATCTGGAACCAGGCCAATCTTCTTAAATCTAACATAACATCATCCCACATATTTGCATATTTGCCTTTAAAAATTCCAAGAAGGTCCTTGAAGGCAAAAGGTAGGGTCCAAATAGTCGATTACGATAGATACCAATCCACACGTTCACACCAAATTCATGCTGAAAATTTCTTTCCCGAACTGCATGCGGATTTCCATGCGACCAAATATGTTGATTATGAAAATGTACCACTCCACGTCTAGTGAAGCATGACTCATCGGTCCATAAAACGTTACTTAAAAACTCCCTATTATTATCAGTTCTATTAAGAATCCACTGACAAAATGTGATTCTTCGTTCTCCGTCCCCTGGCTGTAGTCCTTGCACAGGTTGCAAATGGCAAGGACGTCTATGGTCATTTCTAAGAACACGGTGAACATGGCTTGCTGAAATTCCCAAGGCACCAGAAACTCTCGCGAGCGAGTTGGATGTCGTCTGCTTGGAAATCTTCGTGCGTATTCTCTGGCTGCATCTGCTGCTGTTCCATTTACAAAGCCATACACAAAATAAATATCCGGTAACTCTTGATTGGAGAATAAAAATGGCATTTTTATAAAACCTACAAAAAAAACAGGTAAAAGAAACTAAATTTCGTGCATTCACAATTGCAAAAAAACGTTTCAGGTTTGAACCGACAACAAATCTAACTGTCAACTAATTGACGTTTAACCTTATTCTGCTTTCAATTTCAAAAATATTTGCAGGAACAGTCTACTTCTAAAAATTATCGAGATACTGACTTTTTAACGTTATTTTATCATAAATAATTAAAAATGCATCGAACCTTAAAAATCGAAATATCTCAAAAACGGCTAACTATAACGAAAATTCACAAGAGAGCTTTTTTATGTTGAAAAGTGCGAAAAATCAGGTTTTTTATTCAAAAAGCAAAAAATTGCACTAAGAAAATTTTTTCGGTCATTTTAATACATTACAGGTACAGTAGATAGCGCCCTCTAGCGGCTACAGTAAAACTATGCTCATGGTTCGTTTTGTCGTACCAAAAAACCCTTGTATAGCAATTTTCACTGTTATACATCAAATATTGTTCGAAATATTTTAAAAAAACTATTTTAGAAAGTAAATTTCGGAAGCCACGCATTTTTCGACCCATGTTTATATAGACTTTAGGCATTAATTTTAAAAGTTCTTTCGAATCATAAAGTTATGCAACAATAAACTGAAACGCCCTGTATAAAACAAAACACTGCAAGCTATAGAGCAAACTATGAAGTAAATGAATACATAATTAAGTTTCCTACCACGCCTCGTCTAAGCACTCGCATCAGAGGCATATCTATCTTGATTTTTTTCAAAGGCACTCTGTTTCTACTAATACAAAGTGGCAGAAGCCACTGTGCAATTTTGATAATCAAAACTTAGCGATCGGCCCTGAATTTTAATTCAATTCATTGTACGTCTGGTAGCAGCATGTTTGAGGGATCCTCCAACAAACTCAACGTATACCTTAACAGGAACTACACACGCTTTTGAAAAGCGTTATGAGAGTAGAATTTCGAGATACGGTATTCGCATAGCGTGACAATTACGACTTGACATTTTTCGCAAAAGCCTTATGTAGTACATATTCAACCTTCAAAGTTAAAATACTCAAAGACGAATCATCACAAGTACATTTTTTAAAATTAAAAGGTCCTATCTTCAGTTACTAAAAACAATGAACTTTTAATTATAGCATTATGTTGAATCTAGGACATTTCAAATGTCAAGAACCATTAAGCTGTTTGGTCTGTAGCCCGTGAGGTCGGAATCTCCTAGGTTGACTTTTTAATTAAAATTTTGTTCTTATGCAAATTTTTATTTTGTTTTCAGGTGTCATCATAAGTTTTCCTTCCTTTCCTCATAATTTTCATCCAGCAACAAATTCATGGGCAACTAAGAAAATATATCACCGAATCTAGGACTGAAAAGTCCATTCAAATGTACAAGATTCCAATATGGCGTCCATATGAAAAAACAAAGTTGGTGATGCAAGACGAAAGAAGAAATGTCGAATTGAAAACTCGACTACGCCATCTTGTAGAGGGAATACGTTACAATGACAAGGTACAATTTATTTTGAAATCCCATCTCAAATAAATTCAGAAATTATAAAAGTGATTGAATCTGGTATCCGAAATGAACTTAGGTTTGGCAGAGTCAATGTATGACACACTATATACTTTTGAAAACAGAATTTAAATTTATATTCATGTGTGCAAAAATCAAATATGGCGTCCATAAGAAAAAATAAGTTGATGCTGATGGACAAGAGACAAAACGTCATTATGAAGCTCTATTCACGCCTTCTTGTAGAGAAGAAAAAGTGGCATGGTAATGTGCAATTTATTTTTAAATCGTTTTACAATTAAGGTCACGAAAAAATAAAACGATTTTGGGAGAATTCGTTTTTTCCGTTTTTACCCGAAGTGCTTTGAATTTCTAGGCGGCACTTTGTTGGTTACCTAAATATGCAACTATGCCACCATTGAAGCAAATTCGCAACTCCTACAGTCGCCAAGATCCCAATGGTGAGGGTCGTATTTGAATATATTCCCTAGACGCCACTATTTGTCGGATTCTTTTTCATATATCTATCTAGGCTATCTACGTGTTACTACACCGATATTTCTGAAAATGAAGAACTACCAGAAAAGGACTTATTTCTTTTTCATACGAAAGCAGCTGTCACGAAGGCAAGAACTTAAGCACCGAAGTACTGCTATTGCTAAAAAGATGAGAAATATTTGATTGATCTGATTTGCCAGGAATACAGTCTCACAATACATCCTTCCACACAAGATAGCAGATTATATATTTCCTAACCCAATAAATAGTTTATGTTTTAAATTTGAACGTAAACTTCTGTTTGATGAATGACTACCCATTAGTGTAATGTATGCATACAATTCTATTTAAATGTTTCGTGTTTTGATAATGACCATACCATGGATACTTTGGCCTAGTAAAAAATCGGTTAAAATAACTGTGATTGATTTGTATATGTCTTCTGTTCCAGTGAGGCGTGAATATAAAATAACTCATGAACTCCTTTATCGTCCAGTGATTGCTGTTTCTTTCAGATATTCAACTTTTCATACTGTTACAGACTGAAAAATACGCAAACAATTCAGGTTGTTGGAGATAGCAATAATAGGTTAAATAGAGGCAGCCTAGATGTGCACAGAATGTGCCGATTACTGGCAGAACCCAGCCACTTGACACAATACAAACAAAGCAGATGCATCCAGGGCACTCCAAATAAGCAAACCATACAGTTGATATTTATTACCTCAACATTATTTCACATTGAAGAAGTAGCGTAAATAATAATAATAGACGTCTTTATTTATCCACAATTACATTGTAGTATAGCCAAATGCACCAAAAAATTATTAATCTGAATTAAAGATGGCATAAAAAAGAAATGAATGACTACGTAAATTATATGTTCGGAGGGTTGAGTAATAATGTTTTAACTTTTTTTCGAAAGACAGGTAATGAAAATTCTTTATATACTTTAGGAAGGTCATTATAAATAATAACAACATTGTAAGAAAAACTGCGTTTAAAAAGTGTAGACGTATGCAGGGGTATTCTAATATTATTTTCTCTGAGAGTTCTACAGTGAACATCATTATTAAATGAAATTTTTTCCTTCAAGTAATAAGGTTTAGACGTGAGCAGCAATTTGTGAACAAAAACTGAATAGTGATACTTGACCATGTCATTAATTTTTAACCAGTTTAGAACTGGATATTTCGCTGATACATTATCAAATTTACGTAACCCAAAAATGAATCGTATACAATTGTTTTGAATAACTTGAATAACGTTTTTAGTGAAATTGTCTAAACAAGTATAGTATACGATATTACAATAATTTAGTATAGATATGACCGATGCTTCACATAGTTTTTTACGCAACTTAAAATTTAGTAAATACCTGTTTGCTATAAGAGTGCGCAGCCGTAGGTAGGTTTTCTGAGATAGACTTTTAACATTTTCAATAAACCTTAATTTTGTATCAAAAACAACACCAAGATCTTTGCAGAATCAGAAAATTGCAAGATTTGGTTATTTATCTGAATCTTCAAGAGCTGTGTTACATTGTATGTTTTTCTTTGTGCGCAAAATAATAACATTTTAGATTTTTGTGGATTAATAAGTAGATTGTGAGCTAAAGAGTATTTAATTAATTTATTAACATCGTTTTGTAAAATTTGAGTAGTATTATCGACATTATCTGGGTTAAAATAATGAAGCAATTGCGTATCGTCTGCAAATGACTGGACATGAGAATTATCAATACTTTTGCTTAAGTCGAACGTATATATGAGGAACAGAAGCGGCCCCAATACAGAGCCCTGAGGTACGCCTGAGGGAATTATTGTCACTTCAGACATTTCTTGATTGAGAAAAACACACTGAGTTCTTTGATGAAGGTAACTGTCGAAAAATGAAAGGGATACACTGTCAAGACCTATGTAATTTAATTTAGCAAGTAATAATTTATGATTGATGCTGTCAAAGGCTTTCGAATAGTCAATAGAGATTAAGGCTAGTGCTATTTTCTTATCTAAGGCACTTAAAATATTGTCTTGCAGATTAAGTAGGGCAGATGTTGTACTACAATTTTTTCTAAATCCGGATTGAGTGTCGGGAAGTATAAAGAATTTTTCCAGGTAAGCGGTCAATTGGAACTTTATAATTTTTTTCTAAAATTTTGGTCAAAATTGGTAATAAACTGATAGGTCTGAGATCATTATACTCAGTGGGTTTCATTTTTTTAGGAATTGGAATAATTAGAGCTTGCTTCCATGTGTTTGGAAAGTAGCCTTTTTCCAAACAGTCGTTATAGATGTGGATGATGTGATGGAGAATAACTGGCAGGCAAAGCTGGATCATTGACAGGGATATACCATCAATTCCCTTCGCGTATGGAAATTTTGTTAACCCGATGGTGTGACACTAAAAGAGAGCTAGACAGCTCGCCTGTGCGAAAGGGTTCCGAGACTGTCTGTTAAAGAAAAGTCGTCGATCAGTCGGACTGCCCTCCCCTAGATAGCATCAGGCATGGATAATGTAATCTGGGCCTTGTAGATGGTGTGCAGATAGGTCATGCGGAGGAAAGTACTTCTTATCCTCGAAACAAATTGCCTCAGATGCCGCTATTGACGGTAGGTGTTCGTGATAGATCAAGTACTCGGTGATCTGGACTCCCACTAGCCGAGATAAATAGCTCTTTGGCGGAACTCGGCCATCCATTGAAACTGGATGAGCGCTAGGATGCTGTTTATTCGTCAAGGTACAATACTGTGTCTTGGAAGAATTAAACTGTACAAGATGGTTGCGTCTCCAAACAGTGATAACCTCAAGGTCTCTTGTCAGAGAGGAAGTCGCTGCTAGTGTTCTTTTTTCCAGCTCATCGGCAGCGATCGGCTTATCACTCTGGATTACTGCTGTGATCTGCAAAGCTGTGAATTGGATTGATCGTACAAGAAATGAGATATTTGATATGTAAAGGGAATAATGTCGGAGCCAAGACCGATCCTTGGGGAACACCCGCGTTGACGTTGTACACAACAACTATCCCATCGCTATTTTCTGCACAATTTGCAGCCGGAGCTAGGTTTGTGAGAACACGGTGGCAATATTCAGAGGGCAGGATATAATATGTCCAAAAATAACATTTCAAATTAAGGTATCGATCTTTATCCATATACAAATATTCTAGTGACTTGAGCTACACCAGTGCAGTGGTTTAGAAACCGATCTGTTTTGATTCCTAAAGAAGAAGGATGGAAAATACGCTCTACGCCACTGGCTTCTTCGAAACGTCTAGGTATTGCATTTTTAATTAAGGGGAAATTTTACAGCAAGATAATTTCAAAAGTTTGACATTGACACATTGAGATGAAGGGGAGCGACTTGAGTAATGTCTAAATTGCAGTCAACAATGTTGCAAGCATTGTGGAGTGACATTGTTGCGTGACTTGAATCGATTTCCTTTTCGTCAATGTGCGTGCACCTGAAGCGTGTAATGTCACCTCCATAAAACATTATTTTAAAGTTCATTCCTATCTAATCCCCAGCCAGTACCGTCAGTGGCGTTTATGGTGGAGAGACATCTTAGAGCCCTCCCAACTAGCAAAGTAGTGGTATAAGCTTTTGGTAAAAGAACCGTTCAGCCATAAAAGCTCTGTATTGTTGCCTGAACACCAAAATGCTGGCTTAATGTTGTGTGGAATGGAAATTTGCTTTCTGCAACATTTGCTCCAAAATGAGGTGTTTAAAATATTCTTATAGCATAGTTATACAACACCTTATAGGGCAAATTTTTAACTGTTCCATAAACGTTTATACAACTATTTTATACGGCATATTTGCAAGTTAGTCAAAATGGTTGTGTTATGGCACCCATGCTAACGTTTATAAAACAAACCCGAGCCTTGTTGCCTTGCTGTGCAATTTACTACATTAGCCAACAAACTGCTCCCAACCGAAGCACTTATACAACTGTTACATATGCTAAATGTGTTGGTAAACAACTTCACCATAACCTAACTTTCTGCTGCCATATTTTTGTTAAAATATCATAACCAAAGTTTTAAGACAAACAACGCTTGCATATCGGTTCAAAAGGTTTTATCAACTGTTCAAACAGAATATATAGATCTGGTACAAATTCTGGGTAAATCATTCGACTCTGTCGGTATTTCATTTCAGACGTTTGTCAAATTGTTGTATAACACCTGCAGGCAACACGAAAATATTCTAATAACCTAAAGACAACATGGACGATGCCATGATTGTACACAACCACCCGCCATATTGGGCAAACATTTATTCCTCTATTTAATATTAAATAATTATATTTCAGTTCGAAATTATAGATATAAAGTGATAAACATTAGTGCAATTGTGTCTAAATGTAGGATTTGTGGAAGATTTAACGCAGATAAGTTCAGTTTTCCATCTTAAAAATCTAGACATACTTTTGATCATTGTCAAAATATGAATCAAATACGAAGCCCGTAGAAATTGGGTAACTAATTTGCACGATAATCACAATAAAATTTGCTGCGCAAGTAATTCGATAGCCCTATGTTATATCAAATATGTAAGTAAACAAGATGACTGTAACGTGTTAGTTATATATTCTTCACTTCGTCTATACAATACATAGGAAATAGTTTGGTTGCAATAAAGTAGAATCACGTAAGAGAATAGTTGTATAGTTGACAAAAACTTAATCTTGCACTGACGCAAATGTCCTATAGCGGCTGAAAGAGGCTTACACTTTTGTTTTATAACTGTTACCTGCAGCCCTTATACAACCTCTTAAATGACTGAAGTGTCCTATTAGGTGTGCCCATTCCGCTTGTATAGCTGTTCTAAGAGGGTTTTGCTAATGTTATTACAGTATACAATGCTGTTTAAGGAATACTGTATAATCATTCTTGCAACTCTAATAGGAGTGATAATTGTTAGTTGGGCTATGTTTACAGGATCATTTCTCAATAACCCCTTCTTCTTCAAGGGGTCATTTTCAACTTCAAAAATATTTTGATTCACAGCATTGAAGGGCGTGTGTGGAGATCTGGAAAATTTGATGATCTCCATCTACCAATTGTTTGCCAATTTGATCTTCATCCTTATCACATACGGTGAAAGATAACGACAGCTTATCTCGTATATTCAATGGAGTAGTAATAGTAATATTCATTTGTCTCCAAAATACACAACCATTACAATTAACAAATAAAATTTGAGTAGGGTGGCTTTTGTGCGCGGGTAAACGATAAACAGAAAATACTTATATACTTGCGATGACGTAACACAATAAAAGTATTCAGGTTCATCAAATAAAAGTACTATCTAATGGATATGAAGAGAAGAGTTAGTACATGATTTCGAAAGCGAAAAAGGTAATTCTTTGGAACAAAAGACACCAAATAGTGTATTCTGCTTCAAAAACAATCTTCCGATCTTATTGACTACCGAAGCACCTATTTTTCTCACGTTTCGCCCTACAGCCGCCACTGTTTATACTGCCCTACTAACAAAGACCCCGTATCTCCAAAAATTTCAAGAACTTAGATATTTGCACCAAACAAATAATCATGCTTTATGCTACATACTTACATGGAGAAAACCCCACCCCGTGTTTTAAATTTTTAAATGTTTTCTGAAGGAAAATAGTTTCACCGTATACGCCAAAAATTTCATTTACACTTAGTATGTACTCAGTTGATACGGGCTTTTATCTAAGGGAAATCGATACGCGAAGTATTTTCTAAGGAATAAAGCAGGTCCGCTATCGGCTCTGTCCAAGGTCAGGTTTTCTCTAAGCATTCTGCCTGATAAATCGTCACTTTATTGATTTGTTTCGGGATGTTTATTATAAACTGAATCCCTCCACATTTTTCATTAATACATATATCAGTTAAAAATTGTCTTAATATGTATAAAAGTGTTGTTAGTGGCAAGCATACAAATATTGTGCTTTGGTAGGTTTCCCTTTATAATAGTTATGGGTTTCCTAAATTTTATTTTTGTCTCAATTCTTTGGTGATTAGTTTGATGATAAATTAACAGAAAGTTTATCTTTTTGTGACCAAAACATATGTTGTGTGTTATGTGTTATATCTCAGTCGTTATTATTATCACTGGCGCGCTGTTTAGCGGGAAAAAGTCTAGTAGGGCCAATTTTATACATATTATTTTGCAATACTTGGTATCAGTATCCCCAAAAACATCCAATAAGAAAATATAATAATAAATAATACGATATTAAAATATATATAAAATGTTTGTCTCTTTGCGCAGATATAAATTTTTATCATAATTAAATAGTTAAAACCAAGCATAAGCCGAATTTGAATTATACGTGGTTTTAACTAATTATTCTTAGCATAATGCGTTGCTTTCATAGCCCGTATATCGCATAACTAAAAGCTGTGGCATAGTTTTGCATATTCCTTGCTTTGAAATGGTTGCTATGATATAAATTATTATGATGAATGCTCTTATTTTATTAGTCAAGTAAAAGTACAACGAAAAGAGCAAAAATCTTTAACAGCGGTTTTCCCAAAACTTGTTCAAGTGGACATACGGGGGTCTCTCTTGATAGGGCAGTATAAAAGTCTAATCATAGCAAATTACCCCGAAATAGTTGTGTCAAAACACGCCTCGGTTTTCGGCCATAACATTTTTGCTATTAGTTCGATCTTTTTACGTGTCATCTGATTTTGTATGTGTCACAAATACCTAAAAATCTTATATCAAAAGTTTTTTCGTTCCTGTCATCACTTTCGTTTAATCCCAAAAAACACGTTTTCCCATTCTTTGTTGTCAAATAAAAAGTTTTCTTACAAAAATTGGTGAACCCATTTTATGCGTCCATGTTTTAAATACCCCCTTCAACAACTTGCACCAATAAAACTAGACCTAACAATTATTAATTATTTCGCAAACCAGGGGTATTTTCGTCTAATATGATAAGATTATAACCAACAACTCTTCCTTACTTATAACACTGATTTAAAGGGAAAGGAAGCGTCTGTAGACCTCCAAATTACTTTGATCCCCCCAATCCAACGCTTGGTGCTGTATAGGGGAATTATGAAGGTGAGGTCGACCATATAACACTGAGGAAACTTCCTTTGGGGATCGTCAAGGCGTTTTGCCCACAGTAATTTACAAGACGGGATTCAAATGTTATCTCGCCAAAGTTTGTCCTTGACATGCGATTCGTAATCATTAACGAGATGTCCTCCTTCCCGGCGATATGGTCCCTTTTGGAATTGATAATCTGTGGACTTCATAGAGATTGGACTTTCATTCGTCCACCATCATAATTGCTTGTTTATTTCAGCTTCCGCAAATTCCATTCTTTTGAAAATGAGACCAAAGGAGTTAAAAGCAAAGTAAGTAAAATAAAATATGAACTATACGCTGTGTAAATGAAAGTCTCGTCTAATTAGCATACCATCCGAGGACCGATTCAACAATTATTATCTATGGAATAAATGTTTATACCATTATTTAGATATTTCCTTCATTGCTAATCTTTCACTTTTCAAGTAGGGATGAACTAAGAGGTACTAGCATTGTTTAGTCGAAATACTACTGTGATGAAAAAGTAAAATTGTCATTTAAGCTCCCGGGTATTAAGAAGGCAGGTAAGTTATTTTTCCCTAGGTTGGTAGGACTGTCTTTAACATTTGACAAGCATCTGTTTGTCAAGATATCTCCGAGTTACAAGTGTTTTTGTAAACAACCAAAAGTGTTTTTTTCGATTTACAATAGGTGATTTTGTTGAGGAAAGAACTTGCATCAAATTTTGTTTGCGAAACGAATATTCTTGTGCTGATACGCTAAGAATGTTGCGAAGTGCCTTTTGTGATCAAACTAAGGAACAAGAAGCGTTTATAAGTGGTACGAGTTCAAAGCGGGCCGAGAACGCGTTGAAGACGAACCGCGCCCTGGACGACCATCAACGACTACCGACGAGGACCATGTCCAACAAATCAAAGATTTGGCGCTTGAAAATCGTCGATTGACAATTAGAGACCTCGCTGATAGTGTTGGAATATCATTTAGCTCAGCCCAAATCATTGTGAAGGATCTTTTGTGTCTCAAACGCGTCAAGTCTCGAAGGTGCCAAAATCGCTCATTTTTTTGAAAAACGGCGTCGCGTTGATGTGTGAGAAACTTTGCTGTCTGACTATCAGGACCACTTGAAATGCATCATTACTGGAGACGAGACTTGGATTTACGCATACGACCCTAAAACCACCGAACAATCCAGCGAATATCGTGCAAAAGGTGAAGCAAGACCGAAAAGACAAAGTCAAGGTCATGTTGACAGTTTTCTTTGATTATCGTGGTGTGGTGCACTATGAATTCCTTCCGCCGGGCCAAACCGTCAACAAATAATATTATTTGAGCGTTATGCGTCGTTTGCGTGAAGCTATTCGTCTGAAACGGCCGGATGTATGAGCGAACAACTCTTGGTTCCTTCATCACGATAATGCGCCATGTCATACTGCAATGGTTCTTCGCGACTTTTTTGCCAAAAACTCGACTCATATCGTTCCGCAACCACCGTATGCGCCTGATTTAGCTCCGTGCGACGTCTGGCTAGCAAACCTAAAGGCCAATGCGGGACACCGTTTTGACACGATTGAGAAGATAACCGAATCGAAGAAGGTCTTGAAGACTATACCGCAAAAAGGACTATTCCGATTGTTTCGAAGACTGGAAAAAGCGTTGGCAAAAGTACGTTTTATCGGACGGGGATTACTTTGATGGGAATGGAATTGATTTGGAAGCATAAGTAAAGAATTTACATTTTATAAACAAGTTCACCTTACGTTTTGATCACAGTAGCACATAGACTTCCAAACAAGCGACTAATATTATGACTGTCTTTATTATGTTTATCTCTTATATTCTTATTAAGGTCAACACAGCTGCAATAGCAAATCCAAGTAATCAACGCCTTACATAATCACCTCATAACCGTTTATTCTATACATCACGTATTCATAAGCAAGTCCTATTAAGTCAAAAAACAAAAGCAGCCTGCACATTTACATGCCAAGCAATCGCATTTACGGGAATCTGCAGCACATAATGCACTTGTTGCAGAAACGGCTGCTATTAACCCAAAACAGTTCCATGCAGTCTAGTTGCCTTATTAAAAATTCAATTACATTTCTGCCATACAACTATATTACGTCCCATATATTCCCTAGGAGCATTTTCCAATCCGGTTTGACAAATAAAGCGAAAACTGGAAGAAAAATTTAATAAACGGAAGCTCATATTGGGGAAAATACTTCACATTTTTTGTTTGCTCTGTAAGATATACTAAGTGACATATAAATCCGAACACCCAGTTTCAATGGTTTTATTTTAATAAAATTTTGTATAAGTACTTAATGAAGCATAATAAGCAAATGATAAAAATTTCAAAATGATTGCACTGCTTTAAAGCTCTTTGACCGTTAATAATGTGTGGATGCACCCTGATGTGCTACGCATTCTCCAACGCGCCTAGGCATGCTTCTTATCAGGTGGTCAATGTCCTCCTGTGGTATCTCATTCCAGGCAGCCACCAACTCCTCTCGAAGTGCTTCTGGAGTCTGAGGAGGACGTTGCAAATTGAGCAATCTCCTACCCATCATATCCCACACGTGCTTAATTGGGGATAAGTCGGGAGATCTTGGTGGCCATGGTAACAATGTGACATCACTATGTTGAAAGAAGTCTATTGTGACTCTTGCAACATGTGGTCGGGCATTATCTTGTTGGAAAGTTGGATCTGCCAGGGTGTCAATATAGGGTAAAAGATGGGGTTCTAGAACTTCGTGGATATAACGCTGCGCGTTCACGTTACCTCTGATGAAGATTAAAGGTGACCTGGAACCATAAGCTATAGCACCCCAAACCATAACTCCAACAGTGTGATGAACATGTCTTTCAACAAAAAACTGTGGATTCCTCGTTTCACCACGTCGCCTTCTAACACCGGCACGACCATCGTGCATGCCTAAACAAAATCGAGATTCGTCACTAAAGACAATACTGTTCCATTCCTGATCCCAGAGTGACCGCTGTCTGCACCACTCAAGGCGATTACGTCAGTGTTCTCGAGTTAAAGGGAGGACCCATTGTGGCCGGTATGAAAACAAGCCAAAACTTCTCATTCGTCGGTAAACACTTCGCATGCCAATAGGTCTTCCGTGTTCTGCAAACCATTAATTTGCAATGTACCTGGTAGTGGAGAAACGGTCCCTTAAGGCCAATAATCTTAGACGGCGATCCTCACGGTCTGTTGTTATACGGCGGCGTCCAGTGCCCCTTGCTCTTTGCGTACGGCCTTCTCGACGCCATGCCTGACAACACCTAACCACAGTGTCTACACTTCTTTGCACTCTAACTGCAATTGCCCGAAAAGAAAGTCCAGCTTCCCGAAGTCCCACTATACGGCCCCTATCAAACTCACTAAGTTGACGAAATCGTACAGGTCTCCGTACTCTAGGCATCGTAACCGATCGTAAAGGATGTCAAGAACCAAAATCCGCCAACGTTGATTCTTTACTGCGGCTGAAATATTCATTTTTAGAGCGTTAGTGAATTAAAAAAAAAGCAGTATAAAAACCGGAATGTCCAACAGATAAGGCTGAAAATTTTTTCACTTGTTATTTACAGTAAGATAAATACATTCACCAACTTTTATTAAAACAAAACCATTTAAACTGGGTGTTCGGATTTATATGTCACTTAGTATATGTTACACTTGATACTAGACCTGTTTCTGTACGGGTTTGTGGCATCTGGAATGGCATACCACTATTTACACGATAATATCAAAACTCAACTAAAGCAGGTGGTACTATCTCGCCCTAAACCGATATCCTTTGACAATTTGTCACGTGCCAAAATCACGTAACCGTTTTTTTCCCTATTTATCACTTATCAGTAATTTGAATATCTCTTCATTGATAATAGAGTGCCCATTCGTAGACCAAACCCCTTTTCAATGATTTTCTTTTTGCAAATTTGATAGTTTATTGATTGTGTAATGTCACTCGTATTATATCTTTCTTTCTCAGCGATTCAGTATGGTATTGACGATCAGCAAAAAACTCTGCAGTTTTTCTCCGTTAGTTGGCTTCCTATAAAACATATCTTCTTCAAGGCCACTCAAGATTCCTTCCTCAAGAACGTTACGTAACTGCGTGATTCGCTTTTCTGTTTCGGTTGAGGTAGTGGTGCAGGGGTCGTTTCATCGTTTTCCGGACTCTGGGATAGTAGGGCCCAAGCTCCCATTCATGGACTAGCACCCTTTTCTTTTTATTGTGTAACTTAAGTTTAGTTATTTTTGGTGCTACGTCTTCCATTTTTTATGGGATTTTGACACTCGGCGAAACAGAAGAAAATCAGCGTCCTTTCTCCTCCAGTTAGTTGCATCGTTGCAGTTTTGCAAATTGGAAGCCATTCCCTTAAAAAAAACCAGATGTGAACAGGTTTTCTTTTTGTGTTACCACCATAATTTCTGGCGACGAGGCAAGCAGCCCCTGCCCAGTGATGTGCCACTACTGGCCACTTTTTGAGCGAGGACATCTCGGCCGCGCCTGACAAAGAAGACCTACAGATAAGTTTAGTATTTAGGCGCAAAATATCTGAAAATACTTCGGGCATATACCATGGTAGACGTTTCGCGGGGTTATCTCTAAAAATAATTTTGTCAGGTCGTATTTAAGATTTATAACATCTGTTCCCTTTTTCATTACTCGCACTCCAGCGGTGGAGCACATGTGCGTTTTTTTTTTAATCAATATATTGTGATCCAGTAATCCGTCACTGGCGCACTTATTCTCCGATTTATTGAGCTAGTGCCTAAATTTGCACGCCACTAGACAACTGTTTTGCTTGGACCAACCGTTAGATAGTATTTATCATTGTGTTTTATTAATTAACCAAAAAAGGGCGTGGCAAATTGAGTCAATGAAGAAAGCTCAAATCAAAAAATTCCAACTCTCCGTAGGTAGGCAAATAGGTACCAAACAACTGAACCCCGTTTTCTTCTGAAGCTTCATTTTGTTTTCTAAGAAATGATTTCATAGAGATTGGTGAGAAGAGCAAAAAATCAGTTTGGAATGTCAACAAGGAGGCTGGCTCATCGATACAGACCTTCTAAGAGTATGATATCGTTGGAATTCAAGAGACTTAAGTGCCCCGATTACTCTCAAGGGCAATTCCTTCGTATACCAAAATGCTGTTATCAGCTGAGGCAAGTACACTTTGCCAATAGAAAAATCATTATTTTAGATGAAAAGTGTTTCACTTTGAGTAGTTCTGAAATGAAGGGAAAAGAAATTTACAGATAAAATCCTTGTTTGGTACGCAATTTCTAACAGGGGTGTATAACCTTTTGTGGGAAAAGTGAGGGGTGAAGCTTTGAATAGTCAGAGCTATATTAATAACTGTCTTTCAAAATTGCTTCAGTTCATCTACGAACATCATGACCTAGCATCATGCCATTACTCAAGAGATACCCAAAACGACATACTTTTTGTTCCCAAAAACGATAATCCACCAAACGTGCCCCAGGCTCGCCCAATACAGGATTTTTGGGCTTTGCTGACTGTGTGATCACATGCGAAGGTATGTAGTCCACCAAGCTATGAATCAAATTTAACTCATCACAAGGTACGAGTATTGCGGGCAGATACGCCAATATAGGTTACTACAGAACCAGCTCACAATTATAATCCTGATTCCATACAAGCCTATTACGTAGACGACATTACAGTTGCTAATTTGTTGATAATATTTTATTTACGACTAGATTTATTGTGAATGTTATTTTCGGAGTGTAAATAATATTGCATTCAAAGTTCATTATTACCTACTGGTTATGCCAAGCAACATTCGTCATTTTACATACATTAATAGCTGGGGTACATGTTAACGTTACGTGAATCTTTAGCAATACACAGGTCTGCAAGGTTTCTCTGTTAGATAGCTAGAGGTCACTTTCAAACTACGAGTGCGAGCGGCTATTTTTAAGGATTATGTACGATCATCGATTTTACAAGTTGTTTGGATTGGATGCAAATCGTGGCGACTAAAAATTAACTACATTTTGATAAAGTAAATTATTACAACGTTTTTATTATTTAGGATAATAATTTTTTTAGCCTTTTTAAAAATATCGAATTTCGTTTTCATCATAAAATAGTCTAATAATCTTGTGGTCCATCTCGTTGGAGGTCATTTTTTATAATTTCTGTCGCCGAAGGTGACTTGGTGCCATTTTCCAGTGCTCTGGTGTAAGAACTCTGCGGCCCACCACCCGATTTTCTGATAGTTTCACACGCTGAATTGCGGATTAATATGGTGGTGGGGTTGGTTTTTATTAGAAATCGGCCCCCTTGGTGGTTTTTATTGTCGGAGCATTTTTCCCACCCTGTTGGGGATTTAACCGTGCAGATAATTACACGCAACCATCGAGCTGAGGGGAACCGCCTGCAAAGTTAGTCCAAGGCGAGTGTGAGTGGGACTCACGCCTGGGAGGAGCAGTTTCCCAATTTTTGGTCCTACCCTCCAGTTTTACCATCTGGTTTCACCTTAGGTTCTACCTTTGGGCGTACAGTAACACCTGGGACTCCCTGCTCTCGTTGCCGTAGGGGGATAGCCAAGCCTTTTAGGTTTATTGGTAACCATTTAGCCAGGGGATAACACGAAATAATTTTCTTAGCTTGTCCTCCAGGACCTCTCCTCAATTTTTTTGTCCAATAAATGTCTGTGCGCCTTTCGAGTTTGCGTCTCGCTAGACCCTTGGTTATTTCATTTCCTAGTTCTTTAGGTGACGCCCAAACCACAACCGCTGTGCGTCCAAAAACCAAGGTCTCTGAGGTCTCATATCCACCGACTGACATAGTTTTTGGTGGGATAACACTAATTCATTTTGTCATAATATTAAGCCAGTTACTGTTTGGAAGTGGGATTTAAAATTTTCTGGTAGTTTTGGACTTAGCTTTATAGCTTTTCTTCAAAAAGTTGAGGAACTTTGAATTTCCAGGGGAGTTAATAAACAAGAACTTTTTAGATGTGCTGCACCGTAAGCCGCAATTGTGCTCCTTTGGTAAATGAAGATTCATTCCACCCATCTTTATCAATCAGAGTTTCTGAAGTAATTGAAAAGCATCACGCTAACAGAACAACTGACTTTCAAAAATGTTACAATTTTGAAAATGCAGACTTCATCTCACTTTACAGCGGCCTGCTGTGGATATTTTTTATAAAACATTATAAAAAATATTTGATGACCATGTCCCACTTCATAAAGTTTTTCGTCATAAATATCCCGTGTGGTATACAAGGGAAGCTATCAAACTTGTTAAGCATAAGTTAAAACTACACAAAAGGCATAAATTAACCGGAATCTTAGCTGATTACGAACTTTTTAGTAATACCAGACTGAAATTGAAACAGAAAATTAAGGAAGATTATCTATGCTATCTTCAGCATATTCAAAATCAGTTAAAGCTGAATCCTAAATAATTTTGGTCATTTATTCGCCAACAAAACAGAACCTCTAGAATCCCAGCCAAGATGATTTATAAGAATTAAACGTTTAGTGATTCTAAAAGGGTAGTCAATGCCTTTGTTAGTTTTTTTGAGAGCACCCTCACTTCGGCTGACAGTGATGCCGAAGAGAACCTTAACATTCAGTCCTAATCTCATTGATGCATTGGATGTGAGTGTCGAGTCAATAAGGGAGGAAGAAATATTGAAAGCAGGAAAGAAATTAAAAAATTAACTAACGTCAAGTCATGATGAGATCCCTTCATTTTTTCTCAAAGATTGCATAATAGTTCTACTTCACCCACCTAAAGCTATTTTCAACCGAATTCTCAAGTCATCAACTTTTCCTGAAGTGTGGAAGATTGACAAGATATACCCTATACACAAGTCGCAACAGTTAAATGCTACAAGCACCTACAGATCAATTTCTATTCTCTGCAATCCAGCCAAACTCTTAGAAGCTATTTTACATGACCGTGTTTATGAGAGTGCAAAAAATTACATTTAAGTTTACCACCACGGTTTTGTACGTTCTTTATCAACTATTAGTAACCTTGCAATCTTCGACCAATATTTGTTCGAAACAATAGATCAACGGGGTCAGGTAGATATTGTTTATGTTGACTTTGCTAAGGTATTTGATAAAATCAGTCACAGTGTTCTGCTCCACAAACTTTTATCTTTAGGCCTTCATAGTTCCTTCTGAAATCTTCTAAAATCTTATCTGCATCAAAGACGGCAATGTATTCACATTAATTCAAACACATCTGGTTACTATGTTTCTACTAATGGAGTACCACACGGGTCCAATTTGGGACCTCTATGCACTTCAACTGGAATGCAATAGATTAATGTTTGCGGACGATCTAAAAATGTATGCGTCCATTGCATGACTAGAAGATCGTGCTACCCTGCAATCGCAGTTCGATGTTTTACATGACTGGTGTCTTAGAAATCATCTGCATTTAAATATCTCCACATGCAGAATAGTAACCTTCAGCCGACGTTCCACCATACTATATCCTTATACAGTTAATGGTACAGACCTTTCGAGAACTGACTCAATCAGAGATCTGGGCGTTTGCTTTGACAGTCAGTTAACATTCAACTCACATATTAATCAAATTATTATGAATGCGTTTCGATCATATGGCTTTATCATAAGAAGCTGTATGCTTTTTACTGATCTTTCAGCACTAACTTTATGGTATTCTAGTCTAGTCAGGTCGAAATTAGAATACTGTTCACTAATATGGAACCCAATTTACAATATTTATAAAACATGTATCGAAAAGGTTCAAATAAAATTTCTGAAGTACTTATCTTTCAAGCTTGATGGGGTATATCCACAAAGCGGTAGTGATTATGTGATGCTTGTGAACAGATTCAACTTTCAAACTTTAGAGAGCCGTAGAGGTCAGGCATCTGTTTTGTTTTTGCATAAACTACTAAATGGCAAAATTGACTCTGTTGACCTGTTATCACAGCTAAATATCTTTGTACCGATACTTAATGCTAGAGATCATTACACTTTTTGATGTAAAAGAGCTCAAACAAATATATTAATGAAAGCACCTATTACTCAAATGTGTGCAACCGCGAACAAACTGTTTTGTAAATGGTGTATGCTGTTGGGCAATATATGCTTTATTCTTATTATTATTATTATTATTATTATGAACTTTTTGGGGGTGATGCTCTCAATTACTATCACTTATTTCAGAACATGCGAGTGATTTTAATAGTTTAGTTTTTTTTTTGATGGAGGAAGATTTTGTTACTTCTTATTTAAGTGATAAATTATTGCAGCAAATTTTACGTCGCATGCAGGGTAGTGATGAGCCTGTCGAAAAAATAGACAACTGTCTATTAAGAGAAGTCCTATATTTTTTTGAAACAATGAAATTATTCTGTATTGGTCATACCACTGCAGAGTATATTTGTACTTCTGCAATCTGCGGATGTATTTTTGTGTACCATATACACTTCGAAGTTGAGCCATTTATTTTAACAGTGAGTAGATCTGATCAAAAGAAATGTTTTTTCCTTTACCATTTTTCTGGTAAAATTAAAGTAACAAAGTTATAGCCCTTTGGAAGTTTGAGTACCGCCCTGTCTCCATAATAATATCATGTGCTCGTGTTTGGCAACAACGGATATAATCCGCCTTATCGGTTCATCGCATCGGAAACAAAAAAGCGAAAGAATTTGGAAAGATGTTTTTACAATTATTTTATTCAGTTCAGTTATACATACAGTTAGTGTCAGTCGGTAACGCGTGTGAATAGTGTCTGTTGCGTGGCTCAAACGAAATAAAAAATGGCACATGTTTATGCGGATCGGTTTCCCAATCGAGTGCAACCAACCCCTCGTGCCTTTGTTAATGTAGTACAACGGGCTCGTGAATCAGGTGACTTAAGACCTCACAGGGGACCTCACGATCAAATACAGGTCCGCACTGAAATACTTGTCGGGAGGATACTTTATAAAACAAGGTAAAAAATTTTTTTATTTTTTTTTTTATTTTTACATACATATTTTTGTTTATCTTCCTTCTACAATCATTATCTGAAAATTAATGACTCAACTTCAAAATCTTTTCCAGGAAAAATTGGCCCCAAAATAACTGTGTTGGCACCTTTAACCGCTCAGACTGAAACCATCGATGACTTTCAGAACCGATAAGAGCCTAACACAACAACGGCCCATCAATATTCAATATCTTTATTATGCGTCAAAACCGCGTAGACGTAAAGTTATTGAGGTTCAGGAAGGTGAGCAGGTCGAGTGAAAAATGATTAACGACCATCTACCTAATTAATTAATAACGGAGGACTTTCATCGATGCCGATATAATCGTTTATTTGAACCAACTCGTAATGGTATCCTTGAGCACACAACGATTGGTTGATTATTTTTGCTAGCTGTAGTCAATATAATGCAGGAAATAGTTGACTAGACGCTAATAGATTATTGGCATTTGATAGAGATCGCGCAGCATTTGAGAAACATTGATTCAACAGTACATCGTTTGGATGCTACTGGGTCAAAAACCTGTGTTGAATTTCTAAAAAACTGGTCTTTTAGAATTTTCTCCAGTAAGTTCGGTAATTTCACAAATTACGGTGATTCATCAAGAATCAACTGTACGTACATTATAAAAATATCTATGTTGCTTCCAAAAGGTATTTGATAGCTATACACATAGGACACGCTTTTAGCATCATTTTAATTTTCAGTCAACATTTTTAGGGGGATGTCTAACGATTCAATGAGGTGGTCGAGGGAGTGGATCGAATCGAATCTCACCTAGTCTCACGATTTTTCCCCGCAAGATACAGAGTAGTAGTCACTCTCAATACCAAGCTTGACTCACCGTGCACTGAAGTAGAACAGATACTAACGGGTGATTTTTTAAGACGTATAGGATTTGATTTTCAAAAAAAAGACAAAAAATCTGAAAAAACGATTAAACCTTTATTTGAGTCGATAGAACGGTCGATATAATTTAATGTTTAAAGATTATTTCATGTAAATGTTGGCCGCGGCTCCGCTTTAGATGGCCCATGCGCAAGGTCCAATTTTGGCACACTCTCTCCAACATATCGGCCGGTATCTCCGAAGAAATGCTTCAATATTGGCTTCCAGTGCATCACTCGTTGCTGGTTTATCCCTGTAGACATTAGACTTAACATGGCCCCACAAGAAATAGTCCAAAGGCGTTGAATCACACGATCTAGGCGGCCAATTGACGGGCCCCAAACGTGTGATAAACTGTTCACCGAACTCGCCTCTCAATAGGGCAATTGTTTCGTGTGCGGTGTGGCATGTGGCACCGTCTTGTTGAAACCACATGTCAGCCAAGTCCGGCTTTTCCATTTTGGGAAAAAAAGTTTGTTATCATCGCACGGTAGCGCTCGCCATTCACAGTTACGTTCCGGCCATTGTCGTCTTTGAAGAAGTACGGCCCGATGATGCCACCGGCCCATAATCCACACCAAACAGTGATTTTTTCGAGATGCATTGGTCGCTCTTGCAATGCTTCTGGCTGGTCTTCACTCCAGATGCGGCAATTTTGCTTGTTTCAACCAGAAATGAGCTTCGTCGCTGAACACAGTTTTTCGATAAAAATGTGGATCTTCCTCCAACTTTGCCAGTGCCCATTCACCAAATTGGAAACGTTGTGGGAGGTCGTGTGGCTTCAATTCTTGCACCAGCTGTATTTTATAAGGTTTTACACCCAAATTCTGTCGCAAAATTTTCCACGTAGTGGAGTAACAGAGGCCCAATTGCTGCGAAACGGCGGCGAATCGACATTTTACGGTCATCACTAACACTGGCGGATACAGCCGCAATATTTCCTTCAGTTCTCACTCTACGTCTACGTGTTGGTGGTTTCATGTCCAATAATGTAAACTGAGTTCAAAATTCAGTCACAAGCTTCCGAATAGCTCCCTCAGTAGGCCGACCAAATTGCCCATAAATTGGAAGCAGTGCTCGATGCACTCTCTTAACCGAGCATGAATTTTGATAGTAAAATTCAATAATTTGCAAGCGTTGTTCGTTCGTAAGTCGATTCATGGTTAAATTATAGACCAAACTGAACAAGTTTGACAATGACACAAGACACGATTCACGCGTCATCTGTCAAAAACAGTGTTGCCAAAAAGATACTAGCAAAAAAATCACTCATTATTTTATTATTTATTAAATTTGAGCATTCAAGTATTTTATGGTTCAGTTCTTCACTGTGATTTTAGACTAGGATTTAAGCAGACTTAAGTACTACTCCTAAATAAAAATAATGACGCAAATTGTAGTAAATAAGTAAATAAAATAGAATAGGTATGTTGAAAAATCTGACATGTGGAGAAGTGTCGAGCAAATGTCACGATTCCTCAACAGGGGGGAAGGGGACCAGAAAATCGTCAAAAATGTCTCACATGATTATTCTAAAATGCCATGAATACTATTTCATTGTCAAAGATATATTTTGATAAATCTCACGCGAGACTAGGATCGGGGGAAGACGGTCGAACAAAACTTATAATTAATCAGCACCCCACTATTTCAGAAATTCACAAATACTATTAAATTCTTAAACCCAAAGTTTGATATCTGCGATACGCTATAACAAGCCTCTATTGCACCAACATTACCCATGAATAAAATAAGAAGCTTCCAGTCTTAATAGTAGCAGCAACTTAGCAATATTACATAGCTTTCAATACAGCTTTATGGAGATAGAGAAGATGACCAGAAGTTTCCTTATATTGGTTCCAAAACCTGCGTACTTTCTTCTGCTTCTCCTGTGTCACATTGTTAAAGCTACCAAACATCCGCGATTCCATTCGTCTATAGGGCGACTAATACGTATGTGATCTACTCACCCTAAAGTAGAATGTTGAAGGTACTGAGATACCAGGGCCATGTTTAAAGCAACAACCAACACTCTTGGACAGTCCCCCACTATGCCGCCATTACGTTTCATGCTTTGTCGGTTTTGGTTGTGTGGTCATTCTGCTTTGTTTGTCGCCATGTTGTTTGTTGAATTAGGCGCGCTATTCAAAACCGCCGGCAGAACCTTCTCCATAGCGGTGTCTTCTGCTTCACGACAACGCTCGACCTTACGTTGCAGCGAGAACACAGATGCAAGTGGACAAGTCACGTTGTAAATAGACAAAAATGCTTATGGTGGCTGTGTTGAAAAATTAAAAACAGCTCGTACTTTAGCTTTTGATGCAATTTATGTTCGTACATAAAGTTGCTGCGACTCCATTATAGAATAGTTCTTACTTAAAAAATTACCCTCGTATCAAGCTCGCGATTTGCTTTGATCCAGGTATCCATACAATGAGGACGTCTGTCCGGTAACGATTTCCAAATAGTCCTACATCGGCACCATTTTGACAAAAATAAATCAGGCAGCGTTTAGTAAATAAACCACATGAAAAATGAATATGGATCTTACCAAAAATGCTCGCTTTTTTTTCATTCGACTGCTTATTGCGGTTGGTATTTGCCCGCATGCCTCAGGGTTTTCCAAATTTCTTGCTTCAACAGAAATGTTTACCCAATCTTGATATAATCATTTCACCCATTTCCACGCGATGCTCAATGATTATTTTTGTTAGAATTAAGTGAGCACATAAATATTTTATGTATTCTTTGAACAGTCACAATGACCCGGCAAACGAAAACGTTCCTTGCAGCAGGGTCTATGAATAACCACTTATTTACCTCTGCTAAAATCGAGGCTCAAATTGAAAGGAGAATATACACGGCGTAAACGTTATGATAGTTAGGTATCATTTAAATGGATGATAGAGGGGGTTAGAAGAAGAAAAAAGTTTCATATAACATGGGGGTCAAAACGGCATTTTTTTATAGAAAAGCGACTTTAAAGTAAAATAATATCTGACTACGCCGCAATGCCAGACGCAAATTACGACGGAACGCAGTGTAATTAAAGATGGAGTTTGTTATTTTTGGCTTTTAGGTATTATTTCATTATTTGGTAATGTACTCGTAAAATGCAAACAATTAAAAAAACGGACTTACCACTAGCTCAGCGCTTCACCTGGTGTGTGAAAGTCTATTGAGGGTATTAAAAAATCCACTTATAACTAGGGAACACAATTTTGATACATACATCATTTTTCTTTTTAAAACCCACACTGCACCTTTTTGTATCTAAAGGTGTTCAAAATGTCGTCCTCCACCTTCCACACAAGCTTCATTACAACGAATCCAGTTTCTTCTTACTCTAGGTCCTCGAAGTTGTCCATTTATTATTTCAGCCGCATTAAAAATTTTTTCGCGAAGTTGTGCATCAGTTATTATTGGACCAGCCCTATAAACTAACCCTTTAAGTTCTCCCCGTATACAAGAAATCCAACGGATTGAGGTCAGGAGATCTAGCCGGCCATTTCCGAGGATCAGAGGCATTTTGACTGATCCAGCGATTTGGATAATGTTCATTCAAATACTGAATGAAGCCCCTAAAAATGTGTGGTGTTGCTCCGTCATGAAGAAACCACAATTTCTGGCTCCGCTATAATGGCTTGTTGTCTAAGGTCTGTTCCAAAAGTTCTGGTAGGTTCTTGGCTAGAAAGCTAATGTATCCTTCTGCTGACAACTTTGAGGGTAACTCAAAAGTGCAAATTACCTGATCGACAAGAATACCCGCCTAAATATTTATTTTAAAAGGATGTTGGAAATGACCTTCACGAATGGTATGAAGATTTTCTTGAGCCCACGTGTAAGTATTATGGAAATTTAATATGTTTTTAAATAAATACGGATTTTCAATGTTTTTGTGCAAAAACCACTGACGGGATGTTAGTCTGCGAGGATAGTCTTCTGGTAACAAGGCCTGCACTCGTTGTACATGGTAGAGATAAAGCAAATTTTTCCGTAGGATTCTATGGACTATGGTATGCGATAGTCCTACGCGGCAGAATAATTCCCGAGTAATGATATCCGCATTGATTTCCACGATATTTAAAATTTGTTCCTCCTGCTCTACAGTAACCTGTCTTCCACGAGTGCGAATATTAGTGGGCTTAACACTTCCTGTATCTCGAAGTCTTTGGTACACTTGCACAAAGCTCCTGTCTGGGTGTACCCGTTGGCGATATCTGTCGCGACAAATTTAAGCTGCAAGATTTGAATTCTGACGAGCTTCACCGTAAACTAACAACATGTCGGAAAACTCTTGATTCCAAAACATTGTAAACAAATACGACGACGTACGCGAACAAAAACAAAACACGCCCGATGCCCGATAACTAACCACTGTTACCATTTGCGATCGATTGCCGGTTCGATAAGAGTGATGATGACGCGCTGTTGTCATGTGTGTTTTAAGTATTTAATCTAATGAAATTTACTTACTGACTACAAATTTTGGCTTAACTGAGAAAATCTTAATGCCATTTATTTGTTAATTACCCAATTTAAAAATGTTTTAGATTAGGTTATAAAAATTAGTATGATTCTGGTGATTGTGGTCGATATAAAGCACTTAAAGTTTTAAATCATAAAGCTATTTACACAAAAATCTATTGACTTTTGGACCATGGGTCATATGATCCTTTTGACTTGTTTTGACACCCCTATTACTCATTTCGATAGCTACTACCATAACGTTTACACCCTGTATTTATTATGTTTTCAATAACAACAAAGCTTTAGTAGGACCTCGTAAAGCTAAAAAATAGTACCTAATTTGTAATCCACTTGGTTATTGGACATAAAGCTCTAAGAATGTATGGTATCTGCATCATAACCTGACCGACAAAAATTAGTGTACGTGTTATTTAGATCGAATCGGATAACTGACGGCCTGAATTTATCACAGGGTATTTTTCGGAAGCCACAATAAATGTTATTTTTTTCTATGTGTATGTGGAATTCGAGTATAAATTTTATTCAAAACACATTTGAGCTATTTTGTTGGGTCCGATTTCCAGTTATTAAATCCTATGCCTTCTTGCTTCATCTTCAATGATTTTGTCGTTTTCATTCACTTGGTAAAATGCTTGTACCAGGTGGTTTTCCTTTATACGTCTTATACACTTTTAAGCACGATCCACCTCGAATCTTCTTAGGCTATCATAATCCCTGTTGCACGTTACAATATTTCTACAGGGCTACGTATTTTCAGAGCTTTTATCTTGTCTATAAATTGATAATATATTGTGATTGTCCCTAGGTGGTAGACGCTCTTGGACTGTCTAACGTGGAGGCACCAACCTGCGAATCTCTAACATGGGTCAGAATGTAGTACCCACGGGTTTTTAGGCGTCAGGGCTTCGTGGTGTTCTCTTAAAAAACTTTTGTTACATTGCTCCTTTTGGAGAAAACTGTGTTTGAGTGTCTGAGGTGAAATCCGTATAAAGCACTTCAACCTGTTGTACTGAAAATGCGCCGAAGCTAATGAGGTTTGTCTTCAAAAATTGTACGTAGTGTATTAGGAGAAGAATCCTAACTCCTAACTGATTTGAACGACATTCATGCTTTGTCCTGATTCAGTCGCGTTAGTTGGAAATTTATAACACCCTGTATCTTTATGACATTTTGAATTATCACTGGACCGTTTTTTGTTACTTTTTGATATACTTTCTTTTTTGGAAATATTGTCCGGATGTGACGAACAATTGCATTGTTCCTTTCCACAATCTCAAACATTTAAGTGGCAGAGTAGCATTATGCTAAACTTTGCCCCGTAGATAAAGACGATTTATTATTATCATTATTTCGCACCATCTTTGAATCTACATTAACGAGTACACTCTAATGCCTTGCAGATTCATATTTTCGCTTTTCTACTGCTATGATTGCATCCTGTATTTATCTTACTATCAAAACGAATGCGTATACTAATTCTAAAAATAAGTTCGCAATTGTTGCGAATCTGTTAGAAAAATGCAAACGAGGTTCGCAGGGTGTTCCCATATATCACACCGCAGAGTATTACACTATATTCAAAAAATGTTGCTATGTTTACAATATAATGTGAAACATTCTAGGTCTATCATACTCCATTCAAAGTGTGATTTTACTTCGAAAACTGTGGAGGCTGCCTCAGAAGAACGGTTATGCGTTTCGCGATTGGGCATGTCTGTATGTGGATAAAAACATCTATATTATTTCATAGGCCACAGTCCAAACTGCTTGATAGATTTTGACGTATGAGGTATTGATAGATTTGCCTTAGTAGCGCGAGCAGCGTTACCAGGTCTACCGATTTTTCGGTAGATCTACCGATTTTGGGACTGGTCTATCGAACTACCAATTTTTGTTCCCTATATAAGAGAAATATTTCTGATGCATCGCGATAAGAAGAATGACAAAAGTACTATTATTATTCGTACTAGACCAGATATATTTTTATTCTCTTTGCCTGACATTGGTGTGCCACATACGCTGATTCTCGCATCTGGGGAATCACCGAAGATACCCGATGATTTGGCTACATCGCTTAGACTTAGCGGTCCGTGACAAGTCCATGCCTGTATTGTACGATTTGTATGATTTCGTGTACTTAAGTTATTCCAAATGCGGCCAGTATTAGTATTGCCTGTCTTGCAGTCATTCTTTTTCGCATGCGTGTGCCCAACATCAGAGGGAAGACTGGGAAGAATTGCCAGATTTCCAAGGCTGGCTTAAAAAACTGATAAAGGGCATGATTATGCGAAATGCATGGTCTGTGATAAAGATATTGATAACAAAATTGGAAGAGGTCCACTTATGAAATAAACAAATGGGCAGTTTCATAAAAAAGTGCAAACCATAGCAAAACAGCCAAAACTGTTGTCATTTGCAATTGCAGGTGCATCAAAGAAATTAGAAAATTATATTAAAAAAGGTAAAATTAATTGATCTGTTTGAGAAGATTTGAGATTATATAAATTATTTTTTTATTTCCAGGAGAAATTCGTTTGAGCGCATTTTTGGCCGAGCATAATTTGCCATTCCTGCTGATGGACCATTCGGCAAAGCAAAATTAGTAGATAATATGACTGATAAAAACTTATACAAAAATGAATCGGAAGAGCGATTATCCAATATAGCTTACGCATTTTCTATTTAATACAATTTTTCCGTTTTTTATTAAGACCATTTTATTTTTAATTAGCCTAAGTGAGATATAAACTGTTTATTTTGTTTTGCCTTTCTGTTTTAGAGTATATTTTAAGTTAAATAAAATTGTTTTAAGTAAATACCTTCATTTACTTTTCGGTATTCAATCTATCGAAAATTCCATACAATTCTACCGAAATATTGTCGACTCCACCTGGCAACACTGAGCGCGAGTAACACTAAGTATATAGATTTTTTGTCAAAACAAAGTGGCAGACTTTAACCAGAAATTTAGACTTTAAAGTTAGCACCCCATGGTATACATCTTAAAGGGCTTGGTGGATTTTGACTTTCGAGGTGTCTCTAGATTTGCCTTGCCAGACACTGATCATACCAAAATTTTATAAAATCAAAATGGCAGTTTTTTTTTTAAATTTCAAAATTGAAATCTTTATTTCACAAGCCTGAATTTGATGCAAGTGATACAGGGTATACTATCATTTTATAAAATTAAAATTGTGGATCTTAGACGCAACCTTTCAAGTTCTATTTGGCAGGCTACAACCTTGACGGTGTAATTGTACATTGAAACATAATTTCTTTTGGTGACTGTAGTCAGGAATTTTGTATTTTTTGGAAATGCTTAGTAAGGTATTGAAGATCTACTTTTTTGGCAGGCGGAATTATCTGATTTGAGCGTAAGTAAATCAGTTCAAGATGAGACTTGAACTGAAACAGTTCTTTCTACGGTACGTTTCATGGTGATGTCATATTATAGGACTGCTAGTCGCACTCGCCAAGCTTTTGCTTCTGATTTCTAGTCAACCGAGGTGAAAATTTAATTTGTAAAATAGACTTTCATACAGCGTGAATGCTACATTGGCAAGAAATCAAGTACAGTTAAATGTATAACTAAATAACATAAAGGCCACAAAACAAAAGCGAAGACTTCAAAATCTACACTTAGCAAACATGTATGGGAAACAACGCCTAGGATAAAATGGGAGAAACTCTCAATATTCTACAAAGACAATAACAAATACGAAAACAAGGTAATTAAATCAGCTATATAAAATAAAACGACGATAGTCTTCCAGTTTCTATGTAGATTGTGGCCCAATTTAGTTGATTATCCTCCAAGGAAATATGTAATTGATATTATCCAAACTGACTAGTGGATCGGATAGTTTTCGCGTTTTCGATGTCCTTTGGCGTTTTCGAGGCGATGGAAGAGGGAGAGTGTCTGATACATCCCAAACAACAGATAACTTCATGCTCGCTCGTCGCTTTAAGGTTGAGGTTGGACCTCTTTTGTATTGGTTTCTGCACTGTCATATTAGATGGTAGAATAGATATATAATCTAAATCTCGCCTCCTGTAAGAATATTACAAATAAAAGACGTTAATTATTATTATTATATTAGACTCGTGATTATTGCTTCAAGCTTAATCTTGGCGTAGTACAGGACCTTTCAAACTACTGTTGTAGCACACTGTATATTAGCGGCAAATGGAAATGAGTTATCACCTAGAAGAGCGTCGAATTAGACCTAGGTATAAGGATTCGAGAAACGATTTTTTTGTCACCAAAATTACGTAGCCAATATTTAGGAAGTCCAAACTAGAAGTCAGTCAAGCTTAAGTCGCCGATTTGAAGGTTGTTGTCGTCCGTTCTTTTTTTTTTCCAAAACGTAGTGTTCCAGACGGTTGGTAAAAATGGTTTCTGTGGATTACAAAAAGCAGGGTAAACTGAATAAGAGCAGATTTTTTTATCGACAAGTGTCATGTTATATTATAGCCATCAGCGTTGCGAAAGGGCGTTGTATCCCAACATTGGGTTTTACCTGGATGGTTGTGGCGTAATTTTGATTTATTTCACTTCACTTTTTGCTTAATTAAGCACTCAGTCTTAATCCAAAGTTAACAGAGTTGTATATCTAACAACATTGAAAAATTTTATTTTATTTATTTTATTTTATTTTATTCATTACAACACCCTACAGTAAATACCAATTACAGGGTGAGGAAACACAGAACATAACACAGATATAAAAGACAATAATAAGTAATAAGTAATAGACTACAAAGTGTAAAAGATACATGCTGGTTACTTAATAGTATTTTTTATGTCTGCAATTCTGCAGTTAAATATATCAATCCTGTTACTTGCAGAATTGTAATTCCTACACATCACATGTAAAGGGGAATAGTGTAAATAATTTGTCCGTGCCGCAGGTAGATAAAACGTATCGTTTTGTCGGGATGTCAGCCTAGGTACGTTAAATGATAACTGACCCAAGAAAGCTAAATCATCACTAGCATTATTGATCAATTTAAATAGAAAAATCACTGACTGGCAAGTGCGCCTTGCTTCAAGACTGCTGATTAGATGTTTTTCAAGTAAGGAATCATGAGGTATACGTATGGGCGGGTAAACGCCATCCACTTTTAGTGACAAATATTTTAAGAAACGTCTTTGAACACATTCAAGCCTACTTATATGAATAATTTGATGCGGATTCCAAATTAGCAATGCATACTCAAGCTTCGACCTAACATATGCATAATACAGCAACTTCAAGGTGGTACTCTGAGTGAAGTCACGACAGTTTCTTACAATAAAGCCGTACATGCGGTTTTCCTCGGAAATTTTGCTGTCAATGTGTTTGACGAATGTTAGTTGGGAGTCAAATGTCACGCCTAAGTCACATAAAGTTGAAGTCCTCTGAATAGAGCTACCTGACAGGGTATAGTCAAATAACAGAGGATTTTTCTTCAAAGTGTAAGACATTACGTAACATTTATTGATGTTTAATGACAGATTGTTTTGTGAGCACCAAGCATCCAGCCTGACCAGATTTTCTAAAAGTTGATCACAGTCTGATTCATCAACTACACGACAAAACATCTTCAGATCATCAGCGTAAAGTAAACAATTCTCGCCAACAGCATTAACTATGTCATTCACAAATATAACGAACAATAAAGGCCCTAGGTTACTGCCTTGTGGCACTCCGGAATTGGCTACATACTTCGACGATCTGATGCCATTAAACATCACAAATTGATTTCTTCCAGTGAGGTAGGACTTAAATAGTTGTATTAAAGGATCGGATAATCCATGAGATTTCAGCTTATGCAATAGCATCCTGTGATCAACTCTGTCGAAAGCCTTGGAGAAGTCTGTGTAGACCACATCTGTTTGTAATCCTCTGTCAATGTTTTCTGCTATGGTCTGTGTGAAGTTCATCAGATTTGATACTGTTGAGCGCCCTTTCATGAAACCATGTTGTTGAACACATATTTTTCTGCTGACATGATGATATAGTCTGTTATATATTAATATCTCTAGAGCTTTTGAAAAATTGCACAATATTGATATAGGTCTAAAATTTGATACATCATTCCTACTGCCGTTTTTGTGTATTGGACATACTTTAGACAACTTCCATAATTCTGGAATTGTGCAGGTGGTAAGGCACAAGTTGAATAAAACGGTCAAAGGACACGCCAACACAGAGGCACAGTCACGCAAAATAAAAGCTGGTACATTATCCGGTCCGGTAGTCATCTTAGATTTTATTTGCTTCAAGGCTAAGACAACTTCATCCTCCTCAAATCTAGTAATATTGAGTGGTTGTTCATTGCTCATTAAAAAGTCATCAGTTTCTTCGGTGGCTGATGAAGACGAGTAGTATTTGGAGAAGTTATCCGCAAAAGCATCTAATATGTCGTTCGGTTCCAAAAGTTCATTACCATTGTAAATCATCCTACTTGATAAGTTTGTTGATTTTCGCTTAGAATTTATGTAGCCCCAAAATTTATTCGAATCTCTTTGTATTTCGTTCTCAGCTTGTCTGACATATATTTTGTATGCTTCATCTGAATCTATCTTAATTTTTGATCTAAGTTCCCTGAATGTCTGATAGGTTTTAGGATCATTGTTGCGTCTGTAAGATCGGTGAATCTTCTCCTTGCGTTTGATAAGCTTAATTATTGCTGAATTGAACCAGGGTGGGTATTTACGTTTCGTTGCTCGGACATATTTTGGAACACAGGTATCAAAAGCATTGTACAGTTTATTATAAAAGAACTCACACGCTTCATTCACGTCATGAAAGCCATCTAAAGCAGCCCAATCCATGTCTGAAATTAAATTGTATAATTGGGGGAAGTTGGCTTTGCGGAAATTATAAGAATTTATAAATGAAACCGGAAAATTATGCTTAGTATTGAGACTGCTGTTGATATTACAACAAATTCAGGGCAGGGTGATATGGGTCTTCATCTAGCAGCGGATCCCACGAATGTTCAACCTCACACAGACCACTACAGAAAACTAAATCAAGGGTATTGTCCATAAAATTTGAAATATTGTTAAACTGATTAATAGCAAGACCCTCAGCAAAGTTGTTCAACGATACCAATTTTGCGTTGCGTCCATGACTATTAGCATAAGAAGTGTAGTTAGCTATGTTGAAATCCCCTGTTATAACTAAATTCTTATCAAATAGGACGTGCGATGACAAGATAGCATCATAAAATTGCTCATATTCAGCATTGGGCTTATCAGGTGGTATGTAGACATTGCAAATGTAAACTGAAAAAGTGTTGGTACAAACCTTGACTGCTAGTACATCAATTTTTAGGGCAGACAGTACTGCCAACTCAGGTATCTCTATCAAAGATGCTGTAAAACGCTCATCAATCGCAATCAACACACCACCACCTCTTGAGCAACCAGTGGTTACATAATCTCGATCTGTCCGGAACACATTATATGTAGTTGGAATAAATTCACTACTCATACATGAGAAATCTAACCAGGTTTCAGTTATTGCAATGATAGGATATTCACACCTACAAATAGCATTACAAAATCAGCAGCTTTCGTTCGGAGTCCACCAACATTTTGGTAGTATATTACAGGTTGCAGCCTATCACTACAATTAGAATCTACTCCCTTGTGAGTTACGACGAAGGGATGCATTGGTTGCTACTGACTGAGTAGGTCGTGTCTTAATCTATCAAGGGCTTCATTGTATGCCTTGCATTTCTGCTTATCCCAAACAGCATGATCCGTTTGCACACTACCATCTTTCTGTTTAAGTTTCATACAGTTTGAGCATTTACGAGTCTGTGATTTGCAATGTTTAACCTCATGATTCTCGCTACAGAGTGGGCAAACAACTGCACTTTTACATTTGCTAGAAGAATAATGGAATTCATTACATTTAAAGCAACGATACACATCAATAGCATCGTAAACAGCGCAATTGTCATACCCCACAAACAAGTAACCAGCTTTAACAATTTTCTCATAACTACTCCTGCAAAAATGCATAATGCTGAAGACATACCATTGACGGATCCTGAAAAGGGCCGACAAACTAAACTAAATTGTAACTTTACCTATTTCAGATTTTATCTAAAAGTTCGTATGAAAGTTATTTTGTCGTTATAAGTAGTAATTTCACGATCTCATTTTAGTGCCACGAAATTCTAAGGAGGAAGCACAGTAGGCCAAAAAAAAACTATGAATATTAAATTGATCAAAATAGATTTTATTTTATTTTATTTTTATTGGATAAATATATTCTGAATGATAAAATTTCAATATTATGCTCAACTAGGTATTGTTTTCAGCCAAGCATGCTGCCTAAACCAGGCCAACTATTTAGAAAACAAGAGTAGAAGTAATGAAATACCAGGTATCCCGACATTCTCGCTGTTTGATAAAAATAATGCTTCATAAAATCATGAATTAGGCAAAATTATTCATAGGTTGTACCGTTAATAAATATCTATTTTCGATTATTTACATTATGTAATTTATTCCTGTTTATTAACATTAACAGCGATTCACATCACATTACAAAAAGTATTTCTAAAAGAAATTTCTTTCGATGTGAAAACTAAGATCATTGAGTTATTCAAAGATGGTCAACGTCAAGTCGACATTGCCAAAAATTTGAAGCTGAAGCGTAAAGCAGTTTGAGCAATATTGAAGAAATATAAACAAAAAGGTATCTTGGAAGCTTCTAAGAGAAGTGGTCGGCCTAGAAAACTAAATGCTAGATCACTTAGATTAATAAAAGTAATTTCGTCCAAAGATCCGTTTAAAACAAATTAAAGCCGAAATCGAGACAAGAGGAATTGTCAGTGTTTTGAAGTTATTTGCACGTCGCCCGAGTAAGAAGCCGCTAATCTCGAGGAAAAACTGTAAGGACCGATTACAATTTGCACGCTTGCATCTTGATTGGAGCATCTGTGACTGGAAGAGGGTATGTTTCAGTGACGAATCCAAGTTCAATATGTTTGGATCAGATGGTGTTCATTACGTTAGATGTCCTAGAGGACAAAGATTGAACCCCAAGTACACTTTGCCCATTGTCAAACATGAAGTCGGGTCTGTTATGGTTTGGGGGTGCTTTTCAGGGTTTGGGATAGAACCTTTACATAGAATAGATGGCATTATGGATAAGTTTGTATACACAGACATACTAAAGCATGTCATGTTACCCTATATGGAAGACAATATGTCCTTCAGATCAATCTTCCAGCAAGATCATGACCCGAAGCACACTTCAAATCTCTCAAAGAAATTCTTTCTGGATGAAAAATACCAGTTCTCAAATGGCCTTCACAGTCTCCCGATATAAATCCCATTGAAAATCTATGGGAATACTTAGATAAGCAAATACAGATAAAAATTATTGAATTTTTTGCCGCTTTAGAGCAAAAGTGGAGACAGATTGATGAATCTGATATGAAGAAACTTCTACAATCTATGCCGAGACGATGCCAGGCGGTGATTGATAATAATGGTTATGCTACAAAATATTAACAGAAACATGGTTGGTTTTATATAATTCAATGTGTTTTGCTTCTTTTTTCTATAATTGTTTTGCTTTGTCTATATATTTTTGTCCTTCATAGTTCCAGTTTTTTTCAATTAAATTTTTATTGAAGGGAGTCTAATGAGTTTATTTATGTATAACTGAGTATTATGCTATAACGAATTATGTATACAGGTTGATGTATTAATAAAACAAGTTAAAAAAGAAATACAGCACAATATTAATTTATCTATATACTTTTGTCCATTACTGTATGTGTGCTGGTTTGTCACTTTTGTAGGCAATGGTAGTAAAATTAGTCAAAACTACAAAATTTTGACGAAAAACAATGCAATGTAAACATACAGGTTTAGCTTCCTAACTATTCGAATTCGTTGTGGAAGACAGATAAATATAAAATATATTGTCAATGTCATTTCTAATTTATATCTTGAAAAAATCCCACTGAAGTGGTTTCACTTAGCGGCCAAAAGAATATTTTTTTAGCACACAGTAAGTTTCATAAGTTGACCAACCAAGGTAGCTTGAACATTTTGATGTGCCACTGTATGTTTACGACTAACTCCGTATTTTTAATACACCTGAGGTTGAGTTAGGCAGAGCAATAAAGATTTATATAATACGCAGCTTTACAGTTTACTTTCATAATGCCGAGGTTTTATGCTTTAAGTCCACATTACACAACGTGAACCCTGATGACTTACCCTAATAAATATCTTTCGCAAGGGTCTTGTAATTTCTCAGGATAGCAGGACGTGTAGTGGTGGCAAAGTGGATATAACCTACAGAATGTGCCACTTTAGTTAACAGCCAATCACGATCCAGCGTTGAGTACACAAGTGGGGCGCACACACATGTACGTGGTGGATATTGGTAGGGTACTGGCTGTTTACAGTGGAATCAGGTGTGTAATGTGTGAGGTTTTGCGGATTAAGGTACGGATTTGCAGACTTAGGATACGTTACCGAGAGTAAGCAGTTTTGGTGGTCTTGACTACAAACACAACTCAAGCGTCCTGTATAAGGAAGCGAATAACAGGTATGGCTGTCATCGATATCATCAGGGACAATAAACTACACTAGAACGCATGAATGCCTAAAGCACCGGCAGGTGTATTACGTATTGAAGAGTGACATTTTGTCCTTCGTTTTGACATTATATAGGTTTTTTGTAACATTGTGTAGATTTTTCTACAAGATGACAAGTTAGAACTAGCTGTTGTTCACTTGATGTGCACTCTAATAAGAAAAAAGGTACTGGGTGTATCCGATTAATTATGAGAGAGATGAAAAAGGCGAGATCAGTGTTCGTTTTCCTGCATTGTTTGAAGGTGAAGAACGATTTTTTATATACTTTCGAATGTCATTAAGTAGTTTTAATCAGTTGCATGACTAGGTATATAAAAAAGGAAGTAGAGAAACAAGACACCAACTGGAGGAAGGTTATATCTACAAAGGAAAGATTGACAGTATTTTCCCATTTCTGTGGCGATTTCAAGCCATACTGCATTTTTTAAAGCTATTTTTATAGTCACCAAGAACATATACAAAACGCCTTTCTCTACTAAGTCAATCAATTTGTCTTTGGAAGTCATATTGCAAAGGAGGCGTTCCACGAGTTCTTTGTATTTCTGACAATAGAATGCAAGAACGCCAGCGTTCACACTGACCGGCGTGGTCTGACTGCCGCGACTCTATAGTTACAAGGTTACATTTTGTCGTTTTTTTTGACATTATATAGGTTCTTTGTAACACTATGTAGACTTTTCTACACTATGTCAAGTGAGAACTATCTGTTGTTCACTTGATGTGCATTCGTTCAGTAGCTGTGCGTGTTGCCTAAACGTCATGACGCATC
The DNA here is from genome assembly GCA_963669975.1 of Acanthoscelides obtectus. Classification (NCBI taxonomy): domain Eukaryota; kingdom Metazoa; phylum Arthropoda; class Insecta; order Coleoptera; family Chrysomelidae; genus Acanthoscelides; species Acanthoscelides obtectus. The sequence continues at coordinate 30,151,241 of CAVLJG010000003.1, forward strand.
AGCTATAGGGGCTCGCGGAGGCAGAGAAGCGTTCAGCGTTCAAGTCGCGTTCGTCTAGTTAATCCCTCTTACGAGCTCTAGCACAGACTGGAGGCAGTCCCGAATACTGCATTTTACGAAGATTACTTGAAAGTGAAACGTTTAAGCATCCCACAAACCGGCGCGAAATAATCGCGGCGAAGTATTCGCAACGAAATTCAGAGCGAAATTCGCAATCTGTTTCGCCTATTTATTCATACCAAAGCGTCTTATTCGCTCCGCGAACGTAAAGGTAATTCGACAGGTTGCGTACATTTTATTTTTGCCTTTTGCAATGAGCTCGTCTTCAGAAGAAGAGGAGGCACTTCTATTTCTTGCTTTAGAAGAGGAACAAAATGCACGGTAAGTTATGTTTATTTAACACCATTTGATATTTGGGTATGTATTGAGTTTAACGAAGTACATAAAACAAATATTTTCAATTTTGTTTAGGAAACGAAGGAAGTGGGTACATGATATTAACTTGGAACGAAATAAATTTGGGGAATACCATACCTTGATGCCACAACTTCGGCTGGATGAACAGCACTTTTACGTATATTTTAGAATGACTCCAGAGTGTTTCGATAAAATATTGAACTTGGTGAAAGATGAAATACGAAAATCTGACACAAATTATCGTGAAGCTATTTCGCCCGAAGAACGACTTGCTATTACACTCAGGTAAAAAAATTATATGTATTAAAATTAGTAGGCTTATCGAATACGAAAACTTCAGGGATCGTGAAATAAATATTTTATTGTAATAATTGGACTACATGTTGCCACTAGGATTAAATGTTGCTAAATAATTCGAGGCAGAATTTGCCTCCTCTGTTGGGTATATTATTGGAGTAAACCCAGTGCCGCTTGGGAAGGACGACATACTACTATCATACATACTTGCAGAATTATGTGTAGACGCTGAAGACATTTCTTCAATATGGTCAAATTCTTCGTGCGCTATTAATTCGGCTATTTTTAGTTTTATTCGGGCTTGACGCTTTAAGGGAAGTGTTTTCACAGTTTGTGCATGTGCCAAGAAAAGTGAATCAATGGCCTCGTTCTCTTTTTTAGGTTTTTTACCTTCAAAATAATCAATGAGCTGCTGTACAGACGAAGATGGTGGTTCATAGCGTTTTCTGCTCGTTTTATATTTTGGTGTAGTTGCAGTCTGCGGAAAGGTGTGCCCTGGAGTAGTCACTGCTGTAGTGTTCAATGAAGAAGGTGGTGCTGTCTGTGTTGCCGAGGCGTTCTGTGCATCTTCTGCATCTACATCAGCATTTTCATCTTCTCCATGGCCGCGGTCTTCCAAATTTTCGGTTTCTACATTTCCAGCCCTTTCCTGATATATATTTGAGTTAAATTCGGCAGTCTCATAATGTATGATGATGTATGGTCAATATCTTTCACATTAGACGACGTTTTGGCAAATGCCAAAAAAGGACGAAAAAATTCCATGTAGTCAGCCCACTGCCATGTCTTTATGTTGCCCACTGCTTGGCCGGTCTTTGGTTTGGTAGATTTTATATATTTTGCAAATGTGTCTCTGATATTCTTCCACCTTTTTTTTACTTCATCACCTAAAAACGATTTTTTTATAGATTCCTTGCCACTGGTGACACCTATACCATTGGGCATAGCTTTCGAGTTGGCTTTACAACAGTGTGTTACAATCGTAACCGAAGTCTGTGAAGCGATATGCAGACATATGGAGCATATATATTTACCAGAACCAACAGAGAATATATGGAAAAAATGTGCTGAAGAATTTGAAAATAGATGGGGATTTCCCAATTGCATTGGCAGCATGGACGGTAAACATGTAACAATCAAGAGACCTAACAACAGTGGCTCCAATTACTGGTGCTATTTACATAAATATTCAATAGTAGTTATGGCCATTGTTGGCCCGGACTATAAATTTATATGTGTTGATATTGGTGGTTTCGGAAAAAATAGTGATGGGGGTATTTTCGAAACCTCAAACATGGGAAAACGATTTGAACAAAATTTAATGAGTGTCCCTGCACCTAGATTTCTCCCTGGGCAAAATGAAATCTGCTCGTACGTCTTAATTGGTGATGAAGAATTTGCTTTAAAACCATACCTTATGAGACCATTTCCTTATAAGCAGACTTTAACAGACGTCAGAAAAGAGAAATACAATGTAAGACTTTGTCGAGCTAGAGGGGTCGTGGAAAATGCGTTTGGTATTTTGTCTCAAAAATGGCGAATATTTTACAGGCCATTAGAAACTAAAGTAGATACTACTATTCTAATTGTACGTACGGCATGTGTTTTACACAATTTTAAACGAAGTAAAAGTGGCGATGACAAATATTTTCAATTCTTAGATCCCCCAGAACCCGTGCTTGGAGCTTTTACTGATATAGCAAATGATCCTCGGCGGGCAGCATTTTCTACTCGTGACAAATTCGTAAATTATTTTAATTCTGATATGCCTATGCCCAATATATAGAATGTTCGTTTTCACATTTGTGTAGACTGTAAATTATTTAACAAGTTAATAAAAAATATTAGGTACATACCATTTGTATTTATTTTTTTTCCTATTTCCATCCAAATCTTGTCTTCCTTTCTCACATTCCGCTATTCATCGTTCGACAAATCATACAAACAAGGATACTTTTTCACTATTTCTATCAATAATTCCGTTTTTGCCATTGCGAATTTTTGAAGAACGGCGTCAAAAACGCGGTCAAAGGCGAACTGAAATACGCCGCGATAAAAACGCTGGAACAATCGCATTCGCTTCGCACAAGTCTGAGCCTGTCCGTAAACCGCCGCGTTTTAATCTGATCGCGAATTCATCGCCGCGAAATTTTCGCAGCCAAAGCGAATATTTCGCGCCGGTTTGTGGGATGCTTTATTTCGATAGTTCGTCTTCAGAAGACGAAGTCTTGCTTTTGCGGAGTTTGCAAGAGTCCAATAGGAAAAAAAGGTACTGGGTGCATCCGATTAATTATGAGAGAGATAAAAAAGAAGAGCTCAGTGTTCTTTTTCCTGCATTGAAGAAATTGAAGATGAAGAACGATTTTTTATTTACTTCCGAATGTCATTAATTAGTTTTAATGAATGATTAGGTGTATAAGAAAGGAAATAGAGAAACAAGACACAACCTGAAGAAAGGATATATCTACAAAAGAAAGATTGGCAATATTTTATCATTTCCGTGGCTATTTCAAGCCATGCTGCATTTTTTAAAAACTATTTTTATAGTCACCAAGAACATATAAAAAGTCAATCGATTTTGTATTTTTGACAATAGAACGCAGGAACGCGAACACTGACCGGCGCGGTCTGACTGCCGCTGTGTCTAAGCGACTATATAGAGATCTATTAGTTACAAAGAACGTGGAACGCAGAACGCGAAACGCTTGAACGCTTTCTGTCTGCGCGATACCTAATGGTTTGGCTCCGATGTAAAAACTAGTCCAGACAGAGCATTATTGGAGGTCTGAGCTGTAAGTTATATACAATAGCTGGAAAAGGAAACGGCAGTACAAAGGTGTATAGTCAGGATCTGTGTGCTAATAATACACTTAATTGAGATGCATGCAAAGCTATAAACTAGTTGCGCATCCACTTTTTTTCAGCTTGTAAATTTCATATGAAAATTTGCTGTTTTAAAAATGAGAGATAAAAAAGAATATCACTGGTTGGTGAAGCTTATTACGTCACAGGTGAGAAAATAGGGTACACCCGTTTCACGTTACATATTTATGAAACGTGAAACGGGTATTACATTTTACATTATTTTTTATTTACAGTCATTTAAATTTTATAGATATCTATTTTGCGATGTCAAGCAGGAAGTGCAGCGCCTAGATGTGAGGCATAATGCTTTTCTGGTTTTGAAAGCCCAAAAAGTCTGAGGAAAATCGTAATTTACAACTTTGAACATACTATAGAGAAACTGGAGTTAGGGATAAATACAAATATATAGGTTTTCTTTATTTGGTCTTCAGTATAATGAGAATGAGCACTTATGCTGAATTTTCGTGAGTTCCACCCTTAAGAGGTGAAATAAATAAATAAAATAATATATGAGATACATAGCGTTGATTGCCCAACAGTTAAGGAAACCATTTACAGGACAATTCTAAGATAAATCAAACAAAAATGAAAAACAGCTAAAAAGCAGGTGATTTCATCTGAAGAAAAAAAACAACCAAGAAAAAGAAGCAAGTGAGAAACATATAAATTATCCAAGAATTTTCTAGCTACTCTCAGAATGCTATTCAAACATTCAGCATGTATATCACAATAAAAGGTTTCAGCTGTACGAGTTTGAGTAGATGGATGATTAAAGTCTAGTTTAGCCACAATCCCATTAGCGTCAATTTGAATTCCGAGTTGAGATGTCGAGCGATGTGCACGTCTGTGAGCGATGCTCTGATAATTTCATAGTAAACGCTAAATATGTGCTGTGCAAAAGTTGCAAAAAACGGTATCATAGTCAGTGTGTCTCTGTAAAAGATGATGTGCAAAAGTTATTGTTGAAGAACGGTAATTTGTGCTGGCTGTGTGATGTATGCAATTCAAATTTAAAGAGTGTGGCAGAAGATTCCAATGATAAACTGGACTTGTATGTGAAGGAAATAGACTGTTTAAAACGTGAGAAGCGGTTGCTGGAAAAACTATTAAGTGAGTTCGAGTTTTCAAATAATCTCTTAAAATCCAAACATAATATCGGAGAGAAATCCTCTGACACAAAAACAGTGGGAACTCCCTCCGTAATAACGTCAGTGTTTTCGTACAGCAGTGCTCTGAAAAAAGAAAGAGAAGCAGCTGTTTTGCTAATTAAATCTAATGAAAACAAAGTCGATATTGATGTTATTAAATCGATTAAGGACAGCATCAATACAGCTGAAATAAAGGTATGTGTTAATGGTACACGGAAAACAAAGCAGGGTGCAGCCGTTTATTGCAGAAACAATGACGACCTGCAAAAATTGAAAGTTGCGCTGAGGTCTAAATTAGGGGCGAAATATCACATTACTGAACCCGTAAAGTATAACCCTCGCATCCTTGTAAAAAACTTTGTGAGTGATGAAGAGCTGGACACGGATGCTAAATTAGTTGATAATATTGTTAAGCAGAATGGCACTGATGTAAATGATGCCAGCATGAAAGTCGTTACTATGCTGAAGATAAGTAGTGCCCATCATCTAATTTTGGAGCTTTCTCCACACGCCAGAAAGCAAATTATTGATAAAGGCTTCATATACGTTGGTTGGAGAAGATACAAGGTTGTTGATCATATCAACATAATTCAGTGCCACAAGTGTTGTGGTTTTGGTCACAGTGCAAAAAATTGTAGGGCTAATTTCGTGATTTGTCTAAAATGTTCAGGTAGTCATGTAGTGAAGGATTGTAAAGGTGATATGGAAAAATGTATAAATTGCCATAAAGATAATGAAAAATTTCATACCAGGCATGGTACTACTCACAAAGCAAATGACAAAGAATGTCCAATGTATGCAACATATTTTCAAAATCTCAAAAGTAGAGTAAACTATGGCAGCTAGAGAATGTGTTTTGAAATTTGGCCACCTCAATGTACGATCTCTTATGTCGGACTTTGATGCAGCTGTCAACTTGGTAAATACTGATGACTTGGATATACTTGCAGTGACAGAGACGTGACTCAACACTGACGTCACTGATAATTCTGTAAGTATCAATGGCTATGATCTCTTTCGTCGTGATAGGGAAGCGCGCGGAGGTGGTGTGGCAATTTACTTTAAGTCTGACTTGCGTGTTGAATTTTTAGACCTAGATGCGCAAGCAAGCAATTGTTTGGAATGCTTGAGGGTAAAGATGAGCATCAATAGACGAATAACTGTTATAGGGGTGATGTATAGGCCGCCAGGGAAAAATATCAATGAATGTGTCAGGTTGTTGGATGCCCTTTTACCTGAGGTTTCGGGTAAGTTTGATAATGTAGTTGTAATGGGTGATCTAAATGTTGATTTTTTCAAACAAAATAACATAATCTCTCCTTGTTTCAATTCATCTGGATTTGTCCAATTGGTTACTTCCCCAACCCGTGCAACGCAGCACACAGCAACATTACTTGACCCTATATTTACCACCAACCCAGATATTTTTTGTGACTGTGTTGTACTTGATGCAGGTTCGGTATCTGATCATAAACTTGTCATGTGTCAGCTTAGGTTAAATAAATTCAAGAGAAAGCAATATTTTGTAACTTTCAGGGATTTTAAATGTTTTCATGATGCAGCATTCCTTAATGATCTCGCTAATTCCTCCGTCGATGATCTGTTTTTTTATCCCAAACATTGACAGTAAAGTTGACCATTTAACAAATATCCTAGTCCAATTATTCAATAAAGATGCTCCTACGTGTTTCTAAGTCACCTGCGCCATGGCTGAATGATGAAATAAAAAAAGGTATGCAAGCTAAAGTTACTGCGTTAGCAAGATATAAGGAAGATAAGACTGCAGTTAATTATGAAAACTATCGTCGCATTAGGTATCAAGTCCTTATTGATACCTATTCGAAAGGCAAAAAAAGAATATCTGGCAGTACTTTCTGAGCAAAATGAATCGAGGAAGATTTGGCCCAAAGTTTGTTTACCAATAATATTTTATCATATTTTACACATGAAGCGTATAAATGCAAACCCAGACATTTGACATTTTTGAAAAAAATCAGTTATATATGGACTCCACATGCAAAAATGTCCGGGATTACGATTTTCTGACCCTCAAGTCCATAGGCAGACATCTTAAGCCGTTATTCGCACTTGAAATTTGGTTTTAGATGCAAAAGTAGATATTTGTGTACGCCGGTTACGTGCAAAAGCAGACATTTGCCTTTAAGCCAATCCGAGCGTGACTGCTTAGTCATGTGATCTGGCGGCAGCTGCCGTACCGTGCTGCTACGCTGTATTTTTCTTTTTAACCTTAAATTCGAGATCGTACGTACGTTCTACGTTGTTAAAGTGATATACTAACTGAATTATTGTGTTCATAAATAAATTGAAGTACTTGAGAATAAATCATGAATAGCAATATTACTATTGAACTAAGTCCAGCTGGTAAAGGTCGAAAAAGGTTAGTAAATAAGCAAGAATGGAAACAAGAGAAGGACAAGATAAAAAGGTATGTTCACTTTGTAAGTTTCTTTGATAACTAACTAGAATATATCACTTAATTTTTTTAGGTATTCTCGGCAACGCCTTCCTGACTTTCCCACATGTCGGCATAAAACAAGAGTTCATCAATGCTCCTCGTTAACTATGACTGAAATAAGAAAATTCAATGAAAGGTTTTATTGTAAGGCTTCCAAGTACTATCAAGAGATGAAGCTGAAGACTGAAGCATTGCGTTACCAAAAATCCAAAAAGAGGTTGTACCAAAATTAAAGAAAACGTTATAAATAAACCAAAAACGGTCAGTGTGAAGTACAGTATCGACACCTCAAGAGGAGATATTCCTGTTTGTAAACCGACATTCGTGTCAATACTGGGTATTGGTAAAAATCGTATTGAAAGGATAGTGACAGTACCCCGAAACAAGAATTTTGCCAGCAGAAAGAAGAGGAGGAGACAGAGTTTCACAAAAATCTATTCATAAAAAACTGGCCATAAGAAATTTTATCGAATCCATAAACTGCTGCGAGACTCATTATGCCAGGAATAAAACAGTTATTAGGCGATACTTACCCTGTGACCTGAACATTGTCAAACTGTGGAAATTATACAACTCTAGAGTGGGCATGCATCTAAAGGTTAAGCAGTGCTTTTTCCGAAATATTTTTAGACGAGAATACAACATTGGCTTCGGATCACCAAAACTTGATGTATGTTCAACATTTCTACAATTTACAGAAAAAATGAAAAAAATCACCGACCCACAAGAAAGAATTAGGGAAATGATGCACCAGCGTATACATAAGCTCCGTAGTAAGGCGTTTACGACTTATTGAGAGAAAATAATCCCAAAATTGACACATTTTCCCTTGACTGCCAAAAGAATCTTCCATTGAGAAAGATTCCAGACCAGAGTTGTTACTTCAGCATGCAGGTAAATCTTTACAATTTTACTGTGGTGACTGGACATTCAAAGTCAAGTCTTAATCCTGAATCAGTAAAATCATTTATATGGACGGAATATGATCGTCAGAGGAGCTCAAATGAGATAGTTTCCGCAGTTTTTCACACATTGAAAAATTGTTCCTTTGATGAAGAGGTAGAGAGAGTACGCTTAGTAGCCGATGGTTGTGGGGGGGCAGAATAAGAATAGTACAATGATTGGAATGGTCCAATACTGGTTACAGAGTTGTTCTCCGCCACACATAAAATCTGTAGAACTTGTATATCCTGTTGTCGGGCATTCTTTTCTCCCCCCTTACCGTGTATTTGCCCAAATAGAAAAAAAAAGTGAGGAAATGTACTACCATCATTGATCCAGAAGCATACATTTATATCATGAAAGATTATGCTAAAGTGCTAAAGATGGAGGAAGATTACTCAGTATTTGACTGGAAAAGTCAGGTGCACAAAGTACTAAAAACTTCTGGGTACTGGCATTTCAGATTCCACCCGTCCAAAAGACTGATACTTTCAAAAAACAAAAATGGTTGCGTTCTTGTTAGAGGTGAACCATTTTATAAAAGCGACATTTGTGAGCCTAAGAGCATTTGCAAAAAAGGGAAGAAAATTACACAAATCCAGTTGCTAACAGTGTGTGTAGGTAGAAGTCTGAAACCAGATAAAATAAAAAGCATATCAGCTCTGCTAGCACAAAATTATGGGGTAGATTGGGTAACTGATGGAAGGCTTCATTTCTTCAAAAACGCTTTTGAATTGGGAAATGTTAGTCAGGCGGAAGCTAGAGATCCTGAAGAAGAGATGGTGATTTTATCAGACACTGAAGATACAGACTTTAGAATTTAGTTGTATTCATTTGCCCATTAAAATCATTTTCTTTGAAGATTTCTTGATTATATTACCTTCCTTCATTATCATTATCATAGTTACTGCTACTAAATTCATATAGGTATATACACAATCTAGTGTTTATTAAGATACATAACCAGATATTTGCAAGTCTCAGGTGCAAAATAAGACATCTATAATTTTTTAACCAAAATATCTTTTTGTTATTGAGACAAATATATTTTTATGAAGCAGTACTCATCACTATCAAAATATTGGATATTTTAGTCAAAACATGAACTTGATTGGACTAAACCTAAGATTTTGAGAGGTTATTTGCATATTACTCAAAACTACTTATACGTCTAATGTCTGGGTTTGCATTTATACGCTTCACATAGTTAACACTTGCATTGAAAGAAGCTTGTTTCCCAAAGCCTGGAAGAATGCATTGATCTTACCAACGCCAAAAAACAATAAACCTACTGATGTTACTCATCTAAGACCCATAAGTTTGTTGCCTGTGTTGTCAAAAATACCGGAAAAAGCAGTTCAGTTACAAGTAAAGTCTTTTATTGAAGATAATGGCATCATTACTTTAAATCAATCTGGATTTAGGAAATATCACAGCACAACCTCTGCATTATTAAATCTGTGCAACAACGTTATAAGAGCTATGGACAAAAAATGGCGGTTTCCCTAGTTTCAATTGACTACTCCAAAGCATTCGACATAAATTAACCATGTGCTTTTACTTTCCAAGTTAAAGTACATTGGATTTGACAATATAGCTATCCAATTCTTGAAAAACTACCTCTCACACCGTATGCAGTGCGTTTCAGTAGGCAGCAGGCTATCAGAAGTCAGTATGATACCATCAGGAATCCCTCAGGGCTCCGTACTAGGCCCTGTGTTATTTCTCATATATACTTTTGATTTGCACAAATCTGTCGCACATTCGGATTTACTAAGCCTTACTGATGACACTTGTTCGCAGGATGCTGCTGCCTTATTAGAGCAGGATCTGAGCAAAGTGCAAAAATATTCAAGTGACCATAATCTAAATATTAATCCGGATAAGACTCAAATATTACTATTTTGTTCCGACGCAAGGAGAAGTGACGTGGAGAATACATTTAAAGTTAACCTTGATGGCTCGCTGCTGCAGATTGCTAATTCAGCTATAATTTTAGGTGTTGAAGTAGATAGCAAATTGAGATTAAGGGAGCATGTCATGACCTTAGCTAAAAAAACGTACGGTCGAATGAGAGCGTTATATGACAATCGCTAACCTACTGAACTTTGAACTGAGAAAAAAGCTTTGTGAGTCTCTTGTGTTGCCAATTCTCAGTTATTGTGATATTTCATATTACCCATGTCTTGATGAACGGATGAAAAGCAGGATTCAAATAATTCAAAACAATTGCATTCGCTTTATTCATGGATTGAGGAGATTTGACCATGTTAGTGACAAATACAGCCAAATGAAATGGCTAAGAATTGATAAACATGTGCGGTGCAAATACTTAGTGTTTTTGCACAAGTTGATAGCTGCGTCAAGACCTGCATACCTATGACACTCTTCAAGCGTTGTTTCTCGTATAATGCTGCCGTATTTTACAATGCTTTGCCCAGAGAGTACAGGAAAATGTCTTTTGCTAGTTTTCGAAGGCAAATCATGCAATTTATGCTCACTCTTCCCTGACATTGATATATATAACTGATTTTCTGAGCCGTTTAGGCATACGTGTACATAGTGTATATAGTTGTAGTGGACTTTAGTTTAGTTGATTAGTTATTCAACCTTTCTGTATTCCTTAGTGTTTCTTATATACTTTTTTCTCTTTTTTGGAATTGCACACAACATCGTGCTTAAAGTACAGACAAAGGTAGTTAAGCGTAAGAGTAGCTCAAGCCAAACTTCGCTATCTTTGTCCCTCACACGTACAAAAGATGAATAAAGGCGTTATTATTATTATTATTATTGTGCATAATAATTCATCTACACTTCCTTCTCAGCTCTAAAGACTGCATTTGAAACCTAGACAATAACAAACTTTCAGATATACCGCGCTCAGGTTATGTACCGTTAACTTTGAAAGATAAGGATTTTAGAAACTTGCTCTGAACATGCTCAAGAGAATCAATGTAGCAGTTGTAAATTGGGTTCCAAAATAAACGACGCATATTCCAATTTCGATCTAATATATGCAGAATACAAGACCAACAGTGACTCTGGGCGGCTAAAGCTTCCACAGTCTCTGCTTTACTTACCTTTTGAGCTATGTGGAGTGAAAAATTAAGTTTATGGTCAAAAACTACTCCCAAATCCTTAATTGAGTTATAACGATTTATGTAAACATCCTCAAACTTATAATTAAATTTACAAGAAGTTTTTCTGGGACTACACTACACTTAGACGCATTAAGAAATGAATTATTCTCGTCACACCGAGCAACTAAAAAATCAATGTTCCGCTGAAGTGCAATACAATCGGTCTCAGACTCAACAATCCTGAATAATTTTACATCATCCGCAAAGAGGAGTTTATTAAAACTTAAATGATGCACAACATCATCAATAAATAAGGACCAAGATTTGAACCGTGAGGCACTCCCGCTTTAGTTATATTGATTCCTTTCATGATGGTAACTAAATGAATGCTAAAGCTGATGAATGGCATTCAAAATGAAAAAGTTTATTCAAAAGTATGCCATGGTCCACCCTATCGAACGCTTTAGCAAAATCCGTATATACGACATCTAGTCGACCTTGCCGATCGACACATTCAATAGCGAACCGAATGAAGATTGTTAAATTAGTTAATGGGGATCTGTTACTAAGAAAACCGTGCTGAAAAGGAGAATGAGATCTATGAACTGCGGAGGAAATTCTACTATACTATATACATATATATATACAGAGATATACTTATCTCCAGAAATTTGGAGAAATTTGACAATATTGCCACCACTCTATTATAGTTTTTAATATCAGCATTATCCCCGGATTTGAAAATAGGTGTCGCTAAAGAGTTTCCAAATAACAGGAAATGTATTGGTTTCCATAGTCGGATTGAATATTTTTAAAAACGTTTTAACAAAGACAAGAATACAATCTTTGACTATGAACGAGAGCATGTTGTCTGGGTCGGCCGTTACTCCATTCTTGAGTTTTTTAGATGCAGCAATAATCTGATTTTCATGAATGTCATTGAAAAATATGTTAACCTACTAGTAGGACTCCTGCCTTCAATGAGACATCATTCAACTTCATTTTAACACGAATCCTAGTAGTTCGATTTTTTGTATTCATGCATTTGTGAAGTGGTTGCAACCGCTCTTGAAGCAAAAAATCCTAGAATACTCTAAATCAGGCCAGTCTAAAAGTAGCAGTATGTTTTGCCAAATTTTACATTAACAAGGGACTCCAGAGACTGTAACCTGAAGATAGAATATGAGGGTGTTGTGCATTTATTTCTATGGTAAACCCTTTAATTTATAGAAAATTATCTCGAAAACTATGAGAATGGACTTTTCGACAGGACTGGATTGAGGGAGGACAGATGTATTTAAAAGTTTGTACGACAGTCTTTTTCTTTTCTACCAGAGATCTAGAATTTGGCAGAATTGTATTAAGAAATGGATTCTGTGATCTGGGTGAAACAATTTTATACATATTCACCTTTTCTACCTAGAGAATAAACATGTATTTTGCAACAGGTTCAAGCGTACGAACACGAGGGTAACAGCTAGTAAATAGGTACATCTTCTTTGGAGCTACGACAAGTTTGAAGGGATTATTTCTTGGGTGAAGGTCGTTTATCCACTAGAACTGAATGGTTGCGTAAATTTTTATTTGTCAAGATATATTTTTGGGCTCCACAATAATGGGACTGCCCCAAATTCCTAAGCACAACGAGGCGGAAATGAGAACGATGACCAGAAGGATACAAAAAATATAGTCATTTAAAGAACTGGCTTTGGGCTCGGGAACCTAATTATCCGCACTTCCAAAAACGATCGATTTTTTGTTTGTTTTTATAGGAAGTGGAATCTGAACTTTCCTAAACCTTGAACAGAAAAAGTACTTTAAGAAAAAACTCGAGATTTCCGGAGAACTTAAGTAAGCTCACTCGTTCTAAGTATTTTTATTTCTACGAATAAAGATTATGCCAGTAAAAGACGGAAGCATTTTCCCAAGGGTTGCATAACTATGCGGATGCGATAGTTGATAAAATTAGCCTAGTCTGGCTATGTGAATGAGATGGGATACTGCACTGATTCGAATTGGATTACATTTTGCGGAACTCGACAGAATAGTGCAGCTGCAGCTTCACAAATCACATTCCATCGAGGTATTGCATTAAGGCCACGCGGTAAGAGATCTCAAGAATCTGATGTAAAAGGGTTGGGTGATTTCTACTTACTTTGATTCGCAATATCTATTCACCTCACCATACTTTGCAATTTTTTAACAGCTTTAATGCTACAGGAGATAATGAAGCCACAATATGGTTCTTAGATTATCAAATCCACAGCTAATTTTATGACAGGCGTTACTTGACTATAAGTAAAGTAAATTGTTGTTGCAACGTCAGTAAATCAATACCATAAAGATAACTGATTTGTACGAGAATATTAACTTTCACCTTTTGACTTATGAAAATGGCGTTATAAATAGGAAAAAGAAAATTTTAGAAAACCATGAAAGTTCACCCTAAACCCGATACGTCACGGAAAGTACTAGTAATTTCACTACTGTTTACTCTACCACACAAAACAGTACAAACATCTGCCTCAATTTATATCTGGTAAAGCCTTTCGTTTCTTAAGAAGTAAATGAAGACATAACTCAGTCACTAACTAAATTCAATGCTTCATCAAAAGAACTTTTTAACCAAACAAAATTCGCAGACATCTAAAGAAATATTTGTTCTAGTCGAAGCGAATAATTTACAGCGTATACCATATGTGTATGGTGCACTAAGCCCCCCAGACAAATGAATACACATATTGCATGGTCTCCTGAATTCATGGAAATGTTTTCACAATAAACAGATATCAAAGAAGAAATAACGAATCTGCACCTTTTCGCATTCCTCCAAATATAGAGTGACTCCGTAAATATAAGCAACTATATTAGTTTCATGATATCCACATTCTTTTTTCTTTTATATAATGTTGTCCAGGATTAATCTAGCTATCTTTGTTTGTCCCTTTTTTTATTTTTCTTGTTGTATATATCCAATTTGTTTTTGTTCCTTTTTCACACAGTGGGTATATGTGTAAGAGTAGACCTATGGATAAACTCCGCCTCTCTTATGTGTTTCTTTAAAGTCGTTTATTATTCTTATTATTTCAAAAGAAACACTGCATATTTCTGGATTTTCTGTTTATATATTTAACGAATTAAACCAATCACACTCACCATCAAACTATCACTACCTCAATCGTCTACAGCTCATTTACCGAGGGCCCATCAGCAGAACACGGTATCATTATTTAGCAGCAGCACATCGCGAAGGCCATGTAAACAAAACAAACGAATTCGCGGGTCGTGGCCAGCTGCGATCCGGCGGCGGCGGAACGTGCGGCAGAGACGGCGCGGCGACGGCACGATCGTCAACTGTCCGCGGCAGTCGCGGGCGGCCGTGGAAATACGCGGATTCGGAGAACTGGCGCTGGCGCCGTTTGTCCGTCCAGTCGTGCTTCGGAGTTTTGGTCCACGGACCGAGGGATCGGCGGATGCCGCATCGAACGGTGGTCCAAAACACCGGAAAAGCTGACACAACTTCTACGACATTTATGCGATATTTACATGATTCCTTTGGTCGCTATTTCCAAATCTGAGATTAGTTTGTTTCTATCAGGGTCATTTTTAGTTACTTCAAAGATACTTTCAAAAGAATCGAGCAAGAAAAGACCAAGAGGACCGCCGCGAACAGTTCGAACTCCTGAAAATGTTGAACGGGTTCGACAGGTCTTTTTTCGCAGTCCGACTCGATCTAGCCGGAAACATGCTGCTGGACTTCGCCTTAGTGATCGTTCGGTAAGGCGAATTTTGCATATGGATCTCCGCTTTCAGCCCTACAAATTGGCCATTGTGCAACAGTTACAGCCCGGAGATTATGCACAACGAATGAACTTCGCACGTGAGATGGAAGCACTGATCGATCAAAATGAGAACCTCATTTTGTGTATGAGTGACGAAGCCCATTTTCACCTAAACAGCATGGTGAACCAGCAGAATTTTCGTTATTGGGCTAATGAAAATCCACAACAGTTACACGAAAGACCGCTGCACAGCCCAAAAGTTTGGTGCGCTGTATCGCAAACTTGCATCATTGGCCCTTACTTCTTCGAAGACGGTAATGGTCGTGATGTTACCGTGAACTCAGGGCGCTACGTCGACATGATTACCAACTTCTTTCTGCCTGAATTACGACGGCGACGTGTTCCAATCCGACGTGTGTGGTTCCAGCAGGATGGGGCAACCGCCCACACAGCCCGAGAATCCATGGAAGTTAATCGCCCTCTGTTCTCTGGTCGCCTTATTTCTTGGTTTGGCGATGTTCATTGGCCTCCTCGGTCCCCAGATTTATCCATATGCGATTTTTTTGATAAATTGAGAGAGCGATGTTGGAGGGAGTCTACGCGAACTTCCAAGAACGCCTCTAGCACTGCATCAACGATTCCGGCCACCACATGCCTGATGTGATTTTCCACACTTGACTGTCTCAAATGCTATTTCCTTGTGAACCTGATTCCATCAATAAATTTGTTTTCGAGTAAAAATTAACTATTTTATGATTTTTTTAAGACCGTCCATCCTCTCTGCCGCACCCTGTACAACTTACAACTTAGACCTCCAGTAACGCCATCTCTGAAGCAGATTTAACAAAACATCAGAGCCAAACGTTAATAACTGAAGCCTCACGACATTTAGGAAACACATACAACTAAGTCCTAAGTTAACATCTTGTAGAAAAACCTACATAATGGCACAAAAACCTCACGTTTTAAGATACTTACTACCCGTGCCAGTCTGATCAATTAATCGAAAGGAAGGGAGGACGTTATTTCAGGTGACGGCTCTTTGTAGTACAACTGGGATACTGGGACATGTGCAGGACAATAAACTAGCGCCTGTACCTACTATGATAAAGTTCCAGAAACAAAGTCATACTCGTTCCAATTGTTATTCTATCAATGCAATTTCGATGTAAGATGTCTTACTCATCACAAAAATATGCAGAAATGCACTTCATTTACGGATTGCGTTAAAGTTTAAATTTTGTTGATCCTAAGACAGGACGATTCAATATTGTCCATCATGCGCGCTTGGGTATTTATTGATTCGGAATGATTAAATCAGTTGCTGGCGCATTGACGTTACGTTTATATATTTAAAACTAATCTGCTACACATGCTTACGAACATTCTGGTGGCACATGTTAGTTATGAGATTGTTGCGGGGATGCGAAAGTATGCGGAGCCAGCTGAGTTCCTGCCAGCTACAACATCTATATCACCCATTAAGCCACCGCGGTACAGAGGAAACAGGGAATGACCAAAAAGGAGCGGATGGGCGCTTGTGCCGTTTACGAAATTAGCCGCATATTTCACCAGATCGGGATAATTACATTCATAAATAAAGAAAAATCCCGGAAGAAACGAGGCAAAAAACAGCGACGCATCCACGGCAGAGTGATGGGGCTATAAATAGTACGGTAGGCGTTACGTTTAGGACCTTATGTCACTGCGTAGCTTTGGACACCGTTTAGACCGCACCTAGATATATTAGGCATTTTAATATTCATTTTTGAGCGTGAAATGAAATAACAGGGTCAAGGTGACTGACTCTGTGTTACTCAAGAAAATTCTGGACTTTGATATGCATCATAAAAATATTCCTATCTTTAGTGAGCACCACGTGACCAAAAGGGTCAAAGGTGGGCCAATTCAGTGGTACGAGACTATTAATTTTTATACTCGGCTCTTTGGACAACTGAAACCAAATTTTGAGTTCATTTAGGCCAGCATTGTGCAGTATTCGAGACATCGGCAAGAATTCAAATTATTGAAAAGACGTTGCGTAAAAAGAGCCCAAATAACATTCTGCACATGACATCTGAATGAAACAATATTTCCTGAGTAAATTGCGTGCTTAGGTTCCACATCTAGTGTCAATTTCTCTCCCGAAATTTTACCCGTCGATGAATTTTCTCACCACTGCGTTCGAATTCCTCGATCTCAATTACCAATGGCAATTGCCAATATTGTCAACGCCATACTGAGACACCGATACTTTCCAGAACACTGGAAAGTATCCGAAGTGATCAAAATATCAAAACCTGGGAAAGACCCAAGGTTCCCCAAAAACTACAGACCCATAAGCCTGTTGACGGCATTGAGCAAGATTGCGGAAACGGTAATCGTACGAAGATTGAGGAACGAAACTGAAGAACTCCGAATAGTTCCAGACGAACAGTTCGGATTCCGAAGCGAACATTCAGCAGAACACCAGGTCCTAAGGCTGGTCGAGATGGCAACGAAGTCGTTCCAGACACGGCGGGCCGTGGGAGCTGTGTTCATGGATGCCGCTAAGGCGTTCGACACTGTTTGGCATGACGGACTGATCTACAAGATGGTAACCTCGGATACTCAACGGGGATGATCCAACTGGTGAAGTCGTATCTGAGGCACCGTAAATTCCGAATTAGGATTGGTAAAGCAACTTCGACGACGAAGACTGTGGAGGCAGGAGTACCGCAGGGAGCGGTTCTATCACCCCTGCTGTATGCAATCTACAGTTCAGACATCCCGAAGACTCCACAAGCGCAACTGTATGTGTATGCGGACGATACAGCATATGCGGCAGAAAGTACGAGACCCCGCATGGTTACGGAATATCTGCAACGAGCGACTACCAACTTAGAGGAATGGTGCATCAAGTGGAAGATCCGTCTCGACCCTGACAAGACCGAAGAAATCGAAGATTACCTCAAACCAAAATAAAGATGACGACCACCAGAATGGAGAGAGGCTGGAGAAGAGGCGAAGAAGTTGAGGTCGACTGGAAGGACTCCAGAACCATGTCGAGAGCCAGGTGCAGAAAGTGAAGATGGCACGCTCCAGACCTTTAACATGCAGAAGAAGCAAATTGTCCTTAAAGAATAAGACCATCATGATTCAGATGGTGCTGCTCCAAATCATGACTTACGCACCAGTAGCTTGGGGCTACGTTTCCAAAACGATGAAAAAGAGGCTCCAAGCTCAACAAAACATAGCACTTTTTGAGGCGGTGGACGCACCGTGGTATGTACCTAACAGAGTGCTATATGACGAACTACGACAGGTACCGGTCGTAATCCAGATGAGAGAGAGGGCCCGAAAGTTCTTTGAAAAGAACGAAACACATCGAAATGTGCTGATTAAAGATGCCTTGGATTACGACCCAAGAACAATAAGGCGTCACAAAAGACCGAAAAGCCAGCTGCAACAAGAAAAAATTTGGCCCTAGCAGCTGATGAGGCCAAAGAAAAGGGGAGAAGACCGACAATAGTTGTACACCCAAGAGGGGAAAGAACAGCCCGTGTACAACGAGTGGACAAAAAGAAGCCTGTCGATTGAGGTGGCCAGAGTCAAGCATGGACTCGGGGCTAACCTCAGGAGGCGAATGACAAACAGCAAATGACTGACTGACGACGACTGACTCAGGTCAAAGCCCCCAGCGCAGGACCCCCAAGAACGAGGCCGTCCATAAAAGTCAAGAACCGACAGTTGGAAGAAACGTCCACCACGTGCTTCCGCGACGCGTGCGCGATCGAGTCAAATTTCGGGAAAAAGGGGCAAAATTGGGAAGGGGGGTTAGCTCGTTCGGCAGCACACACTCGGGGAATGCGCAGCGGCCTGAACCACGCAGCCCCACGCCAGGCCTTCGGGCGGGAGAGGAGGGAGGAACAGATTGCTCTTCCCCCCACTCCTCAAGGGTTTGAGGTTGCCTAGAACAGGGGTGGTGGAGGGACCGCACAGGGTAGGAGGGTGTGTGTGTGTGTGACTGTGACCCCAATTACCCACTTACATCAAGCTTCATTGGCATGTAGCCACTGAAAACGATAAAAGATTTTTAGCAGCTCAATGTCGCATATTTCACTGAGTGATAGGACGTGTAGTCTGCGAAAACCAAAATTTTGCAATCTCTTGGCCTACCAAACAGATTTAAAAATTTCTTTAAAGGAACTAAACTTAAAATACTCTACGCAGTCTTGTAAGAGAAGGCTTGTTCCTTAATTTAGTCACTTGGCAACCTCAAAAATAATAATGTCTAACCGAGTGTTTAGGCGTTTTTAGTCTTTTCCAGATATTCTACTATTCATCATTTGTTTGTCAGGGCGGTCCGTAGGATCTTTGCCCATTAGTCACTGTCTAATATACGTTAGTCGAATCTGTCAGTTCTGGTTGCCCAGTAGCCAAGCAATGTCAAGTCCAGATATTCTATTGCTTAACACGTTAAATGTCATGCAAAGTATTAGACAAATATCCAACGTCCCAAAGTCCACTTTTGTGCCTTTTATTCTTCGAATGATTTGTACGATGCAGAAATACGTATGATTTAATTTTTTTAAGATGTCTTAAGATGTTTTTACAGTTTTTTGAGCGGTTGCTGGGGATCATCGCGGAGTGGAGGGAGGTTTATGCCTAGCACGCCATGGCGCACACTTCGGTTTTTGTATTAAGTCTCACCTAATAACTCAGACGTGAGCGTAATTTTATCTATCATTAATTTCTGTCTGCCTTGTTTGAGAACCAGAAGCACCAAATCCTTTCTTTGTGAAAGCTAGAACTAATTTGAAACTAAAGTATGCGTGTATGAAAATTTTAATTCGATTTCTGCTGTTTGTTATATTATGAGTTTCAGCAGTATCTAAAAAATACTGAATTGTGGTCGTTTGTACTTGGACAGAGGAATCACAAGAATGGGCTGCCTTTTTTTAATATAATAATAATAATAAATGTCTTTATTAATACACATACATCAGTGTGGCGAAGTTTAGCCAAATGGCTACTCTTACACTTAACCTCACTGTGTGCAAAAGAGTAACATAGTTAAACTCGATACACAAACAAACAATAGTAATAATAAGAAGAAAAATAAATGTAAGTAAATGAATTGAATATATAAGGTGTTGACAACACGCACACATGAGCCAACAGAGTAATATGTAACAGGAAAAGAAAAAAAACATTTTTAACAAATGCACACTTGAACTATCAATATCCCATCAGCTGTTTCTTATATGTCCTATATGTCTAGCATTTAACTTTTATTATATGCTTTTTGCAAATCTCTGTTCTATATATTTTTTTTCTAGCGGTTAAACCTAATGATGCGTCCTTTTTCTGTAATCTGTTGCACTTCCATACTTTTCGCTAATTCAACTGTTGTTTTATATTTCACATCCATTAATTTAATTTTTTGCATCCAATTTGGTTTTAATGTGCGCTTATGCATTATTGTCCTGTAAATGGGGGACTGAGGGGCAATAAAGATGATTATTATTAATATTATGAAAAATATTTCGCTGGCTACAAAATATCATGAAGTAAGACGATATTATAAAGGATGTTATAATAAAAAAGACTAGGAGTGAAATACCAAAAAGGTACCAAAAGTCATCTGTATTGTCGTACTTTTGCCTGGACTGTTTCGGAACAAGACATAAATAACATACCGTTCTGTATCCATATATCATAACTTATTTAATTTATATGAAGTTTGACCCGAATCTTGTTTGTTTTTGATGAAGACGTTATGTTGGATTTTACTGGTTTAGTGTTTGGGAAATAAAGGATTTAGATGCAAAAAATTTAATGACTGTTTTAGTGCATTGGAAAGGTTGTATGTGAATACAATCCACAAATGCCACACCCGTCCATGTCTAATGCTAACATAGATTATGACCGTCTAGCCGGAATGATGGGGAAAATAAATCGAAAATTGAAAAATAAATCGAATACTAAGCGGTCCGTACAGGCCCCAGTGGTGTGACAGGCTTGTATCTTGGTGTAAAGGTTACGTCGCTGGACCTGAGATGTGGGCTATCCCTAGACCTATCACACCCCCGCTCGTCAATTGTCGCAAAAGCATTTGCTCCCACTAGGAAGCATGCAACCGCCGCTGCCCCCCTCCCCCTACCTTGACAGATTCCTAAGTCCGTCCTTGATTGTCAGCTCAACGAAGAAGTGAAAATTACAATATTCAATATTTGACCGAAATATGTGTCCGGCGAATTGTTAGATCACAATTTGACCTTTTATGAAGAATTCCACTGCAAGCTGGTCTGTATCGATAAAACGCTTCTCCCGATGTGAAGATATGGCCCGACAAGCAGTTCGTGGAATCTTAGCTCCGACTCACTTGTCAGTACCCGATCCAAAGTATAATTTCATATGGTAATGTATAAAAAAATAATACTATGTATTCCTTCACAACATATGCACTAGTTTGTTTCAAACCACCAAAATATTCACACATTTCCACACACAAAACACCGCACCGCATAAGTCTTTCTTAATAAACTAACCAAATAAAACATTTGCACAGGAAATCAAATGAAACACATAAACAATTATTGAATGAACAGGTGAAAAATCAAAATCCAGCGCCAGCCTAGGAAGAGTTCTCGGATATGCTGAACAAGTTTTTCGTGAGAATTCGACCGTACTCTGCACAGACTAACCCGCGTCTATTCATCTCTATACAGGGAGGCGCATCGAAAACGAAACAGACGCACTTACTGGCAGCTCAGTTTTTTTTTGGAAAAACGCTCAGACCCGTCGATTTTGTTTTCGAAGGGGACACAATCTTGGCAAAAAATCACGTTAGCACTTGCAGCTCCCTAAGCGGGGGTGACACCACCCCCAAAATCTTAAATGGAAAGGGGGGTCGAGTGATACCTTATTTTAAAGGTCTTTCAATTCCCTTTATAATGATGTAAAATTAATGTACTTCAGTTCAGTAGTTTTGAAGATTTATTGATTTAAAGCTTAAATAAAACTAATACATCATCATTAGTGGAGATCAATACATTTGGCAGCAAAGTAATTTAAAAATGAAGAATGAACTGACCCGTTAGGCAAGTAAATGTTGAAAATGGCCACCATGACTCTCCATGCAATAATAAAGATTCTGCTCAAAACATTGCCGCACATTTTGCAATATTTGAGAAGTAATTTGAAGGCACTCATTCACAATTCTTTGTCGCAGGTCTTCTAATGATGTTAGCTGAGTAGCATAGATTTTGCTTTTTAAATGACCCCACATAAAGAAATCCAAAGGTGATAAATCTAGCGATCTTGGGGGCCATTCAATGGCACGTCCTCTACCAATCCATCGATCTGGAAACGTCTGATCTAAATGTTGTCGAACACGTAATGCATAATGTGGTGGGGCACCATCCTGTTGGAACATCAACCTATTCGCAATGTACCGCCGATCATTCTAGTTTTCAATTATGGCTGTTAATGCAGGATCTATGGCGTCTTCCAGTAATTAGAAATACATTTCACCGCTCAAATTTCCAGGTAAGAAAAAAGGACCAACTAAATAATCGCCAAAAGTACCGGCCCAAACATTTAATCTTTGTGGCTGCTGTGTATGAACCTTATGATAAATTCTGGGATTAGAATCGGACATTCGTCGGAAAGGCAAGTGTTGAATAGAAAATGTTCATCATTTATAATTTGTTCACTCATATCTTCACAGAATTGTAATCGCCGATCAGAATCGTCGTCATTAAGTTCTTGTACCAGGTGAATTTTATACGGATGGAAACTATGGGCCTTTAGAATCCGTTGGGCAGTACGTCGACTAACACCACTCACAGTCTCCAATTTGCGGGTACTTAACGTAGGATCTACATAAACTTGCCCTAAAAGCGCCACTTCCATTACTTCGTTCCTTATGGGATCTTCAATGTTGCGTTTTTATTGGCGACTGACCCAGTTTCCCGAAACTCCTTCTGCTATGGAATATACCATGGTCAATTTATGTAATAAAGCATTACAAGTTATTTTAGCAACAAAGTTTGGTCAAATCAATCGCAAACTATGTACTAAATTCCTATTTAAAATAAGTACGAGATATTTCCTTATCTTTCTTCAAGAAATAACTTTTTTGCCACAAAAAAACGCTCCAATAGCTATTTTCAACAACAAAATGATAAAAAAACCATGGGCGTAGTGAAGAAAAGCATTTACTTACTAAGTAAATTCTTTTAGTCAAATTTCTTCTGAAGTACAAACTAATCTGATGTACCTATTAAAGTCTACTTTAAGCTTTAAATCAATAAATCTTCAAAACTATTGAACTGAAGCTCATCTATTTTACATCATTGTAAAAGGAATTGAAAGACCTTTAAAATAAGGTATAACCTGACCCCCCTTTCCATTTAAGATTTTAGGGTTGGTGTCACCCACGCCCAGGGGGTTGCACGTGTTAACGTGATTTTTTGCCAAACTTGTATCGCCCTCGCAAACAAAATCGACGCGTCTGGGCGTTTTTTCAACAATAAAACTGAGCTGCCAGTAAATGCGTCGGTTTCGTTTTCGATGCGCCACCCTGTATATAAATCATACAATATACCTATGAGATTTTATTCTGGGCTAGGATCTTGTACATGGTAAACAGGGCAAAACATATTCAGAATAACTGTAGATTCTGTTGAAGAGCGGTGCACATTTAAACCGCGTTTGAACCAATACAGCTTTTAGGGAACATACAGGGTGTTAATAAAGTTTGTAGACAAACTTTAACCATCAAATCCTTGGTCAATTTAAAGACGCAATTTCTATAGGAACACGGGTCCGCAACGGCTTTGTTTTAGAGCATATTAGCACTAAAAGAAATGATGATATTGTTCTAAATAACTATAAAAGAATGGTAGGTATTTTATTTTAATTAAGTATGCCGTGGTGGATATCACATGACTTACAGTTCTTTTCAGACCCTCCATGTAGGTAGATACGCATAATGTTATCCAGCATTTTTTGAAAAAATAGCATTACCTTGATTTGTTTTGATTGCAAAACTTTCAGTATTTAAGCATTGTGCTTATCTAGACACTTATGACGTACCCGAAAACAATTGAATTAATTTATTTTTTCAAATAATTCGACAGCTCTTAAATATTTGTATTCTTGTCTGGTCATTCTAAGACTCCAAATATTTCTCAGTTTTGGTGATTACTAATTATCATAATGGTCCAGTTCAGTAATCAAGAAATGACAGACATGCATTTCGTTTGCGGAATGGCTCTGGGTACCGCTCGACGAACAAGACGTCCGCCGCCTAATGTACAAACTTTCATCAACATTCACGATCGACTATGTGAATCAGGCAGTTTCAAGAGATCCACACATGTTGCAGGAAGAACTGCAAGTGTAAGAACCATCCAAATCGAAGAAGCTGTACTCAATAAGATCGAAGAGGACCGTACAACAAGTACACGAAAAATTGCTAACCAGCTAAATTTAAATCATATACCGGTATGACAAATTTTAAAATGTCAGCAACTTGATCCATATCATACACAACGTACTAATTCGTCAGTATTGCTCCACCTTATTAAGATATCACTGGTACTGATCGAAGTAATTACATAGTATCTGTATTACTTTTTTGCAGTAAAAACTGAAAAATACTTATTATTCACTCCATAGTATAATAGTGTTGAAATTTGTCGTGGCTAACGTGACTTACTCTAAATTAGTTCCCCCAACACTAAAATTTTTTCATGAACATATTCGAATTCAGTGTCTCAAATTAGATTCTTAGTAGCGGTAACGGAATTGAATTTAAGCACTTCAAAATCGCATAGGTACGTACAAAATAATTTCATATTTCTGATGCGGTTCCAGCTACCACAAGTACGAACGGAAGCTGATTTGATCTCGTTTTGTCAAGTATATCAGGTAATGTATTGAATATATCCTGCTTTTTTTATTTTGCTGGTGCCTAGTAGTCTCCTTTGACTACTATACTATAAGAGGAATATCGCATACGGCATCTCGTTAACTAACATTGGAGACAGATGGCGCCAACATCGGTTGCAAGGGTGAGTGAGCTTGATATATTTTTAAATGTTTTTTATGGATATTTGCTGGTCAAGAGCGACATGTATAGATTTTAACTGGATGGTGAAGTTGCATGTTATATGAATGTATCTCATTTAATTTCTGGCAAATGACTTTAAATTTAAGGTAGGTGCATAAATAAATTGTTTTAGAAAAAATCTAATAACTTATCTTACAACGGAATATTTTTGGGGGTGAATCACAAGGTCCCCCATGAAGAGATACAAAAAATTGCTAGGTTACTTTTTTTATTAAACATCATAGCATAATCAATCATCAGCATATATTCAAATAGGTATAGATTTTTCTTGTAAGTGGATCAATAAAGTTGTAGGGAATGAAAACACCTTTAAAACGAGACCTAACGCTAGCCACTTTTGTTAAGCATAGCTGCCGATAATTGTTATTCCTGCCCACGAAGGTCTAAAAAAGCCAGTTTTCTTTCAAAGCGTGTATTTAAGACAGCTTTTCAGTAGTGAGCGTCCTAATTACAAAACAAAACTAAGGGTCCCTTGGCGATGCTATTCTTGGTTATTGGTTAGTATAACAGAATCTAGTATACTTCCTAGATACGCTATAGCTACGTTCTTCTCGAGTATTGTCACAAATGGGCTGTAGCTATCAACAGAACTGGAGTCTCCTTCCTTGTAGATAGAAATCATTTTTGCGATTTCCAAGTATCTGGTTACTAGGTAGGTAACTACATCAGCAATCAAGTGGGAACATAGTTTTACACACACTTCACCAACAGAGTCAGCTGGGCTTGAATCTTTAATTATCTGTATCATGTCTTGTTTGCAGGCAGGATGGAAAAAAACCTGTGACAAGTTTTTGATTGTAATGACATATTGGCTTGGTGTAACTGACAAATTCTTAATGCTATCCATGAGGTGGCTATTGAATGTTGTTGATGATTGCTGTGGATTATCAGTCACTAACTGAGTCTCCATACTATGATACTAACGCGATTATTGGTAGAAGATTTAGGTTTCAGTATTTCTCATGCAAATTCGGATTTACCTGCTGCTTTCATAGTTCTTTCAGCCGTTGACCAGAAACAATTAAGCAGGTCGTTTACCAAGCTTTTCTTTTTGTAAATTTTGAAGACATCAATTTCTCTTTGAGAGGAAAACCTAGTTCAAAATAATATTTAAATGCATCTAGAAAATACTCAAAATCATTCTCCACTTACTTCTATTATTACAAATATTATACCAAATTTCCTTCCTTAATAGGTCCAGAAAATGCTTAATGTTCTTTTCATTGGCTTTGACTGAACTGATAATTTATAGGTGGTTCAACAGTTTTACCCTTGATGTTTATAGATATAAAGTTGCGCTAAATTATCGCTGATATTTCCATTAAAGACTTCGCAAGAATATTCGCAGTCCTCCAGATTCACACAGAGGTTGTCCAGACATGTTTTTTCCCAAGTAGGTCCCTTTATGGATGTTGTTATGTATGTAGCTGAGAAGATCTGATAGGTTATTTAAATGCCTAGTAGGAGATAAGAAATCAACATTAAAACCTCCACAGATGACTATTTATATATCTATAAATGAACTAGTGATTTGATTGAACGACTCATCAAGTTTCTACAAGAAAATGTCGAAATTAGAAGCAGTGCTCCTATAAACTTCAAATGCAGTCTATTAAGTTTACTTAGAATAAATTGCAGGGCACTCAAACTGTTTATCGATACAACTCACTACTACATTCTAACAAAAAATACTATTTTTGGAAAAAAAAATGGCAACATCACCACGCTTGTAATTATTTCTACAATAAGCAGCAGACAATGAGTAGCTGTCTTGCTGGGGGAATGTAAATGATCCTCATTTGCCCATCACAGCTATTTTCTGTCAAAATATATATGACTCCAAAAGTTTGTTTGACCATTGTACGTTTTGGCAAATACTAAAAGGTATACTGCAAAAGTGGAAATACATGTGGTCGAAGTTTTTATCAACCTGGTCAACATAGGGAAATCATAATAAATAAAGCAGCTGACTATCAAGTATAGTTTATTATATTAATACCAAATCTCCACTAGAATGGCTTGTTCCTTGTGAATCTAGTAATCAAGTTTTCAGCCCACTTGGGTTGATCAAAAGGTACCATATGGCCAGCGTTTCTCACTAGGACCTCAGTAAAGTTCCCAGCATTCTTACTATAACCAGCTAGCTCCCTCCCAACATACCAAATCTTCCTTTGAGCTTTGTGGTACTTCTGGATGTCCCTGAACTCTACGTGTTTCAAAAAGTTCAAGGTCAGCGGGTATGCCACTATGATGTCCAGTTGGCCAGAGTACAACAATACCCTGTAGTTATTGGCTACTTCAACAAACCAAGGAGCAATGGATCTTGGTATATCCTCGGTCAGGTGACTATAAACCTCATTTGAGCCAAACGTGGTACTACCTACATGAATTGCTCGTCTAACAACAGGTTTATTCAGGAATGGGATCATAAAATCTTCCACGTCTATGCCATCGCCTTGCTGAAGGTAGTTGTAGATGTTCACATTCGTTTCTTTATTGATGATGTCAAGTGCTTCGTCAGTCGCCTCTTCGGATTTTTTGTAATCTCCTTTGGAAATATATGTTGCAGCTGCAAAAATAAGACAATGACAACATTTTACAGTACTTCTAATCCCAATTGTAGCTGACTCAAAAAGTTTTGGAATAGCATAGATATCGCACCGCTTTCCGTAAATGTTGTATAGGAACGTTGCAGTGGACCAATGGTATTTGGCTAACAAATCAGGCGAAGCACGAAAAACAAGTATTTTTATTGCATGTCGCTCTAGCCCTCATGCACTATGTTAGTCCGGCACCAAATTGGTGGTATCGTGTCGAGTATTGTACATCTTGATTGCTAAAAAGCACGAAACAACGTTGTGTGCGGTTAGTCATGGCCAGAGAGGTAGAAAGCAAACAGTTTCAGGTCAGACTTTGTCTTGTTATGCAATATTCTACATAGCACGCCATGGTAGCTGTGAGGATACGTCGTATTACAGCTTTCATTCAAATCAGACTGGACAATATTCCCATATACAGGGTTATCCAAATTAAGTGTCCACCATTGGTAACTTTGTTATTAGTAAAAATACAAAGTTGTTTAAATTAGCAAACTAGTAGCATTTTTAACGCTGGTAAAAATGAGAAATAAAAAAAAACAATTGAGAGTCGTTATTTTGATTTTTTTCAGTAAAATAACATTTTTTTAAATGGAAACCCCTGTATATTATATTTTTTTCTGTTAAAGCATCAAATTTTAAACAAAAAAGTTCATAATGACTTTTCCGCTAAAGTCAAAAATAAAGTCAAAATAACGATAAATATTTTTAATTATTTGCAGTATTATAATATTAAGACGGCTATGAAAACAACATGGCGTTCGCGATTTGACAGCATTAAGATAAGCGACAAATTGTTAAACTGGACATACTCGCAACTAGAAGGCTTTGGAAAACAATGATAAAATCAAATAATGTCAAACATTAGTGTAAATACTTGTTTATAAGCTTTATTGTGTCATTAATTTAAAGAAAAATGTTCTCCCATGAAGAAAAGTGTGATATGTTAGAATGCTATTTAGTGTGCAGAAAATCCTCCTTGAGAGCAAGAGAATACTACAGTGAATTATATCCCGCTCGCATTCAACCGTATGAACGATATTTTCTGAGACTTTATCGAAAATTTAGGGGCAACGAAAATGTTTTTGCTAAAACAAGGGCAAAAAAAGAATTCATAATAAGCGAGGCCCCGGAAATTGCAGTTATTGGATATTTTGAAGCTTATCGTGAGAATTCAATAGCAGATATTCTCAAGGACTCTAATTTCAGTTATTGTACTGTTCAAAGGATTTTAAAAAAATACAAATTTATTCCGTATATGTACCGACCAGTTCAAACGCTTTTGGCAGGGGATCCAGAGAGAAGACTTGTTTTTTGCCATTGGTATCTTAGCTTCTGTAGCCAAAATGTAAATAACTTTCGTTAGCTTTTATGGACAGATGAATCAAATTTTTCAAATTCTGGAATGTTTAATAGAAAAAACCACCATTATTGGTCAAGAGAAAATCTTTTGTTAGTACATCCAAGAGGCCCACAAGTCCGTTTCAGTTTCAACGTTTGGTGCGGTATAATTGGTTCAAAAATTGTTGGCCCGTTCTTTTATGAGGGAACCCTAACTGGTGAAAGATATGTGGAATTTATGTCAGAAATTCTGACTAATTTCTTAGACGAATTGGATCTTATAAGTAGACATCATCTGCATTTTCAGCAAGATGGCGCACCTGCCCACAACTCCAGAGGTACTTATCATTTTCTATGTACTACTTTTAATGATCAGTGGATAGGAACAAATGGCCCAATACAGTGGCCTCCCAGATGACCAGATCTAAACTCACTTGATTACTTCTTGTGGGGTTACTTAAAGAACCAAATTTACAAGCGAAGGTACGATAACCTTGACGCGTTAAAGACTGCAGTTAGGGAAAAGATAACCCAGATAGATGGTAGGACCATACTTAAGACAGTTCGAGCAGTTGAAAAACGTGCCCAAAAATGTATTGAAGAACAAGGTGGTGTTTTCGAGCATCTTCTTTAAAAAAAATTGTTATTGTATTTTGTAAGATTATAAGTTGATGTTGAAAATAAAGTTTGTCGATACAATTTAATTGTTTCAGATTGGAGGCCATAACTTCAACAATTTGTAACCTAGGAGAAAAGTTATTGTATAGCTTTTTTGTTTAAAATTTGATGCTTTAACAGAAAAAAATATAATATACAGGGGTTTCCATTTAAAAAAATGTTATTTTACTGAAAAAATCAAAATAACGACTCTCAATTGTTTTTTTTATTTCTCATTTTTACCAGCGTTAAAAACGCTACTAGTTTGCTAATTCAAACAACTTTGTATTTTCACTAATAACAAAGTTACTAATGGTGGACACTTAATTTGGATAACCCTGTATGGGACCCGAATTGAGACACAGAAATAAGGAAAACCATATCGTGTTGTGTCGTTGTTAGTATGAGAGCATTTTGTATTTTTTAGTTACCATTTTGCGGGGTTTTCATTTGTTTGTTTCGATATAATTCTTTTTTGAGTATGGTGCATATTTTGAAGACAGATGAATATCGTTATTATTATCTATTATTAATTGTCAGTGATATCAGTTCTTCCTGCGCAACAATTTTCCAGTAGCCTTTCCGTTCTTTTGTCTCCACAGGACTAGACCGTACTGATGAAAACTAAATAGCCAAAACCAACTTTGTATGTAGTTAGTCATGGTTACAGGGGTGGGAAAGCAAACAGATTTAGCTCAGCCATTGGATAAAAACTCGAGTCTTGGACACCATATGAGTCAGAGGAGGTTGGGGACACCTAAACCACCTTCTGATTACACATCTTGAGTCAAAAATTACAATTACGAAACGCTATCAGTATGATCTTTTACTCCTCAGGCAGAGTTCTCGGTCAAGCAGCTCTAACTAGGGTTTTTATGCAGATTCGATAGGGTAAGTTGAAAAGTCAGGAGCAGATGGCGCTGGTTGGGGTTCATATCCGTCGTATCTAAGGTTATAACCAGGCAAACATGTCAACTGGCGATCAGCTGATTACGTCAATAGACGTCAGCGCGTGTAAAATAGGTTTTGATTATATCTTGTCTTCTTTAGATCACCTTTCTAATCAGTCTCTATGTTTGATAGCTATGACCCCTAACCACACAAGCGCAGCCTAGCGTCATCCCTATAAATATTTTGTATTTGCTTTAAAGCGCCAAGGTATGTGACTAGTTTCAGTAAGCAAAAAGGTATAGTTTGTCTTGCTTTTGGTTGGTTTAATAATGGTGTCGAGGATGTTGAATTTATATTTCAAATGTAGCTGAGTTAAATATCTTCGAACGACTATCTTGTGTTGTATTTTATGATGCATTTGGAAGAATTACAAACTAGGAAATTGAATTGGATTCAAAATTTTCGATAAGGCGAACATGGTAACAGAATGTATAGGTATCTATTAATGGATTTGACGCCATTTTTCAGATGTAAAGTATTCACTTTTCTTGTCTAATTTCTAAACGAATACATGTTTTTTAAGTTAGCATAATTAGCAACACCCTATATACATGTCTTTATAAATATAATGCAACTCGAGGATAACAGAGGGGGCAAGTGTCCCTGATCAGAATCCTGTAAACAATCGTTGTTTTAAATTCGTTTGTTATGTGTTAGTGTTCGGCGCAATCATCAGATGGCGCTGTTAACGGTGGTACCAGAAATCATAGAAGAGAGTATTATTTATATTATAGCTAATAATATGTGATGTATACCTTCGCATAATATTATATCGTAATATTTACACACGTTCCAAATATTCTGGTTCGGGCAAAGTAAAAAAAAACGTGTTTTACGAATAATGAAGCTACATCTGAAAGTAGATGCGCTAGTTAAATAGGCGGTCATATCTAAGGCTAAAAATATATAACAATCTCAGCAGCTGTTTACCTCAGTAGACATCAAAGCGCGATGAAGTATCCAGAAAAATAGATTCAGTTTGACAGCTTGACCCCCAACCAAACTAGCATAGCCTAGGCCATGTTCACATCGTAGGCGTAGCTAGCCAATTGATCACCATAATTCTTTGTGTATGGTACATTTTCATCAAATCTGCCCCTTTCGATTTATTTTTGAGAGTTACACATCTCACCAGACTAGCGCAGTCTAGACGATGTTTACACCGTAAGTAGCCAGTCCTTAGATAACCGTAGAGCACCATAGTTCTTGTGAGTAAGTACTGTTTTGAGCTCGCTTACACCGTGTATACGTCATACAGGCATTTAGTGTCCTACAATGTAGACATGGCCCTAGGCGGGAACAAAATTGTTGATGATCAACATTTAACTAAAATGCATCCGTTATAGCAAATTCAAATGGAAAGACACAAGTAATGTTGAAGACGAAAGAGAAACAAACGAGTATGGATATTCGTTAAGGAAAGGAAGCACTTACCTTTATCTTCGAGGTCCTTAATAGCATTTGAGGCCTTCTTGTCAACAAGCCCAAGTTGGTAAAGATACTCCGCATACCCTCTTTGATGCTTTGGGTCTATATAACCATTTCCAATAGCAATACCTTTCAAATTAATCTTTTCTTGAGCATCCGGGTTATTTTTGTGAATCGTGTAGGCCAAAGCAGGAACATACTTTCCTCCATACGATTCTCCAGTGACGAAGAAGTCGTTCTTTCTGATTTCTGGAAAGAGCTGGAAAAACTGTTGTAGTGCTTCGTATAGCTCACTTCCAACTTGAGTTTGATTTCTAGCGTAACCTCTATCGTTTTTGGTAAAACTAAAGCCGGTGCCTACAGGGCTGTCTATGTAAATGACTGAATGATTGTTGGTCCAGGAGTGTTTTCTTAATTCCAGTTGCAGGTGTTTGTTCACAGTAAATGGCCCATTTTCCATGAGAAGGCCATACATGGATGGACTGCCTGGTCCACCTTGAAGCCATAATACCACTGGGTCTTTCTTGTAATCACTGGTTGATGGGAAAAACCAAAAGTACAAGTTGGATTTGTACTGTTTGTTAACCGTGAAGTAGCCAGCATAACTGGTTATGTCCTGTAAAATTAAATCGTTATGAGTCAGAAGAATAGTTTCAATCAGTGGAAATAATAAAATATATAAATATTAGTGCCAAGTCCACAGTATGATTGCACGCGTCAAATAATTGAAGAATGATTAAAAATCGTCAAAGGTGCAAAAGAACAATCTAGAAAACACGTAATATATAACAAATAAGAGCGCAACACGCAAGTACAGAAAAATTAGAATGAAAATAAATTATGAACTCACTTAATGTAAATAACAAAAACACTAGGGTAACTCGAACGGTTGAACAAAATAGATGTTATGACGATTTTATTGATGTTATTGAATATTATCGAAAAGCTTAAAAGGGGTATATAAACAAACTAGAGCATGCAAACACCTAAGGTAAATAAAATAAAGAGCAGACGTATTGAGTAAAGTCTAAAATAAAGCGTATGATAATCAGAATATTAGATTTGAGAAGTCATTATTTAGAAATTCATCAAATGTGTGAGAAGTTTTTTCAGTTACGTACTTCTTCATTACATCCCTGGAGGCATAATTACCAAACTGCATACTATAACACATTGAAGAACTTAATGTCAAAGTAGTTGGGCCCGAATCTTGATTTCTGGAGCCTTAATTGTAGCAAAACAAGATTATTTAAATTGCCTTACGCATCGTCCTTGTATCCCAAAGACTTTGTGGAATGACCCCAATTAATAACTGCATATGGCATCTTACTGTTGAAATATGGGTAGTAGCTTGTGAGGAGAACACTGTCGGAAACATTGTTTTTTGATTCGGGATAATAAAGATACACCTCGAAAGAGATTTGATGAGGTCCTTCCCATGTGCCGTCCATTTCATACGGCTGTCAATATAAACGCACTCCAATTTTGCTGCGTGCAGCATATCAATGTCATATTTGCGTAAGCTGACAGCAGGTATCTGCGTTTTTGATTCAGAGTTGAAATAAATTTATTGTGGTTCAAAGCCTCCTCTCAGGCTGCACATGCTGCTAGATATCAACCCTTCTGGGAAAGACAACTGGATCTATCCAGTCAGTCAGTGTCAAGGTTCATTATAAACTAAGATTGCACACTGACATTACCTCCACATAATGATAGTGACATGTACGCAGCTAATGGGCTAACAGCACCCTTACTCTGAAATTAATTTTCCGATGGGGAATCATCATTATACAGGATGCTTGAAAAATAGATGGAGATATTTTAGACGATGATTCATTGTTAAAAAATATGAAAAAGTGTTTCCGTAAATGCAGAGCTTTCAAGGTACAGGGTGATCAATTTAAACCTTTTTTATGATTGTCTTACAAAATATTTACTCGATTCTGTTGAAATTTGGCAATATTATTTGTTATAATAAGATGCTAATATAGCCCTAGATAGATTAAAATTATTACGTCCAGTGGCCTCCAGGGGGCGCCTCAACGAATATTATTGATAAACAATTAACGTCACCGCCACCGCCTTTTTTGTAAGTTTAATATCTGTTGTTTGACTGAGCATCCAAAAATACATCTTCTTTACCGTTTTATTAAATTTCACTGCACAAAATTGGTCCATTTATTTTTGCACGAAAAATCATTTATGGTTTGACATATACGCGTCAATTCTTCTAGCAAAGAATTATTCACATAATTTTATTTGCGAAATTTCTCTAAAAAGTTTTTTTTTTCTTATTCAACAACCTGTAAACCCTTGAAAACTCTGCGATTTCCGGATCTATGTTTATAGAAACTTTTGTTGAGGAGCTTTTGACATATGTTTCTAAAGAGAACATGAAATACGGAGTGTTACTAAGTTCGATGCCAACAGTATGGGGTGATAGGATACCATATTTGGAATAAATTAAGCCACACATACTTTATAACAAAGTCAAACCGTTTTTGAGTTGTGCGCATTCTTATGAAATCTGAAACCAGCATCATGCAACAAGACATCGCTTGATCAATACCAAAGAACGACTTATTTGTTCTTCTAGTTTTATCATTCATCATAGTCTGTCTATACAAGTAGTTTCCAAGTTTCCACGTACCTATTATAAAAAATTATTGTTGGGTTAGTGAATGGTTCGATTTTTCAGTGCTTTGTGGAGTTTATAAATGAATTTATGGATAATTTTGACAACGGTGGAGTTCGGAGTCATTGCAAAAAGATCATCAGCTTCTGCTGTTTCTTATGGTATATCATACAAGGTGGTACAATCATAATTACTTCCTTAGTAGCCCGAAATTGTAAATCAAGCAGGACACAAAAAAAATACTTGGTCTTAACAAAATTATTCAGTTACTAACTAACAAAATGTAAATTACTTCTTATGCATTTTGTATTTCTGTAATATTATCAGTTCACTAAGAGTAGGTAGGTTTCACAGTACTTCTAAAGCTGGACTGGGAAAGTAAGGCAACCACGCAATTTCAAATTGTTGCAAAAACATAAACGCAGCGTTTTTACAGTTTTCAGGAATATAACAAAACTTCAGAGCCCACCCCAGAAGTGTAAAACCATGATAGACCATCTGTTTTCATGTGGTAGGAAAAAAGACGCTATCTGTCATACCTATTTCTTTTAATAATGCCCTAGAAAGTAACATAATCGCTCATTCGCCGCGTTGCCAATATCTTGCACCAGTTCCTTGAATAAATATTCATATGGAAAATATGCGTTAGTTTATTTTTTACACACAGATAATGATCGTGCAGCCTAGCGGCATCCCATTTTAGGTCGAAACAGACTCTGCAACATTGCATCATTGCACATACGGGCAAACGTCAATTTTGCGGAGTAGCTCGTTTCGCAAAACTGGTATGTGCCTAAGGATACCGGATCAGATGCTAGAAAAAGCCTCACACCTTATTGTTTACCCACTGCCATTTCTCGCCAGTTGTCTCGGTGCGAATTTGATCATTCTTCATTGCTCACGTATTTCAAAGCTTTTACAGGTAATTACGAATAGTGTACCAGTTTTTCAACAAGGACGTTTCTGAGGCAGGTATGTACAACCAATTTTGTCAATTTTAATTGGATGTATCTCGATTATGATTTTGGTCTCATATTGTATAGTTAGATCTTGGCTAATCATACAGACAGAAAATGCTTCCAACTTCATCCAAATATCAGTATACTCGCCAAAGTAAAGCTGAACATTCGTTTAAGCCATATCTTTTCTTTCTTTATAGGGCCCCCTGGAGACAGGATCATTACTCGAAAAAAAATTTACGACATTATGCAAGGGTATCCCAATAACGACATCAACAAAAAAACTGGTCTATGCTGAATCTTTTTTGTTGAATTCTCAAAATTATTCAGAAGAACAACGAAAAGAAGTTATACACAAGTTGTCAAATCTCAAATCAGAAATAAAACGTAGATGGATTGCCGCACATTACATAGAAGATCTTTTCCTTAAAAGAAATAATCCTTGGCTCCAAATGACATACCACAAACAAAATTACGACCAGGGCGCCCATATAAATCTTTTAGTAATATTAGCGAGCGAAGTAAAAGACGTAAAACAGAAGCATTCCGTAGTTATACAGGGTGTCCCAGAAGTCGACGTCAAGCCGAAACCGGGTGATAGGCAAAGTCATCACAGTTATCAGAAAAATATTTAAAAAAATTTTATGTATGTGTTTTGAAAATTATGGGTCTTTGAAAAAGATATAGAAATTTCACACCCTACGGCAGTCTGTCAACTCCTGTTACTACAAATATTAACTTTTTTTGAATTTTATTTTTACAATGTAATGATGAATAATGGATCTTCAAACTGGTGTCTAAACCTTACTGCCAACTTTTCTCGTTCAGGAAAAATTGCCACTTATTTCCCAACCAAGTATTCCAAAGTAAAACTTTGCTCAACTTTAACTGGCTGTACTGGAAAAAAATGTAC
Organism: Acanthoscelides obtectus; assembly: GCA_963669975.1. Classification (NCBI taxonomy): domain Eukaryota; kingdom Metazoa; phylum Arthropoda; class Insecta; order Coleoptera; family Chrysomelidae; genus Acanthoscelides; species Acanthoscelides obtectus. Next base: position 30,187,852 of record CAVLJG010000003.1, read on the forward strand.
TACGAGAGTTTGGCAAGTAACTTTAAAAGTTGGCGCATTTAATAAGGATTCCAAAATGGTATAACACTTAGAAGATTACTCGTTAACTTATGCACAATTTTTATTTGAAGAAAAACTGATGAAAATTTTTCAAAATTTCCTAATTAAACAACGATTATGAAAACCCACAAGGACCCTTAAGCACAACTGTTTGCACAACAGTGGGCGTCAAAATGCTGCTGATGATGATTTACCTTTACAGCAAATGCTCAAACTGTTTTCCTTCAGCCGACATCTTCTTAAAAAAGATCGGGTTAGTAAACGAGCGAATCCACGGTTATTAACAAACTCAGCTGCTTCCAATAGTCTTTGCCGTAGCTCAGCTACATTTTGAATAGGCTTAAAATACACTTTTTCTTTTACAGTTCCCCAGTAAAAAAATCTAAAGGATTCAAATCAGGTGATCGGGCTGGCCACGGTATTGTACCAGACCGCCTTATCCATCTGCCTGGAAAGTTTTGATCGAGATACTCTGTCACTGAGAGTGCATAGGGTGCTGGGCAGCCATCATGCTGAAACCACATGTCCCTGTAAATACTCAGTGGCACGTCCACCAATAAATTTTGTACATGATTTTTCAAAAAATCCAAATAAACTTCAGCAGTCAAAGTCTCTGGGAACTCAAACGGACCGATTATTTTACCATTTAAAATTCCTGTCCAATGGTTTATCTTGAAGCGATATTGAGATTTATCTTCTCTCATCAAATGTGGGTTTGCTACGTGCCACTCATGTAAGTTATGCAGGTTCATGTACCCATCTTTCTTAAATGTGGTCTCATCCGACCATAAAATTTTTTCAAAGAACTGTTGATCTTTCCTGTGTCTTTCTAACATTGTGCGACAAAAAGCAACTCGGGGCTCATAATCCCGGGGCAGGAAAGGTTGAACACGCTGTATGTGGTATGGATGAAGCACATCACTTACTTGGTATTGCACACTTTGATACCGATCAGTACTCCTTCGTTTACTGCGCATCTTTACATGTTCATGCTTGTTGATTTCGTACTGTTACTAATTTTGGATTCGTGAACTGGACTGTTGATCGCTTGTGATTTGGATTTCGACTGTTTAATAGCTCTTCGAAACAACATTTGCTTTCCTTAGACTACCTTTGATAGTGTGATTGTGCAGTGCCGTTATGTCCGTGTACACCGTACAAGAATACGCTAACATGAACCTCATTTATGGGGAATGCACATGCAACGCTAGTGCTGCAGCGAGACTACTGTGAGAGGTACCCGAATGCAGCTCGTCATCCAGATCATCGAGTGTTCACAAATGTGCACCGCTTACTGTTCTCAGAGGGCCCACTACCAAACCAATCACACGGTGAGGGAAGATCTTTCCTTCCTTACGAAGACGTGGTGCTAGGAGCTGTCGAAGAAGACCCGAGTACTTCAGTGCGTGCAATAGAACTAAAAACAGGTGTGCCCAAAAGTACAGCCCATAGAATCTTGCTCCATCCATACCACGTACAGCGTGTTCAAGCTCTTCTGCCCCGGGATTATGAGCCCCGAGTTGCTTTTTGTCGCACAATGTTAGAAAGACACAGGGAAGATCCACGGTTCTTTGAAAAAATTTTATGGTCAGATGAGACCACATTTAAGAAAGATGGGTACATGAACCTGCATAACTTACACGAGTGGCACGTAGCAAACCCACATTTGATGAGAGAAGATAAATCTCAATATCGCTTCAAGATAAACCATTGGACAGGAATTTTAAATGGTAAAATAATCGGTCCGATTGAGTTCCCAGAGATTTTGACTGCTGAGGTTTATTTAGGTTTTTTGCAAAATCATTTAGAAAATTTATTCGAGGACGTGCCACTGAGTATTTACAGGGAAATGTAGTTTCAACATAATGGCTGCCCAGCGCACTATGCACTCTCAGTGAGAGAGTATCTCGATCAAAACTTTCCAGGCAGATGGATAGGGCGGTCTGGTACAATACCGTGGCCAGCCCGGTCACCAGATTTGAATCCGTTAGATTTTTTTTACTGGGGAACTGTAAAAGGAAAAGTGTATTTCAAGCCGATTCAAAATGTAGCTGAGCTACTTCAATGACTATTGGAAGCAGCTGAGTTTGTTAATAACCGTGGATTCGCTCGTTTAATAACCCGATCTTTTTTAAGAAGATGTCGAGCGTGTATTGCGGCTGAAGGAAAACAGTTTGAGCATTTGCTGTAAAGGTAAATCATCATCAGCAGCATTTTGACGCCCACTGTTGTGCAAACAGTTGTCCTTAAGGGTCCTTGTGTGTTTTCATAATAGTTGTTTAATTAGGAAATTTTGAAAAATGTTCATCAGTTTTTCTTCAAATAAAAATTGTGCATAAGTTAACGAGTAATCTTCTAAGTGTTATACCATTTTGGAATCCTTATTAAATGCGCCAACGTTTAAGGTTACTTGCCAAACTCTCGTAGTACATTTTTTTCCAGTACAGCCAGTTAAAGTTGAGCAAAGTTTTACTTTGGAATACTTGGTTGGGAAATAAGTGGCAATTTTTCCTGAACGAGAAAAGTTGGCAGTAAGGTTGAAACACCCGTTTGAAGATGCATTATTCCTCATTACATTGTAAAAATAAAATCCAAAAAAAGTTAATATTTGTAGTAACAGGAGTTGACAGACTGCCGTAGGGTGTGAAATTTATATATTTTTTTCAAAGGCCTATAATTTTCAAAACGCATACATAAATGTTTTTTAAATATTTTTCTGATAGCTGTTATGACTTTACATATCACCCGGTTTCGGCTTGACGTCGACTTCTGGGACACCCTGTATTAGCTCTGAAGAGGTGACTTTTGCCACTCATTCGAAGTTACGTTCTGAGGGCAAGACCGATGCTTCACAGGTGATAAAAGACCTATGCAATCTCCAACGCGAGCAAAAAATATCGAAAAGCGTTCATTCAATCTCAAAATGTCGGAAAGCAGCTATCAACCGTATTAACCCCAATGAAAGCATTGTCTATGTTTGCCGAAGCTGACCCGACAAGAAGACAGTATGATACAATTAGAAGTTTTGACAAGAAACTATACCCATCCTATACGACCTTACAAAATAAATAAATAATAAATAAAAACGCCTTTATTTTAAACTCGGCGAAGGCCAGCTATGCTGTTAACTTAAGCGAGTATGTAAAAAGTATCAACAAGCCAAAAAGAAAAGTAATATGACAAGAAACAAGTTTTACATTACATTAATTTTAGAATATTACATAACAACACTGAACAATAATAACTACAGATGTACGTATACAAAGAAAATAAGCAATAATAAACAACCTATACTTCACAGAAGCAGTTGTTTCAGTTTTCGTTTGAACATATTAGGAGACATATCTTCAAATTGACCTATACTGTATTGGTTTAGAAATCTGACTGATGTATAGGAAAATGAGCTTTGAGTCATGGCTTTAGTTATTTTAGGTATTTCATAAAGTATATTAAAGCGTATTGCACGTGAGTGAATCAGATTTTAACGAGTTAATTTTTCAATTAGATATGGAGGGCTTTTAGTTATAATCAATTTATCAAGAAAGCAAACAAAATGCAGCATTTCTCGATTGGAGACATTCAACCATTTCAGTTCGGAAAGTTTATGACTGACATGATCGTGACGTCTAATCTGGTAAATAAGTCGCATGCAAGAATTCTGCACTTTTTGCAGTTTATCCTTAGTAAATACATCTAAGCAAGGACCATACACAAAGTTGCAATAGTTCAGGTGACACAAGACCAGTGTTTCGCAGAGAACCTTTTTTAACTTCAAACTAAGAATATCTTTACTTTTGTTATTATTGCGAAGATTAAAATAGGCTTTTTGTAGAAGCCTAGACACATGACTTCGGAATCTAAGCTTGTTATCAAAGGCTAAAAAAGACTGCTATCCTGTACAAGAATCTTATAAAATCACTGCTACTTGCGCTGAACTTAATCTTCAAGATTTATTAAATCATACTGCTTCGCTTTTATTGCATTTGACAGCTCTCTCTCCAGAATTTAAATAGTGAAGAGAAAAACACGCTAATTTTGACATATAAATGGGGAAGTGATGGGTCACAGCAGACAACATTTAATCAAGATTTTGAAAATAACTTCGATTGTGACGCAAATATATTCCAAAGTTCATTTGTTCCGTTACGGTTGTCTTCTAGCGAAGGTACTATACTAAGATAATATGGCGAAACCCTTTGCCTTATTCGACACGATTTTGCAGACGCATTCGCATAAGATTTGTAAAGGAAACAGTAGATGTCACAAACGAGGAAATAAGTTATATAGAAAACAAAATAAAGTATTTGGAACCGACATAGGACGTGCAATTAAACAAAAACAAAAGCTTTCTATTGAAACATGTAATGATGCTCACAATGGTTGATGCGAAAGTGTGAAATGATCATTATCAACATCTGAAGTCATTACCATGATTCATTTACTTTTAATTTCAAAAAGCTTCTTTTCGCTGATACAGTCGTAATCTAGAGGGCTAAAATAGGAAGCATGCTACTATCACCTAGCCATACAGTCTGACGTTTAGGGCTTGAGAATGTGTGATTTTGATTTTGATGAATTTGAGTACGGCCTGTCAACTTGCGAGAGACTGTGAATAACACTGTACTCATTTGTTTCGTACTTGGAGGCCCCTGTAAGCTTGGGTCCCTGTACGCTGTTATACGATATAAGAAAGATACCTGATTCATAGAACTTTATAAATATCCAGTTTTTATTATTAGAACGAGTTAAACTTGATACATTGGGAACGTACGAGTCACTGAAGTGAATCTACGCAACCAATTCACCCAAGAAGCGGATTCTCAGACCAACTAATAGATACGTGAGGAGTCGTGAATATTTACTTATGAGTAAACTCAAAATATTTGAAAGACCCTCTAGTGAAAATTTCCGTGCTGGTTCCCTGTTATCACAAGCCAATGAAATTTCATCGATCATAATGAAACCACGGAGCGTCATGTGGCCAGAATCGAGAAAAAATGTCGTTTTGGAATCTGGGTTATTACGACAAATTGGAATCTGATTCAGAATCTATGCACTTGACCTTTGAACCTACATTAAATGAAAAAATGAGCAATTTTTGTGAGAGTAAAAAACAAAATTCGGAATTGTAAACGTGTTGGTCTCGCAAATACTAAAGCCAAAGTAACGTTATAAACATTTCAAAGTCTGAGACTAACTACTGAGGCGGTGAAGATCCATGTGATCTCAGTTCGAACCAAAATCCTAACCACTTATCCACCATATTTAACAACAGCCGACAAACAACTTGGATCACGTGATGACACCTTTTATACACTCCTATAAGTGCTCAATGTCAAACTTAGGGTACATGTGACCTAAGTGACTTCTCCCAGATTAGCAGCAAGCGTCAAGATACATACCAAACAAGAAAATAGCAACCTACCTCAGCGCAACCACTCAACGACACAGAGGCAGCTATTCGAGCATCTTTTATTCTCCCCTGTTCTAAAAGTGGCGTCAGTATCAATGGCTCACCAACATCATCTCCATGGTATTCGACCTCTTGTAGCTTGAACGGGTTGATGTGAGGAATTAGTGCCCAAGATGTGGCAGAACAATATGCTAAGAGAAACAGTAGCCGTGCCTGAAGATTCATCTTGAAATGGACATACCCTTATTCAATGTCTTCACTTAAATACTTGGGATCAAGTTTGGAGTGGCAGATAAGACGGGTAAGATTCATGCTATGGCAAGATTATATATTAATTAACTACAACGGAATTATACCGTTTTTGCTACTTCAATTGCGGATGATGATAAGCAGTTCACAGTGATTAAAAAATATTGATAAAGCTTTTCTCTAGCAAAGATGATATCGGAAAAATTCAATTTAATTCTTAATTTTAGCCTAGCTAGCAGAGCTGGGGAAACTATGAGTAGTTTGCTAGATTTAATAATCTATATATATAAAAATGAATCCCCATTTCGCATGGTCACGCCATAACTTGAGAACGGCTTTACTGATTTCATTCATCTTTATTTTAAAAGTTTCCTAATAATGCATAGAAGATTTCTGCGCAGAAAATTGCTTGAGCATGGAACATGCACAGCAGAAGAAATGTCTCAAGTACCAAAATAGACAGGCACTCCTCTCCACCAACTTTATTCCAACAGCTATCGACAGTTAGCTATGTGAGAGAAAATTGCGTACGAAAACAGGGTGCGTTCGTTTTTAGACATGCGTTATTTCTTTACCGTCCGTACTTTGCGACAGCTCCTTCAAAAGAAACTTCAGTGTTGTTTAATTGTTATCTTTGTCAGTTAACTCCATGAATAAAAATGGCGGATGGAAATACGTTTCTTTTGCTTAATTGACTTTCACTACACAATCATTTTGAACTTGACAGCTCGCACGCCGCAAATTTATATTATGGTTTAAAAGTGTTTATCGATGAAAAAATATTGTTTGATTTAATTAGTAGTGCACAGTCCATTCGATTAGAGCTTTGATCCAGATTTCAGTTTGTCAGTGAGTTTTTTGAGAAGCATTTGTTAAACAAAATTAACAAGAGTCTAAGTTAGTTCATCAAAATGCCACCACTTAGACGTACCAACCTAGGTCGTAGAACTCGCAATGCTGCAAGTCAAACATATATACGAAGAAGTCAAACTGTCGACCAACGAGAGGCGAGAAATGAAGTTGAACGAATTGAAGGGTTGTAATTCAACAACGTAGAAGTGTGAATTTAATCCCAATCGAGCTGCATTCAATTATGATGTGGCAATCGATTACAATTCATAACAATTTGTACCACCACCAGAGCCACTACACTCATTGGTTTAAAGAAATATACATTTTTTGACCCATATCCAGCAATACAATAATTGCTTTCCAATGACGTCATTTGGCGCAACAAAATTCATTCGACATAATTTTATGCCTACTTTCGAGGTAATTTGGTGAGGGAGTGACAGTGCTGCTAACGTATTCTGCTGGCCACATGGCAGTACAAACACTTCGCTAAATTCCTATATTTCATAACTTTACCCTTTTATTACACATTATTCATCCCAGTTCATAGCTAAGACAGGACAACGTCTGTCGGGTCGGATAGTAATATTAATAATAATAACGGTACATCATACATTATTTATTAGAAAGCTTAATATTAATTATATTAATAGTGACCTTTTTATATCCATAATTTCACGAGCTCTCTTTCTGGGCATAGATATATATTATCCAGTCTTCCACTCACATTGAACTACATACATTTCCTGGTGTCTGTCAATGCCAGTCGTATTCGGTGAAATGGGCAAGTGTCACCCACCACCATACTATCAGCTTTGACATGATGTGCAAATGCTACATAAACTAAACACAGAATGATTAAAGTCTTATCTAAAGAGCTCGATCCAGTATTGTATACGATTTGTTATGGTCATATATGGTAGTGCCAATAATTGTACATCTACAAAGCTGTAATGACGGCATCATGTAGTCGAGCTTAGAAAAGCATCCCTGTTGGCATATCGTTAACAATGTGAGATAACCTTGAGATCATCTACCAGTCAGTTGAGTGGCCCTCCTGGGATACCATCCAAGCATAGACAGCTTGGTCTGAGCGGCAGTAGCCAAGACATGTGGAAAAAGCTGGGTCTCGACTGAGCAATGATATAAGGAATGATGTGAGTCGACGTGAAAACTTCCTAGCTCTTAACACATTTCTCAACTCGTTCCAGCATCTGAACGAGGTGTTCTCTTCCAAACCATGTCCTTGTTGAACTAAATCTGAGCCCTTCAAGACACAGATTTACTTTTTAGCACTTACTATATGTTATTTACTCTAACTCAGTTAAGTACGTTGAACATGAGCTTCTCATTCATTGACACTAGTTTGAAATTTCAATAGTATTGCTAACTCTTAGGCCCGTATCGTCAGTCGTCCCTACAATTGTAGGGCGCCTTTATGGCCTCCTTGATTGTGATAGTTTTGTTCTGCTCCGTGTCAGCGCTCTATTTTGAGGCTATGTCACAAACATCTATTTGCATCAAATTGTGCTTGCTTTTGAGTTATATCATGTTTTATCAGCCTGAAATTTCCTACAATTTAAAAAGAAAACATATCTTCACAATAGAAAAGCGCTGACGCTGACACGGGACAAGTGTAATCTAGAAATTTTTGAAGGAGAGGAAGGAGTATCACAATCAAGGAGGCCATAAACGCGCCCTACAATTGTAGGGACGACTGACGATACGGGCCTTAGTCGTCCAGCAATGGTACTACGTTCCTTGAAGGGTGACATTATGTCGTTTTTTTTGACGTTATATAGGTTTTTTGTGACATTATGTAGGTTTTTCTACAAGATGACAATTTTGCACCTAGTCGTTCCGTAGCCGTACGTGCTGCCTAAACGTCATGATGCTTCAGGTATCAATGTTTGGCTCTGAAGTGATGTAACGACTGCTTCAGATATGGCATTATTGGATGTCTAAGCTGTGAGTTGTACACCACAGGTGCAAGGAAATGGCAGTGCATAGCTGCATAGTGAGGATTTGTGTCCTAATAATCTGTGTTGTTGATAAATCCCTGGTTGGTGAAATATATGAAAACTAACAGGTGAGGAAATATGGTCATACAGGAATATTTACGAAACATAAAAAGGGTATTTATTATTTTATATTAATTTTTATATCCAGTCATTCAAATATTATAGAAATTTATTTTACTTTTTTTCTAGTGGTTAAATGTATTGATGCGTACTTTTTCATTAAAGATGAGTATTATTAATATTATGAAAAATATTTCGCTGGCTACACAATATCATGAAGTAAGACGATATTATAAAGGATGTTATAATAACAAAGACCAGGAGTGAAATACCAAGAAATAAGGTACCAAAAGTGATCAGTATTGTGGTACTTTTGCCTGGACTGTTTCGAAACAAGACATAAATAACATACCATTTTGCATCCGTATATTATAACTTATTAGATTATCTGAAGTATGACCGTCTGACCGGGATGACGGGGGAAATAAATCGTAAATTAAAAAATAAACCGAATACTAAGCGGTCCGTACAGGCCGCAGTGGTGTGACAGGCTTGCTAAATTGCTGTATATTGGTGTAAAGATTACGTCGCTGGACCTGAAGAGATCTGGGCCTTCCATAGACCTATCACACCCCCGCTCTTCAACCGTCGCAAAAGCATTTGCTCCCACAAGGAAGCATGTATCTGTCGTCGACCCTCCCGCTCTTTTAAACGTTTCAATTGTTGAATCGCCGAAAATGCCGCCATCATTCACATGACTGATGTAACCGGCGCTGCCCCCTTCCCTCTACCTTGACAGGTACCTCAGTCCGCCCTTGCTTGTCAGCCCAACGAAGAAGAGACAATTTCAATATTAAATATTCGACCGAAATATCTGTCGGGCGAATTATTAGATCACAATTTGACTTATGGAGAACTCCACTTCGAGCTCGTTTGTATCGATAAACACTTCTCCCGATGTGAAGATATGACCCGCCAAGCCAGTTCGTGGAATCTTAGCTGTGACTCACTTTTCAGTACCCGGTCCAAAGTATAATTTCATATGGAAATGTATAAAAAAATAATACTATGTATTCATTCACAATATATGCAATAGCTTGTTTCAAACCAAAAAAATATTCATACAGTTCCACACAGAAAACACCGCACCGCATAAGTCTTTCTTAACAAACTAACCAAATAAAACATTTGCACAGGAAATCGAATGAAGCACACAATTATTGAGTGAACAGGTGAACAATCAAAATCCAGCGCCAGCCTAGGAGGAGTTCTCGGAAATGCTGAACAAGTTTTTCGTGAGAATTCGACCGTACTCTGTACAGACAAACCCGCGTCTATTCATCCCTATACAGGGTGTTTCAGCTTATTGTTGCATAACTTCAAGATTCGACAGAACTTTTAAACTTAATGCATAAAGTCTATATAAACATGGGTCGAAAAATGCGTGGCTTCCGAAATACAGGGTGTTTAAATTTACTTTCTAAAATAGTTTTTTTTTTAAATATTTCGAAGAATATTTGATGTATAACAGTGAAAATTGGTACACAAGGGTTTTTTTGTACGACAAAACGAACCATGGGCATTGTTTTACTGTAGCCGCTAGAGGGCGCTCTCTACTGTACCTGTAGTGTATTGAAATGACCGAAAAAATTTTCTTAGTGGAATAAAAAAACTGATTCTTCGCACTTCAACTTCAACATAAAAAAGCTCTCCTGTGAGTTTTCGTTATAGGTAGTTAGCCGTTTTTGAGATATTTCGATTTTTAAGGTTCGATGCATGTTTAATTATTTATGGGAAAATAATTTTTTTTACATTTTCGATTTGGGCATTACAAGTAATTAAGATAATCGTTTAGACTGTGTTTTTAAACACAGCAATAATTCCTAACTCCAAATAAACACAAAAAAAAACAGAATATTAATTTGTTTAACTTTCCAATATTATTTTTAACAAATTAAATTAATTATTTACAACTAAAATGCTATTGGATAGTAAGGACAAACATACAAAAATCTAAAGTAGTTGCTCGAAATGTAAACCCAATTGTTCAATACACAATTCACATCTAGGAATGATCGAACGTGGTATAGCATTATTAAAATAAGGGCTTATTTCATGACATGCATTCCCGATTCTCTCTATTAGCATATCTCTTGTGGTTACGGGAGTCTGGTACACTTTTTCTTTTAGAAATCCCCACACAAAGAAATCTAATGGATTTAGGTCAGGGGATCGTGGAGGCCAGACGACTGGTCCTCCACGGCCGATCCATCTTTCTGGATAATTTTCGTCCAGCCAGTTTCTAACTATTCTCAAATAATGAGCTGGACAACCATCAAGCTGGAACCAAGCCAATCTTCTTAAATCTAACATAACATCATCCCACATATTTGCATGTTCAGCCTTTAAAAATTCCAAGAAGGTCGCAGCATTTAACCTTGCAGGCAAAAGGTAGGGTCCAAATAGTCGATTATGGTAGATACCAATCCACACGTTCACAGTAAATTCATGCTGAAAATTTCTTTCCCGAACTGCATGCGGATTTTCATGCGACCAAATATGTTGGTTATGAAAATTTACCACTCCACGTCTAGTGAAGCATGACTCATCGGTCCATAAAACGTTACTTAAAAACTCCCTATTATTATCAGTTCTATCAAGAATCCACTGACAAAATGTGATTCTTCGTTCTCCGTCCCCTGGCTGTAGTTCTTGCACAGGTTGCAAATGGCAAGGACGTCTATGGTCATTTCTAAGAACAAACGTGAACATAGCTTGCTGAAATTCCCAAGGCACCAGAAACTCTCGCGAGCGAGTTGGATGTCGTCTGTTTGGATCTTCGTGCGTATTCTCTGGCTGCTTCTGCTGCTTTTCCATTTACAAAGCCATACACAAAATGAAAATCCGCTAACTCTTAATTGGAAAATAAAAATGGCATTTTATAAAAATTACAAAAAAAACAGGTAAAAGAAACTAAATTTCGTGCATTCACAATTGCAAAAAAACGTTTCAGGTTTCAACAGACAACAAAACTAACTGTCAACTAATTGACGTTTAACCTTATTCTGCTTTCAACTTCAAAAATATTTGCAGGCACAGCCTACTACTAAAAATTATCGAGATACTGATTTTTTAACGTTATTTTATCATACATAATTAAAAATGCATCGAACTTTAGAAATCGAAATATCTCAAAAACGGCTAACTATAACGAAAACTCACAGGAGAGCTTTTTTATGTAAACAAGTGCGAACAATCAGTTTTTTTATTCAAAAGGCAAAAAATAGCACTAAGAAAAGATTTTAGGTCATTTTAATACACTACACGTACAGTAGAGAGCGTCCTCTAGCGGCTACAGTAAAACTATGCCCATGGATCGTTTTGCCGCACCAAAAAACCCTTGTATACCAATTTTCACTGTTATACATCAAATATTGTTCGAAATATATAAAAAAAACTATTTTAGAAACTAAATTTAAACACCCTGTATTTCGGAAGCCACGCATTTTTCGACCCATGTTTATATAGACTTTATGCATTAATTTTAAAAGTTCTATCGAATCTTAAAGTTACGCAACAATAAACTGAAACACCCTGTATATAAATTATTCAATATACTATGAGATTTTATTCTGGGCAAGGATCATGTACATGGTAAACAGGGTAAAACATATTCAGAATAACTGTAGATTCTGTTTAAGAACAGTGCTTATTTAAATCGCATTTGAACCAATACAACTTTTAGGGACCATACAGGGTGTTAATAAAGTTTGTATTTTATTTTAATTAAGTACGTTGTGGTGAATATCACATGACTTACAGTTGTTTTCAGACCCTCCAGGTAGGTAGATATGGATAATGTTATCCAGTATTTTTTGAAAAAATAGCATGACATTGATTTGTTTTGAATGCAATACTTTCAGAATTTAAGCATTCTGCTTATCTATACACTTATGACGTACCCGAAAATAATTAAATTAATTTATTTTCTCAAATAATTCGACAGCCCTCAAATACTTGTTTTCTTGTCTGGTCATTCTGACTGCAAATATTTCTCAGCTTTGGTGATTACTAATTGTCATAATGGTCCAGTTCAGTAAGCAAGAAATGACAGACATGGTTGCGTTTACGGAATGGCTCTGGGTAACGCTCGACGAACACGATTTCCACGCTGGCTACTGTACAAACTTTCATCAACATTCACACTGGACTATGTGAAACAGGCAGTTTCAAGAGATCCACACTTGTTGCAGGAAGAACCGCAAGTGTAATAACCATCCAAATCGAAGAAGCTGTGCTTAATAAAATCGAAGAGGACCGTACAATAAGTACACGAAAAATTGCTCACCAGCTAAACTTAAATATGGCAAATTTTGAAAGATCAGCAACTTCATCCATATCATATACAACGTGTACAAGCGCTTTTGCTTCGAGATTTGCCTATAAGAGTTGATTTTTGCAACTGGTTACGTGAAAAAGTAACACTAAATCAAACTTTTTTTAATCGGATACTATTCACGGATGAAACATGTTTTTCGCGAACAGCAATAATAAATTGCCATAATAACCATGTATGGTATGAAGAAAATTCCCATGCCATAATTGAACATAATACGCAACACGACTTTTTCTTCAATATCTGGATTGGCATCGTTAGTGACCACTTGATCGGCCCTGATTTTCTTCCACCCATACTTAGCGGCGAAGAGTACCGAAGATTTTTGGAATTTGACCTACCTGGATCAATGGAGGAAATTCCTTTTAGAGAACGGCGTCGCATGTGGTATGTACATGCATGACGGTGCTCCGCCACACTTCAGTGTGGTTGCGTGAGAATACCTATACTACAACTATTTAAAACTGTAATGACTCATACGCGTGATCAACACGTGATCAGAGCTCGATCCCCGCTTCCTTCCAGTACAGCCGTATGGCGTACGACATATGTTGTTTCTGTGGCTTTGCGGTGGTCAACAGCACAGACAGAGATGGAAATAATGGCTGATTGTTCTCCGCCGGTAGAACCAATGAAATCAAAGACGCGCCTCGACCGGCTGACTCATAGGCGTCAGCAACGCATTGGAATGTGTTTCGTTGAGCGATCGCATATTGTGTGTTTTTATAAGAATTGTTGTGTGATTGTAATTGTTGTGGCTTCTGTGGTTACTGTTTTGGTTATACTTAACCATGGAGAGTACAAATGGCACGAGTGGAAGTACTGAGAGCCAGGGAACAAGTAGACGGCTTCGTAAAGCACTGAAGAGGGACGCGAAAGAAATCGTGCTCAACGTGTTCAATTATCTGAACAGAACTATGTCGCAGGGAGATGCACTCGCGCGTTGTGAAAGTATGACAGGCGTTCCAGAGTGGACCATTCGCAGGGTGGTGCATGAAAAGAAGAAAACTGGAGCTACTACTGATCCAAAGTTTAATTTGAAGGGACGAAAGGCCGTTAAATTGGATGACGATAGCAAAATGGCGTTAAGGCGAACCGTACATTCATTCTTCTTTAGGAATGAGATACCAACCCTCAAGGCTGTACATGCAGCGATCAAGGAAAATGAAATTATACCCCAAATGAGCGTCGAGGTAATGAGGAAATCCCTGCACGAAATTAATTTTCGTTACGAAACGCGTAATCGGAAGTCAGTATTGATGGAGAGACCTGAAATAATCGCCTGGCGTCGAAAATACCTTAGCGAAATGATTGAATATAGGCGACAAAGCAGAAAAATCTATTATTTGGACGAGACATGGGTAAATGCAGGTCACACAGTTAAGAAAACCTGGATAGACAAAAACGTAGTGAGTAACCGACAAGCAAGCATTGAAGGTTTGTCAACAGGTCTTCGTGGACCGTCAGGGAAAGGTCAAAGATTGATCGTAACTCATACTGGTAGCGATAGTGGCTTTTTAGAAGAGTGTGACTTGATTTTCGTCTCTAAGAAAGGAGGTGATTACCATGACGAAATGAATGCCAGCTGCTTCGAGAGCTGGTTTCAAGGGGTGCTTCAGCGAGTTGAGCCCAACTCTGTGATCGTCATGGATAATGCTTCCTACCATAGTCGTCGAGCCGAACGTGTACCGACTATGGGATCTCGAAAAAGTGACATGCAGCAATGGTTGCGCGAAAAAGTAATCCCGTTTGACGATTCATGTGTGAAAGCGGAATTGTATGAAAAAATTAAACAGCACAAACCTGCGAACATTAGTTACGTGACTGATGAGATCGCCCGTCAATGTGGTGTCACTGTGCTGCGGTTACCGCCCTACCACTGTGAACTGAACCCAATAGAGCTCATCTGGGCTCAAGTGAAGGGTTATATTGCGCGCCATAACACAACCTTCAAATTACCAGACGTTAAGGTTTTACTTGAGACTTCCATACAGCTAGTAACGCCCGAAGCTTGGCAGAATGCTATCCGTCATGTTGTGAAGGAAGAAACAAAAATGTGTCAGCTTGACCACCACATCGACACCATCATAGAGCCAGTTATAGTCAGTTTCAACGAGGAAAGCGATAGCGACAGTTTATTACTGTCAGATTTAAGTGGAAGCGACGATGAATAAAGGTAGTTCCCAAATTTTTGACTTACAATATGTTTCAAACCACTCTTTATTAAGCATGTGACAAATCTAGTTCACCCATGTTAAACATTCATACCCCGCCTATGAACAGCCGACTACTGGTAGTTAAGTGATGTTCACGTGAACATCGATGAGTCATTACAGTTTTAGATAGTTATAGTATAGATAATAATTATCCAAATCGATGGATTGGAAGTGGCGGACCACAGCCATCGACGCCTAGATCGCCTGACATGAATCCTATCGATCTCTTTTTATGGGGACATTTGAAAACATTAGTATACAAGACTCCTGTTCAAAGCGTGGAGGACTCAAGAGTCAGAATTGTCGAGTCATGTCTGACTTTACAAAATACTCCGGGTATTTTCAGGAGAGTTCGTCAGTCAATGTGTAACAGACTAGATGCCTGTAGTGAAGTCGAAGATGGTCAATTGAAACATTTTTTGTAAAAAAAAACTATTCGATATTTGTTATTGTTTTCGTTCTATTCCAATGTTACTATTCAAAACTATTGACTTTCGAAGTAAATCCTTTTTCCAAAAATACAGGATAATACTATTTTCATCCTCGTTCATACTGAGCCTCAGCAACTTGTTAAACATGCAAAATTTATCACAGGTTATACCAACTGTTCAACAAATACGTTTCATTATTCATAGAAATATTTGGAATATTACTCGTATTTCTTTAGTGATAGTCGAAAAGATAACCGTTACGGACCCATGTCCATATGAACATTTAGTCTTCAATTGAACCAAGGATTCGATGGTTAAAGTTTGTCTACATACTTTATTAACACCCTGTCTAGTAAGGGTTAGAAATGGGTCACATATTTGAACATTTACTAATTCATCAATATTGCTCCACCTTATTAAGGTATTACTGGTACTGATGAAGTAATTACATAGTATCTGTATCACTTTTTTGCAGTAAAAACTGAATAGTATTTATTATCCACCCCATAGTATAATAGTGTTGAAATTGGTCGTGGCTAACGTGACTTACAGTAAATTAGTTTCCCCAACACTAAAATTTTTTTACGAACATATTCGAATTCAGCGTCCCAAATTAGATACCTAATAGCGGTAACGGAATTGAATTTAAGCACTTCAAAATCGCATAGGTACGTGCAAAATAATTTCGAAGACATCCATTTCTCTTGGAGAGGAAAACCTAGTTCAAAATAATGCATCTAGAAAATACTCAAAATGATTCTCCACTTACTTCTAATATTATAAATATTATACCAAATTTCCTTCCTTAATAGGTCCAGAAAATGCTTAATGTTCATTTCATTGTCTTTAACTGAACTGATACTTTATAGATGGTTCAACAGTTTTGCCCTTGATGTTTATAGATATAAAGTTGCACTAAATGATCGCTGATATTTCTATTAAAGACTTCACAGTCCTCCAGATTCACACAGATGTTGTAGAGACATGATTTTTCCAAAGTAAGTTCCTTTATGGATGTTCTTATGTATGTAACTGAGAAGATCTGATAGGTTATTTAAATGCCTAGTAGCAGATAAGAAACCAACATTAAAACCTCCACAGATGACTATTTGTATACGTATATCTATAAATGAACTAGTGATTTGATTGAACGACTCATCAAGTTTCTACAAGAAAATGTCGAAATTAGAAGCAGTGCCACTATAAACTTCAAATGCAGGCTATTAAGTTTACTTAGAATACATTGCAGGACACGCAAACTCTTTATCGATACAACTCACTATTACATTCTAAAGAAGAATACTATTTTTGGAAAAAAATGGCAACACCACCATGCTTGTAATTATTTCTACAATAAGCTGCAGACAATGTGTAGCTGTCTTGCTGGGGGAATGTAACTGATCCTCATTTGCCCATCACAGCTATTTTCTGTCAAAAATATATATGACTCCAAAAGTTTGTTTGAAAACCACTGTACGTTTTGGTAAACTCTAAAAGGTATACAGGAGAAGTGGAAATACATGTGGTCGTAGTTTTTATCAACGTGGTCGACATAGGGAAAGCATAATAAATAAAGCAGCTGACTATCAAGTATTGTTTATTATATTAATATCAAATCTCCACTAGAATGGCTTGTTCCTTGTGAATCTAGTAATCAAGTTTTCAGCCCACTTGGGTTGATCAAAAGGTACCATATGGCCAGCGTTTCTCACTAGGACCTCAGTAAAGTTCCCAGCATTCTTACTATAACCAGCTAGCTCCCTCCCAACATACCAAATCTTCCTTTGAGCTTTGTGGTACTTCTGGATGTCCCTAAACTCTACATGTTTCAAAAAGTTCAAGGTCAGCGGGTATGCCACTATGATGTCCAGTTGGCCAGTGTACAACAATACCCTGTAGTTATTGGCGACTTCAACAAACCAAGGAGCAATGGATCTTGGTATATCCTCTGACAAGTAATGATAAACCTTGTTTGAGCCAAACGTGGTACGACCTACATGAATTGCCCGTCTAACAATATGTTTATTTAGGAATTCTTTCATCAAATCTTCCCCGATTACGCTGTTTCCTTGCTGAAGGTAGTTGTAGATGTTCACCTTCGTTTTTTCCATGATGATATTGAACGCTTCGTCAGTCACCTCTTTGGATTTGATGTAATCTCCTCTGGAAATATATGTTGCAGCTGCAAAAATAAGAAAATGACAACATCTTACAGTACTTCTAATCCCAATTGACGCTGACTCGAAAAGTTTTGGAATAGCATGCATATAGTGTCGCTTTCCATAAATGTTGTATAGAAACGTTACAGTGGACCAATGGTATCTGGATATACAATTTAGGCGAAACACGAAAAACAAGTATTTTTATTGCATGTTGCTCTCGCGCTCATGCACTATGTTAGTCCATTGGCATCAAATTGGTGGTATCGTGTCGGGTATTGTACATCTTGATTGCTAAAAAGCACGATACAACGTTGTGTGCGGATAACCATGGCTACAGAGGTAGAAAGCAAACAGATTCAGTTCAGCCTTTGTCTGTTTATGCAGTGTTCTACATACCACGCGATCGCTGGTAGCCGTGAGGATTCGTCATATTCCAACTGAATGACCATCATCTATCCTTTTATTCAAAACAGACTGGACAATATTCCCATATATGGGACCCGAATTGAGACACAGGAATAAGGAAAACCATATCGTGTTGTATCGTCGTTAGTATGATAGTATTTTGTATTTATTTCCAGCGCGGAATGGTTACCATTTTGAAGACAGATGAATATCATTATTGTTATCTATTATTAATTGTCAGTGATATCGGACTAGTCTCAGTAAGCAAGTAGGTATAGTTTGTCTTGCTTTTGGTTGGTTTAATAATGGTGTCGAGGATGTTGAATTTATATTTAGAATGTAGCTGAGTTAAATATCTTCGAACGACTGTTTTTTTGTTGTATTTTATGGTGCATTTGGAAGACTTGCTAATTAGGCAATTGAATTGGATTAAAAATTTTCGATAAGGCGAACATGGTAACAGAATGTATAGGTATCTATTGTTGGATTTGACGCCATTTTTCAGATGTAAAGTATTCACTTACATGGTTATTATGTGTTGTATGTTATTTTACGGAACAAAAGTGGATAAAAACTAGGAAACCATGTTTTCTTGTCTAATTTCTAAACGAATACATGTTTTTTAAGTTAGCATAATTAGCAACACCCTATATACATGTCTTTATAAATATAATGCAACTCGAGGATAACAGAGGGGGCAAGTGTCACTGATCAGAATCCTGTAAACAATCGTCGTTTACATTCGTTTGTTATGTGTTAGTGTTAGTCGAAATCGTCAGATGTCGCTGTTAACGGTGGTACCAGAAATCATAGAAGAGAGTATTATTTATAGATAAACTGATGATCTGTGATGTATACCTTCGCATAATATTATATCGTAATATTTACACACGTTACAAATATTCTGTTTCGGGCAAAGTAAAAAAAAACGTGTTTTACGAATAATGAAGTTACATCTGAAAGCAGATGCGCTAGTGAAGTTGGCGGTCATATCTAAGGTTAAAAATATATAAAAATGTCAGCTGTTTACCTCAGTAGACATCAAAGCGCGATGAAATATCCAGAAAAATAGATTCAGTTTGACAGCTTGACCCCCAACCAAACTAGCATAGCCTAGAGGCCTAGACCATGTTCACACAGTAGGCGTAGCTAGCCAATTGATCACCATAATTCTTTGTGTAAGGTACTTTTTCATCAAACCTGCCCTTTAACGCATCTACTTTTGAGAGTTATACATCTCACCAGACTAGCGCAGTCTAGGCGATGTTCACACCGTAGGTAGCCAGTTTTTAGATAACCGTAGAACACCATAGTTCTTGTGAGTAAGTACTGTTTTGAGCTCGCTTACACCGTGTATACGTCATACAGGCGTCTAGTGGCCTACAATGTAGACATGGCCCTAGGCGGGAACAAAATTGTTGATGATTAACATTAAACTAAAATGCATCCGTTATAGCAAAGTCAAATGGAAAGACACAAGTACTGTTGAAGACGAAAGAGATACCAACGAGTGTGGATATTCGTTAAGGAAAGGAGGCACTCACCTTTATCTTCGAGGTACTTAATAACATTCGAACTCATCTTGTCAACAAGTCCAAGTTGGTAAAGATACTCCGCATACCCTACTTGATGCTCTGGGTCTATATAACCATCTCCAATAGCAATACCTTTCAAATTAATCTTTTCTTGAGCATCCGGGTTATTTTTGTGAATCGTGTAGGCCAAAGCAGGAACATACTTCCCTGCATACGATTCTCCAGTGACGAAGAAGTCGTTCTTTCTGATTTCTGGAAAGAGCTGGAAAAACTGTTGTAGTGCTTCGTATAGCTCACTTCCAACTTGGGATTGATTTCTAGCGTAACCCTTTTCATTTTCGGTAAAACTAAAGCCGGTGCCTACTGGGCTGTCTATGTAAATGACTGAATGACTGTTAGTCCAGGAGTTGTTTCTTAATTCCAGTTCCAGGTCTTTGTTCACCGTAAATGGCCCATTTTCCATGAGAAGGCCATACATGGATGGACCGCCTGGTCCACCTTGAAGCCATAATACCACAGGGTCTTTCTTGTAATCACTGGTTGATGGGAAAAACCAAAAGTACAAGTTGGAGTTGTACTGTTTGTTAATCGTGAAGTAGCCAGCATAACTGGTTATGTCCTGTAAAATTAAATCGTTATGAGTCAGAAGAATAGTTTCTATCAGTGGAAATAATAAGATATATAAATATAAGTGCAAAGTGCACAGTATGATTGCACGCGCCAAATAATTAAAGAATGATTAAAAACCGTGAAAGGTGCTAAAGAATAATTATGAAAACACGTAATATATACCAAATAAGAGCGCAGCACGCAAGCACAGAAAAATTAGAATGAAAATAAAGTATGAACGCACTTAGTGTAAGTAACAAAAACACTAGGGTAACTCGAACAGTTGAACAAAATAGATGTTATGACAATTTTATTGATGTTATTGAAAATTGTCGAAAAGCTTAAAAGGATATGAGTATATAAACAAACTAGAGCATACAAACACCTAAGGTAAATAAAATAAAGAACAGACGTATTGAGTAAAGTCTAAAATAAAGAGTATGATGATCAGAATATTAGATTTGAAAAGTTATTATCCAGAAATGCATCAAATGTTTGAATAGTTTTTTCAGTTACGTACTTCTTCATTACATCCCTGGAGGCATTATTACCAAACTGGCTAATATAACACATTGAAGAACTTCATGCCAAAGTAGTTGGGCCCGAATCTTGATTTCTGGAGCCTTTATTGTGGCAAAACAAGATTATTTAAATTGCCTTACGCATCGTCCTTGTATCCCAAAGACTTTAGCTATGTGAGTAGAATGACCTCAATTAATAAGTGCGTATGGCATCTTACTGTAGAAGTATGGATAGTAGCTTGTGAGGAGAACACTGTCGGAAACATTGTTTTTAGATTCCGGATAATAAAGATACACCTCGGAAGAGATTTGATGAGGTAGTCCTCGTATGCCGTCCATGTCATACGGCTGTCAATATAAACGCATACGAATTTTGCTGCTTGCTGCATATCAATGTCATATTTGCGTAAGCTGACAGCAGGTATCTGCGTTTTTGAATCATTCAGAGTTGAAATAAATTTATTGTAGTTCACAGCCTCCTCTCAGGCTGCACATGCAGCTAGATACAATGTTTATCGGCAGATATCAACCCTGCTGGGAAGAACAACTGGATCTATCCAGTCAGTTGGTGTCAAGGTTCATTATAAACTAAGATTGCATACTGACATTACCTCCACATAGTGATAGTGACATGTACGCAGCTAATGAGCTAACAGCACCCTTACTCTGAAATTAATTTTCCGATGGGGAATCATCATTATACAGGATGCTTGAAAAATAGATGGAGATATTTTAGAGGATGTTAAAAAATATGAAAAAGTGTTTCCGTAAATGCAGAGCTTTCAAGGTACAGGGTGATCAATTTAAATCTTTTTTTAGGAATGTCTTACAAAATATTTACTCGATTCTGTTCAAATATTAATTGTTATAATGCGATTCTAATATAGCCCTAGATAGATTAAAATTATTACGTCCAGTGGCCTCCAGGGGGCGCCTCAACGAATATTATTGATAAAAAAATAACGTCACCGCCACCGCTTTTTATTAAGTTTAATATCTGTTGTTTGACTAAGCATCTAAAAATACATCTTCTTTACCTCTCGTATTTTTTTCGTGTCCCACTTCGTTCTCGAGAAAAAAAACCGTCTCATTAAATTTCTCTGCACAAAATTGGTTCATTTATTTTTGCACGAAAAATCATTTATGGTTTGACATTTGCGCGTCAATTCTTCTAGCAAAGAATTATTCACATAATTTAATTTGCGAAATTTCTCTAAAAAGTTTTGTTTTTAATTCAACAACCTGTAAACCCTTGAAAACATCGCTTGTTCAATACCAAAGAACGACTTATTTGTTCTTTTAGTTTTATCATTCATCATAGTCTGTCTATACAAGTAGCTTCCAAGTTTCCGCGTACATATTATAAAAAATTATTGTTGGGTTAGTGAATGGTTCGATTTTTCAGTGCTTTGTGGAGTTTATAAATCAATTTATGGATAATTTTGACAACGGTGGAGTTCGGAGTCATTGCAAAAAGATCATCAGCTTCTGCTGTTTCTTATGGTATATCATACTAGGTGGTACAATCATAATTACTTCCTTAATAGCCCGAAATTGTAAATCAAGCAGGACACCATGGCAACTACAAAAAAAAGACATGAGAGTCACTATCCGTGAAAAAAACACTTGGCCTTAACAAAATTATTCAGCTACTAACTAACAAAATGTAAATTACTTCTTATGCATTTTGAATTTCTGTAATATTATCAGTTCACGAAGAGTAGGTAGGTTTCATAGTACTGTCTAGCATTTCTAAAGCTGGACTGGGAAAGTAAGGCAACCACGCAATTTCAAAATGCAAAAACATAAACGCAGTGTATTACCGTTTTCAGGAATATGACAAAACTTCAGAGCAAACGACACACCTCAGAAGTGTGAAACCATGATAGACCATATATTTTCATGTGGTAGGAAGTAAGACGCTATCTGTCATACCTATTTCTTTTAATAGAGCCCTAGAGAGTAACATAATCGCTCATTCGCCGCGTTGCCAATATCTTGCACTAGTTCCTTGAATTAATATTCATATGGAAAATACGTGTTAGTTTATTTTTTACACCCAAATAATGAGCGTGCAGCCTAGCGGCATTCCATTTTAGGTCGACACAAACATTGCATCATTGCACATACGGGTGTTTGAATAAAAAATCCGGACAAAAGTCAGTTTTGCGGAATAGCTCGTATCGCAAAACTGGTATGTGCCTAAAGATACCGGATCAGATGCTAGAAAAAGCCCCACACTTTTTTTGTTTACCCACTGCCATTTCTCGCCAGTAGTCTCGGTGCGAATTTGATTATTCTTCATTGCTCACGTATATGTTCTCAGCGTATTTATTGTAACCACAATATTTCAAAGTTTTTACAGGTAATTACGAATCGTGTACCAGTTTTTCAACATGGACGTTTCTGAGGCAGGTATGTACAACCTATTTTGTCAATTTTAATTGTATGTATCTCGATTATGATTTTGGTCTCATATTATATAATTAGATCTTGGCTAATCATACAGACAGAAAATGCTTCCAACTTCAAATTTCAGTATAATCGCCAAAGTAATGCTGAACGTTCGTTTAAGCCATTGCTTTTCTTTCTTTATAGGGCCCTCTGGCGACAAGATCATTACTCGAAAAAAAATTTACGACATTATGCAAGGGTATCCCAATAACGACATTAACAAAAAACTGGTCTATGCTGAATCTTGTTTGTTAAATTCTCGAAATTATTCAGAATAACAGCGAAAAGAAGTTATACACCTGTTGTCAAATCTAAAATCAGAAATAAAACGTAGATAGATTGTCGCACATTACATAGAAGATCTTTTCCTTAAAAGAAATAATCGTTGGCTCCAAATGACATCTGAAATACCACAAACAAAATTACGACCAGGGCGCCCATAGAAATCTTTTAATAATATTATCGAGCGAAGTAGAAGTCGAAAAACAGATGCATTCCGTGGTGAAATAAGCTCTGAAGAGTTGACTTTTGCCACTCATTCGAAGTTACGTTCTGATCGCAAGACTGATGCTTCAAAGGTGATAAAAGACCTAATGCAATCTCCAACGCGAGCAAAAAATATCGAAAAGCGTTTATTCAATCTCAAAATGACAGAAACCGGCTATCAACCGTATTAACCCCAATGAAATCATTGTCTATGTTTGAAGAAGCTGACCTGACAAGAAGACGGTATGATACAATTAGAGGTTTTAAAAAGAAACTATACCTATGCTATACGACTTTACAAAAGGCTAAAAAAGACTGTTATCCTGTACAAGAATCTTATAAAATTACTGCTAACTTAATCTTCAAGATTTATTAAATCATACTGCTTCGCGGCTTTTATTGCATTTGACAGATGTTCTCCAGAATTTAAATAGTGAGTAAAAACACACGCCAATTTTGACATATAAAAGGTCACAGCAGACAACATTTAGTCAAGATTTTGAAAATAACTTCGATTCTAATGCAAATATATTCCAAAGTTCATTTGTTCCATTACGGTTGTCTTCTAGCGAAGGCAGTAAGATATTATGGCGAAACCGTTTGCCTTATTCGACACGATTTTGCCGACGCATTCGCATAAGATTTGTAAAGGAAACAGTAGATATCACAAACGAGGAAATAAGTTATATAGAAAACAAAATAAAGTATTTGGAACCGACATAGGTCGCGCAATTAACAAAAGCTATTTATTAAAACATGTAATGATGCTCATAATGGTTGATGCGAAAGTGTGTAATGCCGCAACCGACACAAAATCCACGATGAAATGCTATATTTGCGGTGCTACATCCAAAGACTTCAAGGATTTATCAAACAAACGTCCTTGTGATGAAGGTTCCTTAAAATTTGGCTTATCAATTTTGCATGCCAGAATAAGACTGCTTGAAGGAGTGCTTCACATTGCTTAAAAATTGCCAGTGGAGAAATGGCAATTAAGAAGTGAAAGAGATAAACAAATAGTTAAAAAAATAAAATTAGAGATACAAAATAAATTTAGATTATAGATTCCCGTTTCCTTTTTCGTCTTAAAGTAATTTTAGGAGTGATACCAAGCGGCCATAAATAAACAAACAGAATTTTGAAATATTTTGTTTGGACACGGCACAACTGTACGTTGAATTATGTTCGTGGCATCTAATGACACCAACTCTTAACAAAATAGTGCTCCATGGACCCATTGTCATTGAAAAAGCTTTATTACCTATAGGAATGATATCAGAAGGGGCCGCAGAGACTCGTAATAAACACTTTCGCCAAAATTATGCTCGGAAGTTCATCAGAGAGTTTTGCAATCTCGATATCATGAATAGATTATTATTGAGCTCGGATCCCCTGATAACTGGCATGAGACCTACTCCCCAAAAAAATTACAAAACCATTTCTCAGGGAAACTGTTGAAATGCTCCTGCCTGAAGAACCTTTGTCTGGTGATAATGATGATGATGATGATGATGATAATGATAGAGATAGGAGACTATTTAGATGATTCTTGGTTGTCATCTTCTTAATAACATTTTTTAAATTTTATTATAAATATTTTCACGTTTTTCAACAATACGCATTTTCTTTCTTTACCTTCTGCTCTTAGTAGCATTATTAACCATAACAGAGCTAATCACAGTTTTTGAAGTAACTTTAAATGAAAAAAAGGTTTCGTCTGGATTTTTTATTCAAATACCCGCATGTGCATTGGTTCGATTGATAATACCACATCTTCTACATTACAAGGAAAAGTTTCTACCTCCATGATCTTAGTTGTTGAGAACCAGAAGACATCCCAAGAACGGAACAACGTGGCAACGTCGATCTAGACCTTTCCTTCGCCGTCCGCGAAACAATACACACATAAAAATTGTAAGCAGAATTCTTCAATGTTCGTTGAGAATAAAGTTACCAATTAACTCGAGTAAGTGTTCACAACATAGAAGCACCCAATACAGTCCACTTTACAACGTTACAACAGTCGAGCGATTTTTTTCAGTACCCATCTAACGGTCGTAGGAGAATGTCAAAGCTTGAGTTTGACCTAACCTATTCAAACAACCTGTGCGAACGTTTTCTTGTGTAATACCCTCTCCAGACTCACGCGCGAATCACGGCGTGAAATCGCGGCTCGGATCGCGGTGCGAATCCCGAAATTTCTTCCTACAGTTCCACACTCGCAGATGTTCGCGCCTGCTTCACAGTATAGTTCGCGGTCTTGACGAGTATGGATGGTGAAATTGCTACTGCTGCTGCAGTGCTACTTTGCGCTTTGGCATTTTATAATTACGCATATATAAGTAAAACTAGAGCAATTGAAAATAAGTGGAAAAAACACAACCACTCCCGACACTCGCTATGAGGCAACTGAACCACCAGCGAATGTGGAGCCTAGTCATGTTCGCGCTTTGCGAACCCTTTGTCGCGGGACAAAAAACCGACAACAAACGGGAACAACGCGCGAACGCGACGTGAAGACGCGAAGAATACGCGAATGGGATCCACACTCATGGATCGCGGGTAGTTCGCGGCTTCGCGCGCGAATCGCGCGTGAGTCTGGAGAGGGCATAACATATTGAACACGCGGCAGATTGGATGACCTCCTGCATCACCGTTGCTAGGCAATGTGGTTTGAGGGTAATATGGGAATTTTGAAAAGCTTACAATTTTTACACAATCCACTACAGAAAACGATTTCAGTCTTCATTATCAACATCTGACGTCAGTACCAGGATTCATTTACCTTTAATTTCAAAAAGCTTCTTCTCGCTGTTACAGTCGTAATCTAGAGGGCTAAAGTAGGAAGCATGCTACTATTACCTAGCCATACAGTCTGACGTTTAGAGCTTAAGAATGTTTGATTTTGATGATTTTAAGTACGGCCTAACAACTTGCGAGAGATTGTGAATAACACTGTACGCATTTTTTTCGTACTTGGAGGCTCCTGTAAGCTTGGGTCCCTGTACGCTGTTATACGATCTATGAAAGATACCTGATTCATAGAACTTTATAAGTATCCAGTTTTTTTAGAAGTTTTATTAGAAGGAGTTAAACTTGATACTTTGGGAACGTACGAGTCACTGAAGTGAATCTACGCAATCAATTCACCCAAGAAGCGGATTTTCAAACCAACAAATAGATACGTAGGGAGTCGTGAATATTTACTTATGAGTAAACTCAAAATATTTGAAAGACCCTCTAGTGAAAATTTCCGTTCTGGTTCCCTCTTATCACAAAGCAATGAAATTTTCTACAGATCGGCTATTTGTAACGCTAAATATAAACACGATCATAATGAAACCACGAAGCGTCATGTGGCCAGAATCGAGAAAAAATGTCGTTTTGGAATCTGGGTTATTGCGACAAATTGGAATCTGATTCATAATCTGCGCACTCGACCTCTAAACCTACATTAAATGAGAAAATGAGCCATCTTTGGGAGAGTTCAAAACAAAATTCGGAATTGTAAACGTATTGGTCTCACAATACTAAAGACAAAGTAACGTTGTAAACATTTCAAAGTCTGAGACCAACTACTGAGGCGGTGAAAATCCATGTGATCTCAGTTCGAACCAAAATCCTAACCACTTAGCCACCATATTTAACAACAGCCGACAAACAACTTGGATCACGTGATGACACCTTTTATACACTCCTATAAGTGCTCAATGTCAAACTTAGGGTACATGTGACCTAAGTGACTTCTCCCAGATTAGCAGCAAGCGTCAAGATACATACCAAACAAGAAAATAGCAACCTACCTTAGCGCAACCACTCAAGGACACAGAGGCAGCTATTCGAGCATCTTTTATTCTCCCCTGTTCTAAAAGTGGCGTCAGTATCAATGGCTCACCAACATCATCTCCATGGTATTCGACCTCTTGTAGCTTGAACGGGTTGATGTGAGGAATTAGTGCCCAAGATGTGGCAGAACAATATGCTAAGAGAAACAGTAGCCGTGCCTGAAGATTCATCTTGAAATGGACATACCCTTATTCAATGTCTTCACTTAAATACTTGGGATCAAGTTTGGAGTGGCAGATAAGACGGGTAAGATTCATGCTATGGCAAGATTATATATTAATTAACTACAACGGAATTATACCGTTTTTGCTACTTCAATTGCGGATGATGATAAGCAGTTCACAGTGATTAAAAAATATTGATAAAGCTTTTCTCTAGCAAAGATGATATCGGAAAAATTCAATTTAATTCTTAATTTTAGCCTAGCTAGCAGAGCTGGGGAAACTATGAGTAGTTTGCTAGATTTAATAATCTATATATATAAAAATGAATCCCCATTTCGCATGGTCACGCCATAACTTGAGAACGGCTTTACTGATTTCATTCATCTTTATTTTAAAAGTTTCCTAATAATGCATAGAAGATTTCTGCGCAGAAAATTGCTTGAGCATGGAACATGCACAGCAGAAGAAATGTCTCAAGTACCAAAATAGACAGGCACTCCTCTCCACCAACTTTATTCCAACAGCTATCGACAGTTAGCTATGTGAGAGAAAATTGCGTACGAAAACAGGGTGCGTTCGTTTTTAGACATGCGTTATTTCTTTACCGTCCGTACTTTGCGACAGCTCCTTCAAAAGAAACTTCAGTGTTGTTTAATTGTTATCTTTGTCAGTTAACTCCATGAATAAAAATGGCGGATGGAAATACGTTTCTTTTGCTTAATTGACTTTCACTACACAATCATTTTGAACTTGACAGCTCGCACGCCGCAAATTTATATTATGGTTTAAAAGTGTTTATCGATGAAAAAATATTGTTTGATTTAATTAGTAGTGCACAGTCCATTCGATTAGAGCTTTGATCCAGATTTCAGTTTGTCAGTGAGTTTTTTGAGAAGCATTTGTTAAACAAAATTAACAAGAGTCTAAGTTAGTTCATCAAAATGCCACCACTTAGACGTACCAACCTAGGTCGTAGAACTCGCAATGCTGCAAGTCAAACATATATACGAAGAAGTCAAACTGTCGACCAACGAGAGGCGAGAAATGAAGTTGAACGAATTGAAGGGTTGTAATTCAACAATATAGAAATTTGCCGTGAACGCCCGGCAACATCGCGGTACATTATTGTAATCAAAGTGTTTCCAGTTTTGTGAAATAAATAATGTAAGTTACACCTCCCAAGTATTAGAGGGTTTACCAACAACATTTACTATAATGCGGCTGTAAAACAATGCTTTTTGTGTCTAATTTAGTTTTGATCTAAAATAACAACAACAAAATTCTTCCGGAGCCCATCAACTGTGAAGCAACGTTGCCACCTCTTGCAATATCTCCCCAAATAAAACGAATCGCAACATGAACACTCGACTGCACAGTAAGAAACAAAAGTTAATAACAGAACGAGTCAATCGGTCGCAAAATACAAGCTACATACATATACAGGTCGACGACCCAATTGACGAAAACACTAAAACCCAGGAAAGCATTGTGTTGGATATAAGGAACAGGTTGGCACAGAATGAAACGAAAATTGAGGAGCTCAACAACACCTTAATTGAGCTGAACAAGAAAAATGATAAGCTTGCCAGAGAACTAGAAGCTAGGCAAGACACTATTGATTACCTGAAAAGCGTAATAGAAAAAGTTGTACGCAAAAGTATAGTTATGGATAATTCTACTCAGACACATCAAAAAGTCACATCAACTGTATCACAGACTGATAACACAAATTTACAATTAGACACATCGTATTCATTAAAAGGAGACATATCTAAACATGAAGGTCGAGCAATTAATACGCAAATCTCTCGTACAGTCCAACCAGAAGTAAGCAACTCATCAGGAAGTGTGGAATTGTATGTGAGGCCACAAACTGGCGCCAACACACAGAACGAAGAAAATCACAATACATCGACATCAAGCTTGTCTAAGACTCTAGATGACATCTTAACTACCGATGCTCATCCAAGCAGTGGGATTATTTCCAGTGACAGTATGACAACGAATATCAGTGAACCCATAGCTTTAGAACAACGACATGTAGGTAGTGATAAATCTAAAGTGCTGGTCTTCGGCGATGAGTTTGCAAGACATGCATCTTTTTTAGTACATTCCATTCTATCACAAAGAGATTTTATCGTAGAAGGTGTGGTCAAGCCGAGCATAAATGTTTTAGATTTAGTTTTAACTCTGTTTGAACATTCACGTCAATACGGTAAAAATGACCATGTGATTGTTATGATTAGCACAAAAAACGTTTCAAATTTCAGACAACTGAGCAAAAGCTTGAAATATCTGCTGCCAATCAGTAAAGTAACGAATCTACACATTCTCACTGAACGAAACCATATGCAGGACGAAAAGATTGATGAGTTTATTAGTAAGGCAATTGTAAATTTTACAGACAAAAACAAAAATACATCGACAAACTTTCAATGGAATGTTCAATTAAGACGAAATGCCTTAATCGGGCTGATTAATAATTACATACTCTCTAAGAGTAGCACAAATAATATTGTTTTAAAAGTAGTAAAGACAAATCAATTGGCAACTGTCAATAGCTCAGTTACTTCTCAGTTTTTTCGTACCCAATAAAGAAAGAATCTCTAAATTTAATTTCAAACTTCTTCACCTCAACATACAGTCTTTGCGTCACAAATCAGATGATTTAGCAGTGTTAGGATCTGACAATCAGTATGATGTGCTGTGCTTGAATGAACATTGGTTGTCTGAGGGTGAATTCATTGTTAATCAATTAATAGGTTATACACCAGTATCAAGCTTTTGTAGAAAAAATAAAACACATGGTGGTGTAGCAATCTTTATAAAAACCAACGTTGATGCGGCGCCTTTGCCAGATTCAGTTTTTGTAGAAAAGGAAGAACAGACTTTTGAGATAGCAGGCTCTTATATTAACAATATTCAAATTATTTCGTTATACAGAAGCCCTAACAGCGATTTCGATACATTCCTTAATAAGTTATGTACTACACTTGATCGCTTAAATTACGAGAGGGATATAGTCATAGCAGGCGATTTTAATGTGAAATTCACCACCAATGACACTCGAGCACACCAAGTCGAAAGTCTATTTCGCTGCTATGGATTGAATAAAAAAGTCAGCACCAGTACTAGGAGGCATAACTGTCTGGACAATATATTCACAAACATAGACAGGCCCTCCGGTGTCACAGTTTTTGAGAGCTATCTGTCTGATCACCTAGCAATTGAATTTACATGTGAGCAAAGTAAGAACTTACGAACGTTCAACAGAGTTACTTTTAGGCCAATTACGGATGAGGGTCTTTTCAATCTGTACATGGAAATTGAGAAGGTTGACTGGTCATTCATCGGGGGAAATGATAACATCGAGCAAGCCTTTGAAACATTCATTCATCTAATCAGCAGTAAAGTTGAAAAATGCCTTCCATATAAATCACGTATCTTTGGTAGTGATAATAAAGGGGGAAGAAAAATAAATTGGTTTGACAGTCATTTGCATGCTATGAGAGACCGTTTGAGGCTCCTGATGGATTGGTACAAGGTTAACCCACAAATAGTTACCAAACAAGCTGTTAACGAGTATAGATCACAATATCGACAGGCTATCACTAATAGCAAAAAACAAGCACACGACTTGTATATAAACAATTCGAGCATAAGCAGCTAGCAATGTGGAATATTATTAGATCCAATGTTCCAGCTAATAATCAGAACAAAAGCAACATCTTGAATGCTAACGGATTCAATTCATACTTCTCAAGTATAGCGCAGACGCTCATTGACAATATTCCTCCAGCAAATCGTGATGCACTAGACTACTTGGTTCATACTGATAACATCGACCTTTTCTTGTTCAAAGAAGTATCCTACAATCAAGTCAGATCAGCGATTTCATCACTAAAAAATTCTAAGAGTACAGATGTACATAAATTGAATTCAAAAATTATAAAGACCATAATGAATCTGATTATCGTTCCACTCGCTAAACTTTTTAATATTTGTATTCGAAATAGTACTTTTCCTAAAATTCTCAAGATATCCAAAGTCATTCCAATACTTAAAAATGGATCGGCTGATGTGCTTTCCAACCATCGACCAATTTCTCTAATCTCATACTTTGCTAAGATTTTTGAAATTCTGCTAAAAGATCAACTAACCTCTCATCTAGAGTCAAGTCAATTATTTAATGACAAGCAGTTTGGATTTAGACGGAACAGATCTACTACTACAGCTATCAATTGTCTTATAGATCTTGTTAACGAAGGATTTGAGAACCATCTACATACCAAGGCGGACCTTTTCGATTTATCTAAGGCTTTTGATTGTCTGCAGCATAGTATTTTAATAAAAAAATTACCTTATTATCACATTCATCCTTCTAGCATCAAAATTTTAGACTCTTATTTATCCGACAGAAAACAACTAGTACATTTCAATGGCTGTAACTCTGATACCAGATCAGTGATCCATGGAGTTCCTCAGGGTTCCGTACTGGGACCACTGCTGTTTTTATTATACATTAATGACATCCCCAATAGCCTGTCAGATACGCACAATGCTGCTTTGTTCTTATATGCTGATGACACTACTTTGGTAAATTCTAATAAATATGTAAACACCCTTGTCGAAACTAGTTCATTGTGTAAGTCGAACCTTGAGGATTGGTTTGCTGCCAATATGCTATTGCTCAACACTGATAAAACTCAGTCTATAATACTAAGCTTACGCAGTCATGAGTTGGAATCTGCTCAAACAGTGAAATTGCTAGGCGTTCATATTGACTGTACTCTGACATGGGAGGTGCATACGCGCTGTGTGGTGGATCGTTTGTCCAGAGTTATATATCTCATACGTAGTCTAAAGGATATAGTATCTGATAAAGTTTTATTAACTGCTTATCATGCATATTTCCACTCTAAAATGACATATGCAATTTTGGTCTGGGGACACTCTCCACATATGCAAAAAGTGTTTGGCATGCAAAGGCGTTGTATACGATACATCTCTGGTTTGAAATTTAGAGACCCCTGCAAGGCTGAATTCATTAAATTGGCCATACTAACCCTTCCATGCGCGTATATTTTGAGTTGTCTCATATATATCAAAAGTAACATTAGTACCTTCCCCACTCATAGTGATAACCACAAATATGAAACACGAAATAGAAACAACATTTGCCATAATAACTACCGTCTAGAAAAATCAAGAGTTGGAACAAACTTTTATGGCATTAAATTTTTTAATGTGCTACCCAACAATATAAAAACATTGGATATTGGTGTTTTTCATAGGAAACTAAAGTATTATTTAATAAAAAACGCATTCTTTAGCACGGACGAATATTTGGCAAATGACTTTACTGATATACCTTAAATGTTTATTTATTCATTTCTGTCTCCAACTTATGTACAGTTGTTATTGTTTTGTTTGTCTGTATGTGTATAGTTAATTGTATTATACATATATTTTTCTTAGCGATCATCTTTTATCTCATGACATTTTTGTATTGTTTTTTTTTTCAATTTGCTTTTGGTAATTATGCGTTACGCAGCATTGCATTGTTTTTAACTTGTTTTATTCATGTTTGATGTAGATTTTTCTAAGCGTTCGATGAGTATATATTGACTTGTGTAAACACTTTCTGTGTATTAACATCAATAAATTATTATTATTATTATTATTATTATTATAACGTAGAAGTGTGAATTTAATCCCAATCGAGCTGCATTCAATTATGATGTGGCAATCGATTACAATTCATAACAATTTGTACCACCACCAGAGCCACTACACTCATTGGTTTAAAGAAATATACATTTTTTGACCCATATCCAGCAATACAATAATTGCTTTTCAATGACGTCATTTGGCGCAACAAAATTCATTCGACATAGTTTTATGCCTACTTTCGAGGTAATTTGGTGAGGGAGTGACAGTGCTGCTAACGTATTGTGCTGGCCACATACCAGTACAAACACTTCGCTAAATTCCTATATTTCATAAATTTACCCTTTTATTACACATTATTCATCCCAGTTCATAGCTAAGACAGGACAACGTCTGTCGGGTCGGATAGTAATATTAATAATAATAACGGTACATCATACATTATTTATTAGAAAGCTTAATATTAATTATATTAATAGTGACCTTTTTATATCCATAATTTCACGAGCTCTCTTTCTGGGCATAGATATATATTATCCAGTCTTCCACTCACATTGAACTACATACATTTCCTGGTGTCTGTCAATGCCAGTCGTATTCGGTGAAATGGACAAGTGTCACCCACCACCATACTATCAGCTTTGACATGATGTGCAAATGCTACATAAACTAAACACAGAATGATTAAAGTCTTATCTAAAGAGCTCGATCCAGTATTGTATACGATTTGTTATGGTCATATATGGTAGTGCCAATAATTGTACATCTACAAAGCTGTAATGACGGCATCATGTAGTCGAGCTTAGAAAAGCATCCCTGTTGGCATATCGTTAACAATGTGAGATAGGCTTGAGATCATCTACCAGTCAGTTGAGTGGCCCTCCTGGGATACCATCCAAGCATAGACAGCTTGGTCTGAGCGGCAGTAGCCAAGACATGTGGAAAAAGCTGGGTCTCGACTGAGCAATGATATAAGGAATGATGTGAGTCGACGTGAAAACTTCCTAGCTCTTAACACATTTCTCAACTCGTTCCAGCATCTGAACGAGGTGTTCTCTTCCAAAGCATGTCCTTGTTGAACTAAATCTGAGCCCATCAAGACACATATATAGTTTTTAGCACTTACTATATGTTATTTACTCTAACTCAGTTAAGTACGTTGAACATGAGCTTCTCATTCATTGGCACTAGTTTGAAATTTCAGTAGTATTGCTAACTCTTAGCCATCCAGCAATGGTATTACGTTTTTCGAAGGGTGACATTATGTCGGTTTTTTGTGATATTATGTAGGTTTTTCTACAAGATGACCATTTTGCAATAGTCGTTCCGTAGCCGTACGTGCTACCTAAATGTCATGATGCTTCAGGTATCAATGTTTGGCTCTGAAGTGATGTAACGACTGCTTCAGATATGGCATTGTTGAATGTCTAAGCTGTAAGTTGTACACTACATGTGCAAGGAAATGGCAGTGCATAGCTGCATAGTGAGGACTTGTGTCCTAATAATCTGTGTTGTTGATAAATCCCTGGTTGGTGAAATATATGAAAACTAACAGGTGAGGAAATATGGTCATTCAGGAATATTTACGAAACGTTAAAAGGGTATTTATTATTTCATATTAATTTTTGTATCCAGTCATTCAAATATTATAGAAATTTATTTTACTTTTTTTCTAGTGGTTAAATGTATTGATGCGTACTTTTTCATTAAAGATGAGTATTATAAATATTATGAAAACTATTTCGCTGGCTACAAAATATCATGAAGTAAGACGATATTATAAAGGATGTTATAATAAAAAAGACCAAGAAATAAGGTACCAAAAGTGATCAGTATTGTGGTACTTTTGCCTGGACTGTTTCGAAACAAGACATAAATAACATACCGTTTTGCATCCGTATATTATAACTTATTAGATTTATCTGAAGTTTGACCCGAATCTTGTTTGTTCTTGATTAAGACGTTGTGTTGGATTGTATTGGTATAGTATTTAGGAAATAAGTATTCAAATGCAAAAAATTTCATTACTGTTTTAATAAAGTGCATCGGGAAGTTTGCATATGAATACAATCCATAAAAGCCACACCCATCCATGTCCAATGCTAACATAGATTATGACCGTCTGACCGGGATGACGGGGGAAATAAATCGTAAATTAAAAAATAAACCGAATACTAAGCGGTCCGTACAGGCCGCAGTGGTGTGACAGGCTTGCTAAATTGCTGTATATTGGTGTAAAGATTACGTCGCTGGACCTGAAGAGATCTGGGCCTTCCATAGACCTATCACACCCCCGCTCTTCAACCGTCGCAAAAGCATTTGCTCCCACAAGGAAGCATGTATCCGTCGTCGACCCTCCCCCTCTTTTTAAACGTTTCAATTGTTGAATCGCCGAAAATGCCGCCATCATTAACATGACTGATGTAACCGGCGCTGCCCCCTTCCCTCTACCTTGACAGGTACCTCAGTCCGCCCTTGCTTGTCAGCCCAACGAAGAAGAGACAATTTCAATATTAAATATTCGACCGAAATATCTGTCGGTCTGCTTATCTATACACTTATGACGTACCCGAAAACAATTGAATTAATCTATTTTCTCAAATAATTCGACAGCTCTCAAATATATGTTTTCTTGTCTGGTCATTCTAAGGCTCCAGATATTTCTCAGCTTTGGTGATTACTAATTGTCATAATGGTCCAGTTCAGTAACCAAGAAATGACAGACATGCGTTGCGTTTACCGATTGGCTCTCGGTAACGCTCGACGAACACGACGTTTGTATGGTGATCGATTTCCACGCCGCCTACTGTACAAACTTTCATCAACTTTCATCAACATTCAATTCAAGTGTAAGAACCATCCAAATCGAAGAGGGTGTGCTTAATAAAATCGAAGAGAGCCCTACATTAAGTACACGAAAAATTGCGCAACAGCTAAATCTAAATCGTGTAATGGTATGGCAAATTTTGAAAGATCAGCAACTTCATCCATATCATATACAACATGTACAAGCGCTTTTGCTTCGAGATTTGCCTATAAGAGTTGATTTTTGCAACTGGTTACGTGAAAAAGTAACATTGAATCAAACTTTTTTTAATCGGATACTATTCACGGATGAAACATGTTTTTCGCGAACAGCAATAATAAATTGCCATAATAACCATGTATGGTGTGAAGAAAATCCCCATGCCATAATTGAACATAATACGCAACACGACTTTTCCTTCAATATCTGGATTGGAATCGTTAGTGGTCACTTGATCGGCCCTGATTTTCTTCCCCCCATACTTAGCGGCAAAGAGTACCGAAGATTTTTGGAATTTGACCTACCTGGATCAATGGAGGAAATTCCTTTTACAGAACGGCGTCGCATGTGGTACATGCATGACGGTGCTCCGCCACACTTCAGTGTTCCATGCGTGAGAATACCTAGATAATAATTATCCAAATCGATGGATTGGACGTGGCGGACCACTGCCATGGACGCCTAGATCGCCTAACAAGAATCCTATCGATTTCTTTTTATGGGGACATTTGAAATGATTAGTATGCAACACTCCTATTCAAGGCGTGGAGGACTCAAGAGTCAGAATTGTCGAGTCATGTCTGACTATACAAAATACTCAGGAACATAAATTATTCGACATTTTCTATTGTTGTCGTTCTATTCGAATCTTGCTGTTCAAAACTATTGACCTTCTAAGTAATTTTTTTTCCAAAAATACAGGATAATACTATTTTCATCCTCGTTCATAGTGAGCCTCAGCAACTTGTTAAACATGCAAAATTTATCGCAGGTTATACCAACAAATACGTTTCATTATGTTCCCATGTTCATACGAACATTTAGACTTCGAATAAACCAAGGATTCGATGGTTAGAGTGTGTCTACATACTTTATTAACACTCTGTATAGTAAGGGTTAGAAATGGGTCACATATTTGAACATTTACTAATTCATCAGTATTGCTCCACCTTATTAAGGCATCACTGGTACTGATTGAAATAATTACATAGTATCTGTATTACTTTTTTGCAGTAAAAACTGAAAAGTATTTATTATTCACTCCACAGTATTGAAATTTGTCGAGGCTAACGTGACTTACTCTAAATTACTTCCCCCAACACTAAAATTTTTTCACGAACATATTCGAATTCAGCGTCTCAAATTAGATACCTGATAGTGGTAACGGAATTGAATTTAAGCACTTCAAAATCGCATAGGTATGTGTAAAATAATTTCATATTTCTGATGCGGTTCCAGCTACCACAAGTACGAACGGAAGCTGATTTGATCTCAATTTGTCAAATATATCAGGTAATGTTTTGAACATATCCCGCTTTTTTTATTTTGCTGGTGCCTAGTCTCCTTTGACTACTATACTATCTGAGGAATATCGCATACGGCATCTCGTTAACTAACATTGGAGACAGATGGCGCCAACATCGGTTGCAAGGGTGAGTGAGCTTGATATATTTTTAAATGTTTTTTATGGATATTTGCTGGTCAAGAGCGACATGTATAGATTTTAACTGGATGGGGAAGTTGCATGTTATATGAATGTATCTCATTTAATTTCTGGCAAACGACTTTAAATTTAAGGTAGGTGCATAAATAAATTGACCGTTTTAGAAAAAATCTAATAACTTATCTTACAACGGAATATTTTTGGGGGTGAATCACAAGGTCCCCCATAAAGAGATACAAAAAATTGCTAGGTTACTTTTTTTATTAATCATCATAACAAAATCAATCTTCAGCATATATTCAAATAGGTATAGAGAAGTGGATCAAGAAAGTTGTAGGGAATGAAAACACCTTCAAAATGAGACCTTACGCTAGCCACTTTTGTTAAGCATAGCTGCCGCTAGTTATTATTCCTGACCACGAATGTCTAAAAAAGCCAGTTTTCTTTCAAAACGTGTATTTTAAACAGCTTTTCAGTAGTGAGCGTCCTAATTACAAGGCAAAACTAGGGGTCCCTTGGCGATGCTATTCTTGGTTATTGGTTAGTATAACAGAATCTAGTATATTTCCTAGATACGCTATAGCTACGCTTTTCTCGAGTATTTTCACAAATGGGCTGAGCAGGGACATTGGTCTGTAGCTATCAACAGAACTGCAGTCTCCTTCCTTGTAGATAGAAAGCATTTTTGCGATTTTCAGGTAACTGGTTACTAGGTGGGTAACTACATCAGCAATCAAGTGGGAACATCTTTTTACACAATCTTCACCAACAGAGTCAGATGGCCTTGAATCTTTAATTATCTGTATGATGTCCTGTTTGCAGGCAGGATGGAAAAAAAAGCTGTGACAAGTTTTTGATTGTAATGACATATTGCTTGGTCTAACTGACAAATTCTTAATGCTATCCACGAGGTGGCTATTGAATGTTGTTGATGATTGCTGTGGATTATCAGTCACTAACTGAGTCTCCATCTATGATACTAACGCGATTATTGGTAGAAGATTTAGGTTTCAGTATTTCCCATGCAACTTTGGATTTACCTGCTGCTTTCATAGTTCTTTCAGCCGTTGACCAGGAACAATTAAGCCGGTCGTTAACCAAGGTTTCCTTTTTGTAAACTTCGAAGACATCCATTTCTCTTTGAGAGGAAAATCTAGCTCAAAATAATATTTAAATGCATCTAGGAAATACTCAAAATCACTCTCCACTTACTTCTAATATTATAAATATTATACCAAATTTCCTTCCTTAATAGGATGTTGTAGAGACATGATTTTTCCCAAATAAGTTCCTTTATGGATGTTCTTATGTATGTAACTGAGAAGATCTGATAGGTTATTTAAATGCCTACTAGGAGATAAGAAATCAACATTAAAACCACCACAGATGACTATTTGTATATCTATAAATGAACTAGTGATTTGATTGAACGACTCATCAAGTTTCTACAAGAAAATGTCGAAATTAGAAGCAGTGCTACTTCAAATGCAGGCTATTAGGTTTACTTAGAATAAATTGCAGGACACGCAAACTCTTTATCGATACAACTCACTATTACATTCTAAAAAAGAATACTATTTTTGGAAAAAAATGGCAACACCACCATGCTTGTAATTATTTCTACAATAAGCAGCAGACAATGTGTAGCTGTCTTGCAAGGGGAATGTAACTGATCCTCATTTGCCCGTCACAGCTATTTTCTGTCAAAAATATATATGACTCCAAAAGTTTGTTTGAAAACCACTGTACGTTTTGGTAAATTCTAAAAGGTATACAGGAGAAGTGGTAATACATGTGGTCGTAGTTTTTATCAACGTGGTCAACATAGGGAAAGCATAATAAATAAAGCAGCTGACTATCAAGTATTGTTTATTATATTAATATCAAATCTCCACTAGAATGGCTTGTTCCTTGTGAATCTAGTAATCAAGTTTTCAGCCCACTTGGGTTGATCAAAAGGTACCATATGGCCAGCGTTTCTCACTAGGACCTCAGTAAAGTTCCCAGCATTCTTACTATAACCAGCTAGCTCCCTCCCAACATACCAAATCTTCCTTTGAGCTTTGTGGTACTTCTGGATGTCCCTAAACTCTACATGTTTCAAAAAGTTCAAGGTCAGCGGGTATGCCACTATGATGTCCAGTTGGCCAGTGTACAACAATACCCTGTAGTTATTGGCGACTTCAACAAACCAAGGAGCAATGGATCTTGGTATATCCTCTGACAAGTAATGATAAACCTTGTTTGAGCCAAACGTGGTACGACCTACATGAATTGCTCGTCTAACAATATGTTTATTTAGGAATTCTTTCATCAAATCTTCCCCGATTACGCTGTTTCCTTGCTGAAGGTAGTTGTAGATGTTCACCTTCGTTTTTTCCATGATGATATTGAACGCTTCGTCAGTCACCTCTTTGGATTTAATGTAATCTCCTCTGGAAATATATGTTGCAGCTGCAAAAATAAGAAAATGACAACATCTTACAGTACTTCTAATCCCAATTGACGCTGACTCGAAAAGTTTTTTAATAGCATGCATATAGCGTCGCTTTCCATAAATGTTGTATAGAATCGTTACAGTGGACCAATGGTATCTGGATATACAAATTAGGCGAAACAGGAAAAACAAGTATGTTTATTGCATGTTGCTCTCGCGCTCATGCACTATGTTAGTCCATTGGCATCAAATTGGTGGTATCGTGTCGGGTATTGTACATCTTGATTGCTAAAAAGCACGATACAACGTTGTGTGCGGATAGCCATGGCTACAGAGGTAGAAAGCAAACAGATTCAGTTCAGCCTTTGTCTGTTTATGCAGTATTCTACATACCACGCGATCGCTGGTAGCCGTGAGGATTCGTCATATTCCAACTGAATGACCATCTATCCTTTTATTCAAAACAGACTGGACAATATTCCCATATATGGGACCCGAATTGAGACACAGGAATAAGGAAAACCATATCGTGTTGTGTCGCCGTTAGTATGATAGTATTTTGTATTTATTTCCAGCGCGGAATGGTTACCATTTTGAAGACAGATGAATATCATTATTGTTATCTATTATTAATTGTCAGTGATATCGGTTCTTCCTGGGCAACAATTTTGCAGTAGTATTTCTGTTCTTTTATCTCCATAGGACTAGACCGTACTGATGAAAACTAAAAAGCCAGAAACAACTTTGCATGATTACAAGGGTAGGGAAAACTCGAGTTTTGGACACCATTTGAGTAAGAGGAGGTTGGAGGACATCTAAAACCACCTTCTGATTACAAATCTTGAGCAAAAATTACAATTACTAAACGCTATCAGTATGAAGTTTGACTCCACAGGTAGAGTTCTCGGTCAAGCAGCTCCAGCTAGGGTTTTTATGCAGATTCAATAGGGGTAAGTTGGAAAGTCAGGAGCAGATGGCGCTCGTTGGGGTTCATATCCGTCGTATCTAAGGTTATAACCAGGCAAACATGGCAACTGGCGATCACCTGCTTACGTCAATAGACGTCAGCACGTGAAAAATAAATTTTGATTATATCAAATTTGTCTTCTTTAAATCTCATTTCTATTCAGTCTCTATGTTTGATAGCTATGACCCCTAACCACACAAGCGCCGCCTAGCGTCATCCCTATAAATATTTTGTATTTGCTTTAAAGCGCCAAGGTATGTGACTAGTCTCAGTAAGCAAGTAGGTATAGTTTGTCTTGCTTTTGGTTGGTTTAATAATGGTGTCGAGGATGTTGAATTTATATTTCAAATGTAGCTGAGTTAAATAAATTCGAACGACTATTTTTTGTTGTATTTTATGATGCATTTGGAAGACTTACTAATTAGGCAATTGGATTGGATTAAAAATTTTCGATAAGGCGAACATGGTAACAGAATGTATAGGTATCTATTGTTGGATTTGAGGCCATTTTTCAGATGTAAAGTATTCACTTACATGGTTATTATATGTTGTATGTTATTTTACGGAACAAAAGTGGATAAAAACTAGGAAACCATGTTTTCTTGTCTAATTTCTAAACGAATACATGTTTTTTAAGTTAGCATAATTAGCAACACCCTATATACATGTCTTTATAAATATAATGCAACTCGAGGATAACAGAGGGGGCAAGTGTCTCTGATCAGAATCCTGTAAACAATCGTCGTTTTACATTCGTTTGTTATGTGTTAGTGTTAGTCGAAATCGTCAGATGACGCTGTTAACGGTGGTACCAGAAATCATAGATGAGAGTATTATTTATAGATAAACTGATGATCTGTGATGTATACCTTCGCATAATATTATATCGTAATATTTACATACGTTCCAAATATTCTGTTTTCGGGCAAAGTAAAAAAAAACGTGTTTTACGAATAATGAAGTTACATCTGAAAGCAGATGCGCTAGTGAAGTTGGCGGTCATATCTAAGGTTAAAAATATATAAAAATGTCAGCCGTTTACCTCAGTAGACATCAAAGCGCGATGAAATATCCAGAAAAATAGATTCAGTTTGACAGCTTGACCCCCAACCAAACTAGCATAGCCTAGAGGCCTAGACCATGTTCACACCGTAGGCGTAGCTAGCCAATTGATCACCATAATTCTTTG
Organism: Acanthoscelides obtectus; assembly: GCA_963669975.1. Classification (NCBI taxonomy): domain Eukaryota; kingdom Metazoa; phylum Arthropoda; class Insecta; order Coleoptera; family Chrysomelidae; genus Acanthoscelides; species Acanthoscelides obtectus. The sequence goes on from CAVLJG010000003.1 coordinate 30,230,383, forward strand.
TGTAAGGTACTTTTTCATCAAACCTGCCCTTTAACGCATCTATTTTTGAGAGTTATACATCTCACCAGACTAGCGCAGTCTAGGCGATGTTCACACCGTAGGTAGCCAGTTTTTAGATAACCGTAGAGCACCATAGTTCTTGTGAGTAAGTACTGTTTTGAGCTCGCTTACACCACGTATACGTCATACAGGCGTTTAGTGGCCTACAATGTAGACATGGCCCTAGGCGGGAACAAAATTGTTGATGATTAACATTAAACTAAAATGCATCCGTTATAGCAAAGTCAAATGGAAAGACACAAGTACTGTTGAAGACGAAAGAGATACCAACGAGTGTGGATATTCGTTAAGGAAAGGAGGCACTCACCTTTATCTTCGAGGTACTTAATAACATTCGAACTCATCTTGTCAACAAGTCCAAGTTGGTAAAGATACTCCGCATACCCTACTTGATGCTCTGGGTCTATATAACCATCTCCAATAGCAATACCTTTCAAATTAATCTTTTCTTGAGCATCAGGGTTATTTTTGTGAATCGTGTAGGCCAAAGCAGGAACATACTTTCCTGCATACGATTCTCCAGTGACGAAGAAGTCGTTCTTTCTGATTTCTGGAAAGAGCTGGAAAAACTGTTGTAGTGCTTCGTATAGCTCACTTCCAACTTGGGATTGATTTCTAGCGTAACCCCTTTCATTTTCGGTAAAACTAAAGCCGGTGCCTACTGGGCTGTCTATGTAAATGACTGAATGACTGTTAGTCCAGGAGTTGTTTCTTAATTCCAGTTCCAGGTCTTTGTTCACCGTAAATGGCCCATTTTCCATGAGAAGGCCATACATGGATGGACCGCCTGGTCCACCTTGAAGCCATAATACCACTGGGTCTTTCTTGTAATCACTGGTTGATGGGAAAAACCAAAAGTACAAGTTGGAGTTGTACTGTTTGTTAACCGTGAAGTAGCCAGCATAACTGGTTATGTCCTGTAAAATTAAATCGTTATGAGTCAGAAGAATAGTTTCTATCAGTGGAAATAATAAGATATATAAATATAAGTGCAAAGTGCACAGTATGATTGCACGCGCCAAATAATTAAAGAATGATTAAAAACCGTGAAAGGTGCTAAAGAATAATCATGAAAACACGTAATATATAACAAATAAGAGCGCAGCACGCAAGCACAGAAAAATTAGAATGAAAATAAAGTATGAACGCACTTAGTGTAAATAACAAAAACACTAGGGTAACTCGAACAGTTGAACAAAATAGATGTTATGACAATTTTATTGATGTTATTGAAAATTGTCGAAAAGCTTAAAAGGATATGAGTATATAAACAAACTAGAGCATACAAACCCCTAAGGTAAATAAAATAAAGAACAGACGTATTGAGTAAAGTCTAAAATAAAGAGTATGATGATCAGAATATTAGATTTGAAAAGTTATTATCTAGAAATTCATCAAATGTTTGAATAGTTTTTGCAGTTACGTACTTCTTCATTACATCCCTGGAGGCATTATTACCAAACTGTCTAACATTGAAGAACTTCATGCCAAAGTAGTTGGGCCCGAATCTTGATTTCTGGAGCCTTTATTGTGGCAAAACAAGATTATTTAAATTGCCTTATGCATCGTCCTTGTATCCCAAAGACTTTAGCTATGTGAGTAGAATGACCTCAATTAATAAGTGCGTATGGCATCTTACTGTAGAAGTATGGATAGTAGCTTGTGAGGAGAACACTGTCGGAAACATTGTTTTTAGATTCCGGATAATAAACAAACACCTCGGAAGAGATTTGATGAGGTCCTCCTCGTATGCCGTCCATGTCATACCGCTGTCAATATAAACGCATTCGAATTTTGGTGCTTGCTGCATATCAATGTCATATTTGCGTAAGCTGACAGCAGGTATCTGCGTTTTTGAATCATTCAGAGTTGAAATAAATTTATTGTAGTTCACAGCCTCCTCTCAGGCTGAACATGCTGCTAGATACAATGTTTATCGGCCGATATCAACCCTGCTGGGAAGAACAACTGGATCTATCCAGTCAGTTGGTGTCAAGGTTCATTATAAACTAAGATTGCATACTGACATTACCTCCACATAGTGATAGTGACATGTACGCAGCTAATGAGCTAACAGCACCCTTACTCTGAAATTAATTTTCCGATGGGGAATCATCATTATACAGGATGCTTGAAAAATAGATGGAGATATTTTAGAGGATGTTAAAAAATATGAAAAAGTGTTTCCGTAAATGCAGAGCTTTCAAGGTACAGGGTGATCAATTTAAATTTCTTTTTTTAGGAATGTCTTACAAAATATTTACTCGATTCTGTTGAAATATTAATTGTTATAATGCGATTCTAATATAGCCCTAGATAGATTAAAATTATTACGTCCAGTGGCCTCCAGGGGGCGCCTCAACTAATATTATTGATAAAAAATTAACGTCACCGCCACCGCTTTTTATTAAGTTTAATATCTGTTGTTTGACTAAGCATCTAAAAATACATCTTCTTTACCTCTCGTATTTTTTTCGTGTCCCACTTCGTTCTCGAGAAAAAAAACCGTCTCATTAAATTTCTCTGCACAAAATTGGTTCATTTATTTTTGCACGAAACATCATTTATGGTTTGACATTTGCGCGTCAATTCTTCTAGCAAAGAATTATTCACATAATTTAATTTGCGAAATTTCTCTAAAAATTTTTGTTTTTAATTCAACAACCTGTAAACCCTTGAAAACATCGCTTGTTCAATACCAAAGAACGACTTATTTGTTCTTTTAGTTTTATCATTCATCATAGTCTGTCTGTACAAGTAGTTTCCAAGTTTCCGCGTACATATTATAAAAATTATTGTTGGGTTAGTGAATGGTTCGATTTTTCAGTGCTTTGTGGAGTTTATAAATGAATTTATGGATAATTTTGACAACGGTGGAGTTCGGATTCATTGCAAAAAGATCATCAGCTTCTGCTGTTTCTTATGGTATATTATACAAGGTGGTACAATCATAATTACTTCCTTAATAGCCCGAAATTGTAAATCAAGCAGGACACCATGGCAACTACAAAAAAAAGACATGAGAGTCACTATCCGTGAAAAAAACACTTGGCCTTAACAAAATTATTCAGCTACTAACTAACAAAATGTAAATTACTTCTTATGCATTTTGAATTTCTGTAATATTATCAGTTCACGAAGAGTAGGTAGGTTTCATAGTACTGTCTAGCATTTCTAAAGCTGGACTGGGAAAGTAAGGCAACCACGCAATTTCAAAATGCAAAAACATAAACGCAGTGTTATTACCGTTTTCAGGAATATGACAAAACTTCAGAGCAAACGACACACCTCAGAAGTGTGAAACCATGATAGACCATATATTTTCATGTGGTAGGAAGTAAGACGCTATCTGTCATACCTATTTCTTTTAATAGAGCCCTAGAGAGTAACATAATCGCTCATTCGCCGCGTTGCCAATATCTTGCACTAGTTCCTTGAATTAATATTCATATGGAAAATACGTGTTAGTTTATTTTTTACACCCAAATAATGAGCGTGCAGCCTAGCGGCATTCCATTTTAGGTCGACACAAACATTGCATCATTGCACATACGGGTGTTTGAATAAAAAATCCGGACAAAAGTCAGTTTTGCGGAATAGCTCGTATCGCAAAACTGGTATGTGCCTAAAGATACCGGATCAGATGCTAGAAAAAGCCCCACACTTTTTTTGTTTACCCACTGCCATTTCTCGCCAGTAGTCTCGGTGCGAATTTGATTATTCTTCATTGCTCACGTATATGTTCTCAGCGTATTTATTGTAACCACAATATTTCAAAGTTTTTACAGGTAATTACGAATCGTGTACCAGTTTTTCAACATGGACGTTTCTGAGGCAGGTATGTACAACCTATTTTGTCAATTTTAATTGGATGTATCTCGATTATGATTTTGGTCTCATATTATATAATTAGAACTTGGCTAATCATACAGACAGAAAATGCTTCCAACTTCAAATTTCAGTATAATCGCCAAAGTAATGCTGAACGTTCGTTTAAGCCATTGCTTTTCTTTCTTTATAGGGCCCTCTGGCGACAAGATCATTACTCGAAAAAAAATTTACGACATTATGCAAGGGTATCCCAATAACGACATTAACAAAAAACTGGTCTATGCTGAATCTTGTTTGTTAAATTCTCGAAATTATTCAGAATAACAGCGAAAAGAAGTTATACACCTGTTGTCAAATCTAAAATCAGAAATAAAACGTAGATAGATTGTCGCACATTACATAGAAGATCTTTTCCTTAAAAGAAATAATCGTTGGCTCCAAATGACATCTGAAATACCACAAACAAAATTACGACCAGGGCGCCCATAAAAATCTTTTAATAATATTATCGAGCGAAGTAGAAGTCGAAAAACAGATGCATTCCGTGGTGAAATAAGCTCTGAAGAGTTGACTTTTGCCACTCATTCGAAGTTACGTTCTGAGGGCAAGACTGATGCTTCAAAGGTGATAAAAGACCTAATGCAATCTCCAACGCGAGCAAAAAATATCGAAAAGCGTTTATTCAATCTCAAAATGACAGAAACCGGCTATCAACGGTATTAACCCCAATGAAACCATTGTCTATGTTTGAAGAAGCTGACCTGACAAGAAGACAGTATGATACAATTAGAGGTTTCAAAAAGAAACTATACCTATGCTATACGACTTTACAAAAGGCTAAAAAAGACTGTTATCCTATACAAGAATCTTATAAAATTACTGCTAACTTAATCTTCAAGATTTATTAAATCATACTGCTTCGCGGCTTTTATTGCATTTGACAGATGTTCTCCAGAATTTAAATAGTGAATAAAAACACACGCTAATTTTGACATATAAAAGGTCACAGCAGACAACATTTGGTCAAGATTTTGAAAATAACTTCGGTTCTAATGCAAATATATTCCAAAGTTCATTTGTTCCATTACGGTTGTCTTCTAGCGAAGGCAGTAAGATACTATGGCGAAACCGTTTGACTTATTCGACACGATTTTGCCGACGCATTTGCATAAGATTTGTAAAGGAAACAGTAGATATCACAAACGAGGAAATAAGTTATATAGAAAACAAAATAAAGTATTTGGAACCAACACAGGTCGCGCAATTAACAAAAGCTATTCAGTAAAACATGTAATGATGCTCATAATGGTTGATGCGAAAGTGTGTAATGCCGCAACCGACATAAAATCCACGATGAAATGCTATATTTGCGGTGCTACATCCAAAGACTCCAAGGATTTATCAAACAAACGTCTTGTGATGAAGGTTCCTTAAAATTTAGCTTATCAGTTTTGCATGCCAGAATAAGACTGCTTGAAGGAGTGCTTCACATTGCTTAAAAATTGCCAATGGAGAAATGGCAATTAAGAAGTGAAAGAGATAAACAAATAGTTAAAAAAATAAAATTAGAGATACAAAAGAAATTTAGATTATAGATTCCCGTTTCCTTTTTCGTCTTAAAGTAATTTTAGGAGTGATACCAAGCGGCCATAAATAAACAAACAGAATAGTGAAATATTTTGTTTGGACACGGCACAACTGTACGTTGAATTATGTTCGTGCATCTAATGACACCAACTCTTACCAAAATAGTGCTCCATGGACCCATTGTCATTGAAAAAGCTTTATTACCTATAGGAATGATATCGGAAGGGGCACCAGAGACATAAACACTTTCGCCAAAATTATGCTCGGAAGTTCATCAGAGAGTCTTGCAATCTCGATATCATGAATAGATTATTATTGAGCTCGGATCCCCTGATAACTGGCAAGAGACCTATTCCCCAAAAAAATTACAAAACCATTTCTCAGGGAAACTGTTGAAATGCTCCTGCCTGAAGAACCTTTGTCTGGTGATAATGATGATGATGATGATGATGATAATGATGATGGCGACTCTGCACCGGAGATAGGAGACTATTTAGATGATTCTTGGTTGTCATCTTCTTAATAACATTTTTTAAATTTTATTATAAATATTTTCACGTTTTTCAAAAAAAGGTTTTGTCTGGATTTTTTATTCAAATACCCGCATGTGCATTGGTTCGATTGATTGAAGGAAAAGTTTCTACCTCCATGATCATAGTTGTTGAGAACCAGAAGACATCCGAAGAACGGAACAACGTGGCAACGTCGATCTAGGCCTTTCCTTCGCCGTCCGCGAAACAATACACACATAAAAATTGTATGCAGAATTCTTCAATGTTCGTTGAGAATAAAGTTACCAATTAACTCGAGTAAGTGTTCACAACATAGAAGCACCCAATACAGTCCACTTTACAACGTTACAACAGTCGAGCGATTTTTTTCAGTACCCATCTAACGGTCGTAGGAGAATGTCAAAGCTTGAGTTTGACCTAACCTATTCAAACAACCTGTGCGAACGTTTTCTTGTGTAACATATTGAACACGCGGCAGATTGGATGACCTCCTGCGTCACCGTTGCCAGGCAATGTGGTTTGAGGGTAATATGGGAATTTTGAAAAGCTTACAATTTTTACACAATCCACTACAGAAAACGATTTCAGTCTTCATTATCAACATCTGACGTCAGTACCAGAATTCATTTACCTTCAATTTCAAAAAGCTTCTTCTCGCTGTTACAGTCGTAATCTAGAGGGCTAAAGTAGGAAGCATGCTACTATCACCTAGCCATACAGTCTGACGTTTAGAGCTTAAGAATGTTTGATTTTGATGATTTTAAGTACGGCCTAACAACTTGCGAGAGATTGTGAATAACACTGTACGCATTTTTTTCGTACTTGGAGGCTCCTGTAAGCTTGGATCCCTGTACGCTGTTATACGATCTATGAAAGATACCTGATTCATAGAACTCTATAAGTATCCAGTTTTTTTAGAAGTTTTATACTTTGGGAACGTACGAGTCACTGAAGTGAATCTACGCAATCAATTCACCCAAGAAGCGGATTTTCAAACCAACAAATAGATACGTAGGGAGTCGTGAATATTTACTTATGAGTAAACTCAAAATGTTTGAAAGACCCTCTAGTGAAAATTTCCGTTCTGGTTCCCTCTTATCACAAAGCAATGAAATTTTCTACAGATCGGCTATTTGTAACGCTAAATATAAACACGATCATAATGAAACCACGGAGCGTCATGTGGTCAAAATCGAGAAAAAATGTCGTTTTAGAATGTGGGTTATTGCGACAAATTGGAATCTGATTCAGAATCTGCGCACTCGACCTCTAAACCTACATTAAATGAGAAAATGAGCCATCTTTGGGAGAGTTCAAAACAAAATTCGGAATTGTAAACGTATTGGTCTCGCAATACTAAAGACAAAGTAACGTTGTAAACATTTCAAAGTCTGAGACCAACTACTGAGGCGGTGAAAATCCATGTGATCTCAGTTCGAACCAAAATCCTAACCAATTAGCCACCATATATAACAACAGCCGACAAACAACTTGGATCACGTGACGACTCCTTCTATACACTCCTATAAGTTATCAATGTCAAACTTAGGGTACATGTGACCTAAGTGACTTCTCCCAGATTAGCAGCAAGCGTCAAGATACATACCAAACAAGAAAATAGCAACCTACCTCAGCGCAACCACTCAACGACACAGAGGCAGCAATTCGAGCATCTTTTATTCTCCCCTGTTCTAAAAGTGGCGTCAGTATCAATGGCTCACCAACAGCATCCCCATGGTATTCGACCTCTTGTAGCTTGAACGGGTTGATGTGAGGAATTAGTGCCCAAGATGTGGCAGAACAATATGCTAAGAGGAACAGTAGCCGTGCCTGAAGATTCATCTTGAAATGGACATACCCTTATTCAATGTTTTCACTTAAATACTTGGGATCAAGTTTGGAGTGGCAGATAAGACGGGTAAGATTCATGCTATGGCAAGATTACGTATTAATTAACTACAACGGAATTATACCGTTTTTGCTACTTCAATTGCGGATGATGATAAGCAATTCACAGTGATTAAAAAATATTGACAAAGCTTTTCTCTAGCAAAGATGATATCGGAAAAATTCAAATTAATTTTTAATTCTAGCCTAGCTAGTAGAGCTGGGGAAACAAAACGGTGATTCAACAAACTATGAGTAGTTCGCTAGATATAATAATCTATATATATAAAAATGAATCCCTATTTCGCATGGTCACGCTATAACTTGAGAACGGCTTTACTGATTTCATTCATCTTTATTTTAATAGTTTCCTAATAATCCACAGAAGATTCTTACGGGAAGAAAAATCAAGAAGGTTGCGCAGAAAATTGCTTGAGCATGGAGCATGTACATCAGAAGAAATGTCTCAAGTACCAAAATAGACAGGCACTCCTCTCCACAAACTTTATTCCAACAGCTATCGACAGTTAGCTATGTGAGAGAAAATTGCTTAAGAAAACAGGTGCGTTCGTTTTTAGACATACATTATTTCTTTACCATCCGTACTTTGCAACAGCTCCTTCAAAAGGAACTTCAGTGTTGTTTAATTGTTATCTTTGTCAGTTAACACCATGAATAAAAATGGCGGATGGAAATGCGTTTCTTTTGCTTAATTGACTTTTACTACACAATCATTTTGAACTTGACAGCTCGCACGCCGAAAATTTATATTATTTATTACAAGTGTTTATCGATGAAAAAATATTGTTTTATTTCATTAGTAGTGCACAGTTCATTCGATTAAAGCTCTGATCCAGATTTCAGTTTGTCAGTGAGTTTTTTGAGAAGCATTTGTTAAACAAAATTAACAAGAGTCTAAGTTAGTTCATCAAAATGCCACCACTTAGACGTTCCAACCTAGGTCGTAGAACTCGCAATGCTGCAAGTCAAACATATACAGGGTGTTTCAGTTTATTATTGCATAACTTTAAGATTCGATAGAACTTTTAAAATTAATGCATAAATTCTATATAAATATGGGTCGAAAAATGTGTGGCTTCCGAAATACAGGGTGTTTAAATTTACTTTCTAAAATAGCTTTTTTAAATATTTCGAACAATATTTGATGTATAACAGTGAAAATTGGTATACAAGGGTTTTTTTGGTACGACAAAACGAACCATGGGCAGTTTTACTGTAGCCGCTAGAGGGCGCTCTCTACTGTACGTGTAGTGTATTAAAATTACCGAAAAATTTTTCTTAGTGCAATTTTTTGCTTTTTGCATAAAAAAACTGATCCTTCGCATTTTTCAACATAAAAAAGCTCTTTTGTGAGTTTTCGTTATAGTTAGCCGTTTTAAGATATTTCGATTTTTAAGGTTCGATGCATTTTTAACTATTTATGGGAAAATAATATTTTTTTTACATTTTCGATTTGGGCACTACAAGTAATTAAGATGATCGTTTAGATTGTGTTTTTAAACACAGCAATAATTCCTAACTCCAAATAAACACAAAAAACAGAATATTAATTTGTTTAATTTTCCAATATTATTTTTAACAAATTAAATTAATTATTTACAACTAAAATGCTATTGGATAGCATTATTCAAATAAGGCCTTATTTCATCACATGCACTCCTGATTCTGTCTATTAGCATATCTCTTGTGGTTACGGGAGTCTGGTACACTTTTTCTTTTAGAAATCCCCACACAAAGAAATCTAATGGATTTAGGTCGGGGGATCGTGGAGGCCAGGCGACTGGTCCTCCACGGCCGATTCACCTTTCTGGATAATTTTCGTTCAGCCAGTTTCTAACTATTCTCGAATAATGATCTGGACAACCATCAAGCTGGAACCAGGCCAATCTTCTTAAATCTAACATAACATCATCCCACATATTTGCATGTTCAGCCTTTAAAAATTCCAAGAAGGTCGCAGCATTTAACCTTGCAGGCAAAAGGTAGTCGATTATGGTAGATATCAATCCACACGTTCACACTAAATTCAAGCTGAAAATTTCTTTCCCGCACTGCATGCGGATTTTCATGCGACCAAATATGTTGATTATGAAAATTTACCACTCCACGTCTAGTGAAGCATGACTCATCGGTCCATAAAACGTTACTTAAAAACTCCCTATTATTATCAGTTCTATCAAGAATCCACTGACAAAATGTGATTCTTCGTTCTCCGTCCCCTGGCTGTAGTCCTTGCACAGGTTGCAAATGGGAAGGACGTCTATGGTCATTTCTAAGAACACGGTGAACATGGCTTGCTGAAATTCCCAAGGCACCAGAAACTCTCCTAACACTTGTGGTCGGATCTCTATCAAACTCACGCAGAATCATACGGGTAAATCTGCGCTGACGAACATTTATGTTTTGATCCCTTTGGAGATTTCCAAAACCATTTTCAATTATTTGGCGATGCACTCTTACAAATACTGAGCGAGTTGGATGTCGTCTGTTTGGAAATCTTCGTGCGTATTCTCTGGCTGCTTCTGCTGCGTTTCCAATTACAAAGCCATACACAAAATGAATATCCGCTCTTGATTGGAGAAAAAAAATGGCATTTTTATTAAACTTACAAAAAAAACAGGTAAAATAAACTAAATTTCGTGCATTCACAATGACAAAAAAACGTTTCAGGTTTCAACAGACAACAAAACTAACTGTCAACTAACTGACGTTTAACCTTATTCTGCTTTCAATTTCAAAAATATTTGCAGGCACAGCCTACTTCTAAAAATTATCGAGATACTGACTTTTTAACGTTATTTTATCATAAATAATTAAAAATGCCTCGAACCCTAAAAATCGAAATATCTCAAGAACGGCTAAGTATAACGAAAATCCACAAGAGAGCTTTTTTATGTTGAAATGTGGGAAAAATCAGTTTTTTTATTCAAAAAGCAAAAAATTGCACTAAGAAATTTTTTTCGGTAATCTTAATACACTACAGGTACAGTAGAGAGCACCCTCTAGCGGCTACAGTAAAACTATGCCCATGATTCGTTTTGTCGTACCAAAAAACCCTTGTATACCAATTTTCACTGTTATACATCAAATATTGTCCGAAATATTTAAAAAAAACTATTTTAGAAAGTAAATTTAAACACCCTGTATTTCGGAAGTCACGCATTTTTCGACCCATGTTTATATAGACTTTATGCATTAATTTTAAAAGTTCTATCGCATCTTAAAATTATGCAACAATAAACTGAAACACCCTGTATACGAAGAAGTCAAACTGTCGACTAACGAGAGGCGAGAAATGAAGTTGAACGGATTGAAGGGCTGTAATTCAACAACGTAGAAGTGTGAATTTAATCCCAATCGAGCTGCATTCAATTATGATGTGGCAATCGATTACAATTCATAACAATTGGTACCACCACCAGAGCCACTACACTCATTGGTTTAAAGAAATGGCCAGATTCTATACATTTTTTGACTCATATCCAGCAATACAATAATTGCTTTCCAATGACGTCATTTGGCGCAACAAAATTCATTCGACATAATTTTATGCCTACTTTCGAGGTAATTTGGTGAGGGAGTGACAGTGCTGCTAACGTATTCTGCTGGCCACATGGCAGTACAAACACTTCGCTAAATTCCTATATTTCATATATTTACCCTTTTATTACCCATTATTCATCCCAGTTCATAGCTAAGACGACAACGTCTGTCGGGTCGGATAGTAATATTAATAATAATAACGGTACATCATACATTATTAGAAAGCTCAATATTAATTATATTAATAGTGACCTTTTTATATCCATAATTTCACGTGCTCTCTTTCTGGGCATAGATATATATTATCCAGTCTTCCACTCACATTGAACTGCATACATTTCCTGGTGTCTGTGAATGCCAGTCGTATTCGGTGAAATGGGCAAGTGTCACCCACCACATGGGCGTCGCGTCACGAGGCCACCATACTATTAGCTTTGACATGATGTGCAAATGCTACATAAACTAAACACAGAATGATTAAAGTCTTATCTAAAGAGCTCGATCCAGTATTGTATACGACTTGTTATGGTCATAGACACAACAAGCAAGCAGATTATATGCAGTCAGGATCAAGAATGGCAGTGCCAATAATTTATTGTAGATCTACAAAGCTCAAATGGCGGCATCATGTAGTCGAGTCTAGAAAAACGTCCCTGTTGGCATATCGGTAACAACGTGAGATAGGTTTGGGATCATCTACCAGTCAGTTGAGTGGCCCTCCTGGGATACCATCCAAGCATAGACAGCTTGGTCAGAGCGGCAGTAGCCAAGACATGAAAAAGCTGGGTCTCGACTGAGCATTGATATAAGGAATGATGTGGGTCGACGTGAAAACTTCCTTGCTCTCAACACATTTCTCAACTCGTTCCAGCATCTGAACGAGGAGTTCTCTTCCAAATCATGTCCTTGTTGAACTAAATTTGAGCCCATCAAGGCACAGATTTACTAAATTTTCAGCACTTACTATATGTTATTTACTCTTAACTCAGATAAGTACGTTGAACATGAGCTTCTCCTTCATTGACACTAGTTTGAAATTTCAATAGTATTGCTAACTCTTAGGCCCGTATCGTCAGTCGTCCCTACAATTGTAGGGCGCCTTTATGGCCTCCTTGATTGTGATAGTTTTCTTCTGCTCCGCGTCAGCGCTCTATTTTGAGGTTATGTCACAAACATCTATTTGCATCAAATTGTACTTGCTTTTGAGTTATATCATGTTTTATCAGCCTGAAATTTCCTACAATTTAAAAAGAAAACATATCTTCACAATAAAAAAGCGCTGACGCTGACACGGGACAAGTGTAATCTAGAAATTTTTGAAGGAGAGGAAGGAGTATCACAATCAAGGAGGCCATAAACGCGCCCTACAATTGTAGGGACGACTGACGATACGGGCCTTAGTCGTCCAGCAATGGTACTACGTTCCTTGAAGGGTGACATTATGTCGGTTTTTTTGACGTTATATAGGTTTTTTGTGACATTATGTAGGTTTTTCTACAAGATGACAATTTTGCACCTAGTCGTTCCGTAGCCGTACATGCTGCCTAAACGTCATGATGCTTCAGGTATCAATGTGTAAGAAAAACAAGAGTATCGCGCTATTCGAATATATTCTCCATATACAACCGCTCGATACCACGTCTAGTTCTTAACTGACTTTGACATTCCACAACCGTTGTCAGGTATATACAATATGATACATTACTATGAAAACATCAGTACAGTAATAATAATAACACTCGGCTATCCTAACCATTAGGCTGTCCTCAGACTAATTAAACGTTAGAAAAGCTTCAATTCTCAAAGCTTCAAATCCTAGACTTATAATAACGTAGGAAATATAAAAAAAAAATTACTTCACAAGATCTTACATAATGCATATCTCAAAATAACAATAAAGAGAAAGGTAAAATAAAATTGCAGTCCAATCAAATGTAGTGCAGGTAAGGAAAGATTTGCGCAAATGTTTTCCACATGATGACGTTCATCTACAAGCAACGTTTGCCAGGCTGTTCGTAAGTAAGCGCTAATAGGCAACGTTTGCCGAAAATAACGTGGAAGCGACGTTCGCTTGAAGGCAACGTTTGCCGAAAATAACGTGGAAGCGACGTTCGCTTGAAGGCAACGTTTGCCAAAAATAACGTGGAAGCGACGTTCGCTTAAAGGCAACGTTTGCCAAAAATAACGTGGTAGCGACGTTCGCTTGAAGGCAACGTTTGCCAAAAATAACGTGGAAGCGACGTTCGCTTAAAGGCAACGTTTGCCAAAAATAACTTCTTGAAAATACGATGTTCGCATGTGGGCAACTTTTGCCTCTAATTATCGTTTATTAGGGTCACCCATGCCTTGACCTGGTCTGCAGCTACAACAGTTCGCTTCCGTTTGAAGCCTTCTCGTAAGTCTTCAACTTCGTATCGATCGTTGAATAATTTTTTCGTAACTCGAAAAGGTCCCTTATATTTTGCATGTAGCTTATGGCTAGTTCCCGTAGATGGTATACTCGTTATCAATACGCTGACCAAGTCACCCTCGTTATACTGGGTGGCATTGCGTCGACTTTTATCGTAACGTTCTTTTTGTTTTTTTTGATCATCCTCAATATGTCCTGAAATCTTATGCCTAACCTCCTCTAGGTCAAGTCTATCTATCTCATTTTGAATTGCACTCAAAACTGTCGCCTCAGCTGCATGTTTAGAATTGTAACCAATCAGGGCCACCATAGGAGTCGAATTGATGCCTTTGTTAAAACTCGTATTCAATGCACTTTGTATTTGTTTTACGTATCTATCCCAATCTCGCTCATCTTTTCCTGCAGCAGTTGTTGATAGAGCACTTACGATTGTTTTGTTGTAACGTTCACATTGACCGTTAGCCCTTGGCGTGGCGACTGCATTTAGGACATGCCTTATTCCATATGTGTCACAAAACATTTTAAAGGTTCGAGATGTGAAGGCCGTACCTCTATCACTTATAATTCTTGAAGGTACCCCAAATAAATGGATTACGTCAGTTAAAGCCTTGATCACGTGCTTACTTTTCTGATCATGTACCGGCTCTATTATTGTGAATTTGGTAAATGCGTCAACAATTACAAAAATATACTTATTTTTTCTTTTGCTTGTCACAAATGGTCCAACATGATCTACGTGTATCGTATGAAAGGGGATTGGATGTTTTTCTATAGGATTTAATTTGCACTGCCGTTTTGAGGAGCACTTTTTATAGTACATACAGTTTAGGCAAGCGTTAACATATTTTGTTACGAATTTTCTCATTTTCGCGAACCAGTAGTTTCTTCTTATTCGCTGTAAAACCTTTTCTACTCCAAGGTGTCCAGAATCGTCGTGACATAAACGACAAATTTGCATACGTGCTGCTAATGGAACAACCCATGCTTTAGTTCCATCGTCTAATTTCCTGTACAATTTGTCGTTTTTCAATTCGTATTTATCGAAATATAACTTCGTCTCATTATTCCTTACTTTACTCGATAGTATGTTCCGAATTCTACAAATCTGTTCATCCTGCAATTGTGCTGCAGTAATCCAATCCGCTTCCGTCAAATCTATTTGGAACACTTCTAACTCAAGGTTGGTGATTGCTATAGGGTTTCTACTGAGGGCGTCTACATGAGTCATTTTTTTACCAGCTCTATACTCAATTTCGAAAGAGTATTCCTGAATCTCCAACCACCATCTTCCAATACGAGGAATTAAATCTTTTTTTGACAGGGTCGTCCGTAAAGCATTACAATCGGTGACTATCTTGAAATTTATCCCCAGCAAATACACTCGAAAATATTTTAGAGCGTAAACTACAGCCATAGTCTCGAGTTCGTATGAGTGATATTGTCGTTGATCACATGTTGTTTGTTTGCTAAAATAGGAAACGACACGTGATTTACCTTCAGAGTCAAATTGAAGTAACATTGCTCCTAAACCAATAGAGCTCGCATCTGTATGAAGTTCTATCCTCAATTTGGGGTTATATATTGCAAGAATTGGACGTGATGTTAATGCCTCTTGAATTTGATGGAATGCCTGCCTTTGTGGTGCGTTCCAGGTCCAAATTTCATTTTTACGGGTTAATCTTGTTAAAGGCTCGACAATCATGGAGAAATGTTTAATAAATTTCCGGAAATAACTGGCTAATCCGAGGAATTGACGTACTTGCTTAACGTTGCGAGGAAATGGCATATCTAAAATTGCCCGGATCTTCCTTTTTCCAGGTTTCACCCCTTCTGCGCTAATTTCTCTTCCAAGGTATTCAATTGTCGTTTCCAGAAATACACATTTACTGATTTTCAAAGTGAGGTTATGTGCACGAAGTTGAATTAATACTTTTGCCAACCGTTCTAGTCCCTCTGCGATCGTAGACGAGGCAATTATGATATCATCGATATATGGAAAGGCGTATTCATTTTTTAATGGTCCTAGTACTTTGTCGATTAATGATTGGAAAACAGAAGGAGCATTGGTAAGTCCGAAAGGCATCCGTAGAAACTCGTAGTGGCCGTCAGGGGTTACGAATGCCGTTTTTTCAATAGAGTTGGCAGCCATACGGACTTGATAAAACCCGGACGCCAAATCTAAGCTTGTGAAATATTTAAATCCTCCTAATTTATCTATTTGATCCTCAATATGCGGTAATACACTATGATTTCTTATGGTGACCGCGTTGAGCTGCCTGTAGTCGACGCACATTCTATAGTCCCCATCCTTTTTCTTCACTAGTGTAATTGGGCTGGCATACGGGGAGCTAGATTCACGAATTATTCCGTTATCTAATAGTTCCTGAATCATATTTCGAAGAATTTGCTTTTCTATGTCGGGCATTCGATAGGGATGACGCGCAACTGGCGTGTCGACCAAACATTTTATTTCCATTTCTACTGTATCCGTGTTTCCTAAATGTTTCATAGAAGATGAGATGCAGTCCGAAAAATGATGCAACAAAGAAATGCAGGCCTTCTTATCGGCTTCCGAAATAGCACCTATCTGTATATTATTGAGATCCAAGCCATTGTCGAAAACTTCTATCAAGTTCACAAAAAGGTTTTCGGTGGGAGGCAACGAAAGTGCTGGCTCATTGATCTTTTAATTTCATCCCAACTGGAGTCGTAGTCCACATTTTCTTCGTACCACTGACGGGCATTGCCTCGCAGTCTTCCAGAAATCAGTCGTAGAATGGCATCGTCATCCCAGTGATAGCGCTCTGCCAAACGGTCAACTTTATCCAGCCACTTATCCACCATCACGTCGTCCCGATTAGGATCAAACGTCGGCACTAAGAGTTCATCTCCCGTACGAATGATTGCCGGGTACCGTCTCAATTCGTTTAATTCTTTTCTCAATCTCTTTATAGTTTTTCTTGAAGACGATCTATGGGAAGAGGCCGAACTCGAACTGTCACTTTCACTCGAGGATTCCTTTCGGCTCCGCTTCCCACTTCTATTCCGCGATTTGAATTTAGTTTTCCCCAGGATGTAGGAAAATTCAACTGATTTTAAGGTATCCCACCGCTGCTTTGTAAGAAAAACAAGAGTATCGCGCTATTCGAATATATTCTCCATATACAACCGCTCGATACCACGTCTAGTTCTTAACTGACTTTGACATTCCACAACCGTTGTCAGGTATATACAATATGATACATTACTATGAAAACATCAGTACAGTAATAATAATAACAAATGTTTGGCTCTGAAGTGATGTAACGACTGCTTCAGATGTGGCATTATTGGTTGTTTAAGCTGTGAGTTGTACACTGCAGGTGCAAGGAAATGGCGGTGCATAGCAGCTGCATAGTGAGGATTTGTGTCCTAATAATATGTGTTGTTGATAAATCCCTGGTTGGTGAAATATATGAAAACTAACAGGTGAGGAAATATGGTCATACGGCAATATTTAAGAAACGTGAAAAGGGTATTTATTATTTCATATTAATTTTTATATCCAGTCATTCAAATATTATAGAAATTTATTTTACGATGTCAAGTAGAGAACAAAAATCAACGCCTCGATGTGAGGCAGTGCGAAAATGTTTTGTGTGTGATCCGTCATTACTAATTTTTCTGTGATGTGGCTTAATCATACAAAACGCGGGCGCGGTACTGATTTCCCATAATGCTTATCAAAGTTTTTGAAAATGCAAAAAACTGCGAGAATCGTAGTGATAACTTTGAACATAACGTCTCTTCAGAAAAGACAGAACACGAATAACCCGTCTGGCATAGCTGGTGTATTTCATGGACAGCATATTTCGTAATAATTTTCTCATATAGCAAATATCACTAATTTTACACACGTCCAGACCAATACATACAATCATCAGACTATCTCCACATCCTGCAACCAACAAAGCATGACTGACTTGCGGGCTGCAGCATGGTCATTGAGAGTGCCGTGTCGTTGAATCATCCTTCCATAGATGGACGCTTTTGATGACGCTCACAGTGCTCATAGCGAGAAAACGCGGAATGCACTATTTGCACCCTACGAACTATCTAGGTGGCAAGTTGACATCTGGTCGGTTTTTTTACGTTTTATGGTTTTTTCACGTAATAGCCTTGCCGAAGTACGGAGATATATGTTTATGAGGTCGATGCAATTTCGAAGTATTTTAATTTTCGAAATTATTTAATTGCCGTGGATTTGATTTCAATGTTCAATCGAAATAACCATTTCTGCGAAAATGCCGTTTCGTAGGAAATACAAGTTCATTAAAAAAAGACCATGAAGATGATTTACTAAGCTGTGAAGGAGTCTAGATTGCGATATGGTTTGTTAGTTTGGGGTGGAGCTCTAACCGTTCACTTAGCAAAACTTGAGGTTTTACAAAAATAATCTTTCAAAATAATTTATAATAAAAACAGACTTTATCCCTCAGAACATATTGGTATATAAATTGAAAAACAAACGTACGTTAGTACCGATGCAATATACTGAAAGACTAGGAACAAAATTAATAAAAAGCAGGACGTCAAAAAAATAGGACAAAGACGCTCTACTTATCTCGTCAGTCGGTTATATAGCTTCCTGTCTGGTTGAAAAGAAAAAAGAAATAAAAGATGCCTCATTCCAAAATTCAAATGTCTTAGAAACATCCTTAATACAGATTGCATGAGAATCTTATACTTCGCACTTGTGCAGTCACATCTTTGCTATGGAATACTTGGCTGGAGAGGAGCTGGCTTCACTTACATAAAGAACTTGGAGATTGCCCAAAAATATTTATTAAAAATTCTTTATAGCAAGAGCAAAACTCATCCATCTGATGAGCTATACCATGAGTCTGGAATTATGGACATTAGGCAAACCTTTATTTATAATTGCATGGTATACTACTTTAAAAATAAATCATTTCATGAGGAAACGCTCACAAATATGACACTCGCCAGAAAGTTGCTAGGCACATAATGGTACCTAGGCCGGAAAAGTCATTATTGCAACGCTCCTGGATTTATCTCTGCCCCAAATTGTACAACGAAATGCCTGCTGATTATAAGTTAATACGAAACATTGCTTTATTCAAGAAAAAAATCTCAGTCTGGTATATCCAGGAGCATAATACATGATTATATAGAAGGCAAAACACTATATATGTCACTCTCACAACCCAAATGAAGTCACCGTTTTTAGAATAATTGCTCCATTCTATTAATTTATTATTTTATCATATTTTATTGTACGTTATTATATTTTATTAGATTTCATTATGTTTTATTGTAGTCACTTATATGCTTATACCGTATCTCATGTATGATGGGCATTTAATTTTATTCTATTCTATGCTTGATATATCCTTGTCTTTATTGCTCACAACACAAATGCAACTACCAGTTTTGTAATGTCATTTTAGTTTTTATTGTCCTTTATCTTAGATGTACTCTTTTTTAGTTTAGCCTTTTGATTTATGTTATTTATTATTGAATTTAGTTAAAGTGCCACAATGTCAGTTCAAGGTTTTCGCATTTCTACCAGTGATCGTGTAACACCAAATTATGTGCGTGCGTGCGTAAAAAGTGCATAGTGCATTAGCAAGTACTTGATAGACTTTATTTATATCTGCGGATAGACAACTGACAATAATGGGATGGCCACACACAAGATTTTTCTTTCGTGGCATTACTTTTATTTGTCATTGATACTCCTTTGTGGCAACAGTCTTTGAAAATTTATATTTGCATAATTGAATTTGACAAATAAATTATTATTATTATTATTATGTTTACTGCGCGGTATGCTTTTTTTATTTTGCTCCTAAATTGTATTTTTCCTCAATAAATATTATTATTATTAATCTGGTAGATATCACTGTCGAATCTGGACGTATGGAAAATAAAGGTGTACTACATAATGAAATTATTTATTATTGATTATTATTAATAAATTGGTTTCTCTCTCGTAAACCTGTAAATCAAATCTGCAGCCCACTTGGGTTGATCAACTGGGACCATGTGGCCAGCACCTCTCACTAAGACTTCAGTGAAGTTCCCACCACTCTTGCTGTATCCAGCTAACTCCTCTCCAACATACCAGATTTTCCTTTGAGCCTTGCGATATTCCTCGATGCCTCTAAACTCCACATGTTTCAAAAAGTTCAAAGTCAGCGGATATGCGACCTGGATGTCTACCTGACCAGAATACAATAGTACTCTATAATGATTGGCTACTTCAACAAACCAGGGTGCAACAGTCTTCGGTATATCTTCTTCCAAGTAATTCTTAGCCTTTTGTGATCCAAACGTGGTGTTACCAGCATGTATTCTACGTCTAGTATCAGGCTTGTTGAGGAATATGTTCATCAGACTCTCGTCAATGCCAACTCCTTCCTTAAGGTAGTTGAACAGGTTCACTCCACTTTCTCGGATAACGTTTAGAGCAGCTGCCCACATTTTTACTGATTGGTTAAAGTCTTTGTTGTGGATGAACTCATTTGCTGAAAAACAGTAATTACTTAATTCTACTAAACTGGTACTAGAGTGGCCAGTACATGTGTAACTGACTGATTTGTTTATTCAATATATTTTCTTTGTACTGAAACTGCCGCGTAGGCAGAAGCCCAAGTACTGGGGTACCGCGGCTGCTATGTTAAGATTAAGACTCTTTTAATAATCCGGCTTTATTTAAACTTATTATTATTATTTTCAACTTAACCCAACAAATATTTATGTATATTTTCTAATCCCAATGAAAACAAAAGAGTTAAAAGAAACCTGTAACGACTCCTCATTCATGGCCATGGTCTACTTACTGAGCAATGAAATCAGAGATAAAATTCTTCAATCATTTTTTGAAATCCTTTATAGAGTAGTGAGTGAACTCGGTAGGCAACGCGTTGTATAGCTTGATAGCAGTATATACGTACGACCTTTTAAATAGAGATGTTGAATGTCTCGGGATAACCAAGGTATGCTTATTCTTTGTGTTCAGTTCATTAACATCTGATTATCTGATAAATTTGGTTGATAGATATGGAGGGGCTTGTGTTGTGATTACCTTATGGGTCAAGGTCAATACGTGCATTTTTTGTGGCTCTTCTTCTTGTTGAACACCCAGCTTTTCAATCTAATTTTTAAGCGGCCTAAGGATAGTAGAACTGAGAACTACCAAATTGTACCACAATCTCGAAGCCCTAGAGACAACGGAGCGGATATATGAGTCAGTTCGACACGGTTAGGATGAGAGGCTGAAGTCAAGCCGGTCGGTCTGGTAAGCTCATCGCGCGACCGCATCATGGACGAGCTCTGAGTAGCAAAGGTGGTTGATATAGAGATAGTGGAAGGGAGCCAGATCGACGATGGCCCTACGCGACGGTGCGAAAAGGTCTCCAGACTTTCCGTTAGTTAGGTCATCGGACACCCATTCTCTAATCATCATCAAGCACGGATAATGAAATCCACAATTTCACAGAGAGCGTCACGTCCATTACACCGTAGGAGTTACGGTATGGGATGCTTTTGCTTATGCTTATGCAGGAAGTAGTGGAGCCTTATTTTATTCTATACCTAAACACAATCCAAAACCCGTTTTTTCAGCAAGACAATGTCAGACCGCATGTTGCCAGAGCATTGTTAGCCTTCATAGATCAACATCGCATCAACCACCCTCCACAGACTTCGGCAGCTGTGACTCACAAAGTTGCAGTAGCCTGGAATGAAATACCCCCACAGGATATCGAGCACGTTGTCAGCACGATGCCCAGGCGTGTCAATGATTGTATAAGAAATCGTGGATTCTCAACACATTGTTGAACCAGCTTCTGCAGTCAGTTGACGAATCAAGCTCAAAATTTAATAATTTTACTAGTAAGGGACATTGAACATGTATGCCAAAAATTATTAAAATCGGATGAACATACGTAGGTGGTTACCTTTTTTGTCACTCAGTATATATTATCTTCAAAACCAACAAGTGGTGGGAAAAGTGATCAAGGGAGCTCAGGACTATTTATATTTTCCAGACAAACTTTTCATAAAGCTTTAAGATCAACATGGTTTTGCTACATTTTAAAAATATTTGAGAAACAAATCAGTCAGTAGTATATTGGTATACGGGGGTGGTTTCAGAGTTGAGTCAATTACTATAACTGCTTGTAAGACTCGTCAAAAGGAGTTGATATACCAAAAATCACCTATGTAAAGGTTGCATGATTAAAGGAATAGTAAAAGGCTAACAATTTTAAAAAGATAAGAATGTTATTACACAGATATTTTGATATTCTCGATCACTGCCGTGTAAAACCTTATCGTTTTCTGTTTGCTAATAATAATAATAATAATAATAATAATAATAATATTTATTCACTCAATGTACAAAGATAACAAACAATATGAGTAAATAAATATAAAATCAAAACAGGCCCAATAGAAGGCATCGCCTGTACATGGACCAATAATTTAAGTTGAAACTGTAGAATGCAAATGACAAAAAATGACAAAAATTAGCTACAGTAGATTATGTATTTAGTTGATGTTCGTATTTATGAGTTTATGAATTTTAGTCCTAGATATAGAATGTAGCCATTTTATTAGATTTCTTTTGAAACAATTTCCGAAACGTAAACCTTTTAAGTCTTTAGGTAAAATTTCATAAAATTTAGGCGCTAAATAGAGATATGATCGCTGCATTATAGATTTATGCGGTTGAGGAATTACTGTGCCACGAATTTTGTACCTTGTATAATGATTATGTTTAATTTTTTGGTCGGTGTTTACAAATTTATGGTAGTGAGTGATACTGTGTAGGAAATAAAGCTGTCTTATATCATACATTCGAACATCTGCGTATAATTTTTCAGTGGGATGAAGTTTCGGTTTTTTAAATATCATTTTTAGAATACTTTTTTGAAAAACATCTAAATTATAGATATGTGAGGAACATGCAGCTCCCCATGCTAATACACCATATGTGAGATGAGGCTCAATCAGTGCATGGTATAATGTTCGAAGATATTTTTCTGTCAATATATTCCCAACGTATTGTGAGGATCCAAGACCACGCCAAGGCATTTTATGTTGGGCACTCTATTAATTTGCATTTTTTGATCAATAATGTTGAAGGAGAAATTTGTGTAATTTGGCAGATGTTTAGCATAAGATCCAAATGGTAAAAAAATGTGTTTTAGAATGGTTAATGATTAATTTTCTACTGTTAAACCACCGAATAATTTTGACAAAATCATTTTCAATTACATTTTTCAGATCAGACCAGTCAGTGCCTTCATATAATATTGCAGTATCATCTGCAAAACTAGTTATTTTGCCAACACAATTAATTTGGAAAATATCATTTAAATATATATTGAATAACAGCGGACCTTGTGGGACACCACACTTAATATACATTTCTTTACTAAATGATCCTGATATCTGCACAGATTGTGGGCGATTTGACAAATAATTTTCGATCAGTGAGTACGCGTTTCCTCTGAAACCAATTCTCTCCAATGCTTCTAATAATAATTTGTGATTAACTGTGTCGAAAGCTTTCTTTAAATCAACAAAAATGCAGATTGAAGGGATTCTGTTATCAATATTTTGATGTACTTGATTTACAATTTTAGTTATTGCGTCCGATGTAGCCTTCCCTTCTGTAAATCCATATTGATTTTCACTTAAAATTTTGAATTCTGTGAGGTATCGAATCATTCTAGTAGATAAAACTTTTCCAAAAACCTTTGCTACACTGGATATTATTGATATTGGTCTATAGTTGTTAACATCTGTTTTTGTTCCTGATTTATGTATCGGTATTATATTACCTTTTTTTAAAATTGAGGGATATATGCCAGATTCAAAGCATTTGTTGATTAGGTAAGTGAGTGGTTCTGTTATGTCCTCGGCTATAATTTTTTAATGCTCGCTTTTAATACCATCGAAGCCAGGACTTTTTCGATTTTTTAAGGACATAACAGTGGTGTATACTTCACATTGCTCGACTTTATCCAAAATAAATGAGTTCAAAGTTCTTTTTGGAGGCTGAATATTTTGTACATTTGCTTGTATATTACTTGCTAAATTTTCGCCTATGTCACTAAAGAATTGTACAAATTCATCGCATATCTGTTGAGTATTTTTTAATGCTGTTCCCGATGTTGTATTTAACTCAGTGACACACTCTTTTATTTTGTTTTCCCAGTAATCTCATCAATAGTTGTCCAAAGCCGCTTAGGGTCATTTAAGTTATTATTCAATTTATTTAGGTAATGTTTTCGTTTGGTTTGCCTTGCAAGCTCTATAAATTTATTTTTATATTGGTTGTAGCAGTCGGTATTCTCTGTAGTTGGCGTTAGTGTCATTACATTATATAGTCTTTCTTTTTCTATTGCAGATGTTATTAATCCTTTGGTAATCCAGGCATTTCTGCTTTTCTCTTTGTGACTAATAATTATTACTTTATTGGTACTAATATCTATTAGTTTTTTTATTTTCTCTATGAACAGTCCCGTTGCTTTGTGTATATTATTTATAGAGTATAATTGTTCCCAGGATTCTTGTTTGACATTTGATATTAGTTTTGAATTGTCGACAAAAAATTTGTAATTTTCCTGGTTGTTATTAACGGTAGGGATGTTAGAATGTTTTTCATTTGAAGATATCAGTAAAATAGTGGAGAAGTGGTCAGTAATATCGCTATCTAGGATTATTGGTATACAAGTAATTTTGTTGGATAGGTTTTTCACAAAGTAGTGATCTATACATGTGCCACTGATGGACCTTGTAGGTAGGTTTATATAGGACAGAAATCCGTTACTTGATAGGATATTCAAGTATTCATTTGTGATGGGATCATCGTTCAAAATATTTATATTGATATCTCCCAAGAAAATATGTTGCTTTAAATGAACTTTATTTTGATTTTGAAAAAAAATGCTTTCTTCAGGGATCGATTCTCTTCTAATATCTTTTTTACAGTAGTCGAATCAGGTCGATTTTCTTCATCTGTGATGCAGTTCTTTTCATTCTCGCGCTTTTCTTGTTGTTCTTCTTCTTCTTTCTTCTTTTTGCCGGTCATGACACTCTGTATAGTAATTTCTTATGTAGTATGAATCAGGAAGAACAAACTGTCAACTTGTCAATTTTACGTCACTACTCTAATCGTTTATCTAAATGTGGCAAACTTTTTATGTTATGGCTTCTAGTACGAGTCTTTGATTCGTGCAGTTGTATCAGTCGTTTAATGGTGCGTATACTTTAATTTGTCAGATTAGTTTGTGCGAAAAGAGGCCCATTTTTATGAAAAGGATGAACTAGTGGACATAATACTAACATACGGAGAGTGCCAACAAACGCATCTGCAGCATGCAGGTTGTATGCGGAAAGGTTTACTGTAAGATATCACACGGCCCCACGGATGTTTGTAAATTTAGTTATTAGACTTCGTGACACAGGTTTTTTAAAAGAACAACGAGGAGGTCACGCTGGAGGACCTGCTCACCTTGAAATGTTACAAATGGAGGAAGACATTCTAGAAATGGTCGACGATGACCCAACAATGAGTACCAGAGCCATAGGAGCTCAAGTTGAAGCTTCTCATAGTAGAGTGTGTAAGAAATTACGACAGGAACAGTATTATCCTTATCATTATCAACGGGCACAAGCGTTACAACCTGAAGGTCATCCTAGAATAGTTGTATTTTGCCAGTGCCTTTTAAAACAGTTCGACAGAAGTGAAGATTTTACGAAATTAATTTGGGTACAGACGAGGCCACATTCATACGAAATGGAGTGCACAATTTCGACAACAATCATGTTTGGGCAGTAGAAAATCCGCATGCTATAGAAAGAACTCATTGTGAACCTAGATTTTCATTAAATGTTTGGGCTGGCGTGGTAAATGGCATGCTTATTGGACACTACTTTTTGCCCCTCGACTGAAATTTGTTTAGACTTTCTTTGACGAAATCTGCCACAATTATTAGAAGATGTTCGCCTAAATGTGAGACAGAATATGTGGTTCTAACATGATGAGGCTCCACCACATTTTAGATGAGAAGTTCATGAACATCTAAATAATGAGTTTCCGAATTGATGGATAGGGCGCAATGGACCCATCCCTTGGCCTACTCGATCCCCGGATTTAATGCCTTGTGATTTTTTTTGTGGGGCTATCTGAAAGAGTTGGTGTATCAGGAGCAGCAAAAACTTCAACAGCGCACTGAAAATGCTTGTGATTGAATTCGCGGACACCAGTATTTAAAGAGCCGTGGATTCGCCGAGCAAGGTTTTGCGTTAATCGAACAAATGGGGACAATTTTAAAAAGTTTTTGTGAACGGCGATTTTTGGTATATCAACTTCTTTTGACAACTACGAGTATATGCTGTTAAAATAAATGAGTCAACGTTGAAAACACCCTGTACATTTGATTGTGCCTATTTTTTCCAAAATGATGTATTTCTTTCCATCAAGTAAAGAACCGTATTCTTACTATAAAAAATAACTTCTTCCAATATATAGTATGATAAAATTAAACAGAGATATTCGCGTATTTTGGAAATTACTCAGGCAACTCTTCTTCAGGCTGTCGTCAATATGAAAGTTTGCTTCCAGATAACCCTTACCTTTCATTTCGTATTGTTTTATAATATCGGCGGTACTCTGATCAACCAATCCGAGCTGATATACGTACTCGGCATAACCGCTTTGAAGTTCTGGATCTATATACCCATTTCCAAGAGCAATTCCTTTCAAATTGATTTTTTCTTCCGCATCGGGGTTGTTTTTGTGAATTGCGTAAGCCAATGCGGGACCGAACTTGCCACCATAGGATTCTCCAATGACATAAAAATCATTCTTCCTCAGTTCTGGGAAAAGCTGGAAGAACTGCTGGAGTGCCTTGTACAGCTCCCGCCCCACCTGTGTTTGCTCTCTGGCGTAGCCGTTTTCGTTTTCTGTGAAACTGAATCCAGCGCCTACGGGGCTGTCTATGTAGATGACTGAATGGTTTTTAGTCCAGCAGCGTTCTCTCATTTCCAGTAGTGTATTTTCGTTGACTGCAAATGGCCCATGTTCCAGCAGCAGACCTTGCATTGATGAGGCAGCCGGACCTCCTTGTAGCCAGACCAACACTGGGTCGTTTTCGTAGTCACCAGTTGATGGGAAAAACCAAAAGAATAGATTGGAGTTGTAATGTTTGTTTACCGTGAAGTAACCAGCGTAACTAGTTACGTCCTGAAACATGATGAAGTAATGTTAGTGTCATTGAGGGATCTTACTAAACCCGGCAAAAAAGATACCATGGGATACAAACCAGTTCTATGATTATAAAAATCGTGAATGTGCTATTCTTATAAAGGGCTACTATCCATTTGAATGGTTTTTCCAGGAACTTAAAATCCATTCTATATGCACATTCACCAATTTTGCAAATAGGCAAACTGTCCGCCCACTTCTCAGAAAATAATTATAGGATTGCTTCACACCCATGAGTTTGCTTCAGAAAGATGAGACATTATTTCACAATCAGATACCTTCATACACTTATTATCTACCTTTTCCACAGTTCCATCACCATATTGCCGAAACTACGAATATTACTATTTTTAATGTGCTAAAACCGGAATGAACCTTATTTTTTCAATATTAGTTCAAGTTTTAGAGATACGGTAATTATATGTGTTCCTGCTGTGACAGTGTTAATATACTGTAATTCACAAGAATGCACGTGCTACATTTTTATATTCGGCAAGGAAAGATGATGTAATCGGCATGATTGTGTTACGTTATATACTAAGTAACATATAAATCCGAACACCCAGTTTAAATGGTTTTATTTTAATAAAATTTTGTATAAGTACTTAATGAAGCATAATAAGTAAATAATAATAATAATAATAATAGACGTCTTTATTTATGCACAATTACATGTAGTATAGCCAAATGTCAGACTTATATGGCGAAGTTTAGCATGCTGCTACTCTTACACTTAACCATATAGTCTCTAGCAGATGTTCAAAAGAATACACTATCCACAAACAAATTTGGTTCATTACATCGAAAGTAAAATTTAAAAAAAAAGAGAAAAAGGCATACTTTCCAAACCCAAATGCACCAAAAAATTATTAATCTGAATTAAAGATGGAATAAAAAAGAAATGAATAATTACGTAAATTATATGTTTGGAGGGTTGAGTAATAATGTTTTAACTTTTTGTCGAAAGACAGGTAATGAAAATTCTTTATATACTTTAGGAAGGTCATTATAAATAATAGCAACATTGTAAGAAAAACTGCGTTTAAAAAGTGTAGACGTATGCAGGGGTATTCTAATATTATTTTCTCTGAGAGTTCTACAGTGAACATCATTATTAAATGAAATTTTTTCCTTCAAGTAATAAGGTTTAGACGTGAGCAGCAATTTGTGAACAAAAACTGAATAGTGATACTTGACCATGCCATTAATTTTTAACCAGTTTAGAACGGGATATTTCGCCGATACATGATCAAATTTACGTAAGCCAAAAATGAATCGTATACAATTGTTTTGAATAACTTGAATAAGGTTTTTAGTGAAATTGTCTAAACAAGTATAGTATACGATATTACAATAATTTAGTATAGATATAACCAATGCTTCACATAGTTTTTTACGCATCTTAAAATTTAGTAAATACCTGTTTGCTATAAGAGTGCGCAGCCGTAGGTAGGTTTTCTGAGGTAGACTTTTAACATGTTCAGTAAACCTTAATTTTGTATCAAAAACAACACCAAGAATTTTTGCAGAATCAGAAAATTGCAAGATTTGGTTATTTATCTGAATGTTCAAGAGCTGTGTTAAATTGTATGTTTTTCTTTGTGCGCAAAATAATAACATTTTAGATTTTTGTGGATTAATAAGTAGATTGTGATCTAAAGAGTATTTAATTAATTTATTAACATCGTTTTGTAAAATTTGAGTAGTATTATAAACATTATCTGGGTTAAAATAATGAAGCAATTGCGTATCGTCTGCAAATGACTGGACATGAGAATTATCAATACTTTTGCTTAAGTCGAACGTATATATGAGGAACAGAAGCGGCCCCAATACAGAGCCCTGAGGTACGCCTGAGGGAATTATTGTCACTTGAGACATTTCTTGATTGAGAAAAACACACTGAGTTCTTTGATGAAGGTAACTGTCGAAAAATGAAAGGGATACACTGTCAAGACCTATGTAATTTAATTTAGCAAGTAATAATTTATGATTGATGCTGTCAAAGGCTTTCGAATAGTCTATAGAAATTAAGGCTAGTGCCATTTTCTTATCTAAGGCATTTAAAATATTGTCTTGCAGATTAAGTAGGGCAGATGTTGTACTATGATAAATGATAAAAATTTCAAAATGATTGCACTGCTTTAAAGCCCTTTGACCTTTAATAATGTGTGGATGCACCCTGACGTGCTACGCATTCTCCAACGCGCCTAGGCATGCTTCTGATCAGGTGGTCAATGTCCTCCTGTGGTATCTCATTCCAGGCCACCACCAACTCCTCTCGAAGTGCTTCTAGAGTCTAAGGAGGACGTTGCAAATTGAGCAATCTCCTACCCATCATATCCCACACGTGCTCAATTTGGGATAAGTCGGGAGATCTTGGTGGCCATGGTAACAATGTGACATCATTATGTTAAAAGAAGTCTATTGTGACTCTTGCAACATGTGGTCGGGCGTTATCTTATTGGAAAGTTGGATCTGCTAGGGTGTCAAGATAGGGTAAAAGATGGGGTTCTAGAACTTCGTGGATATAACGCTGCGCGTTCATGTTACCTCTGATGAAGATTAAAGGTGACCTGGAACCATAAGCTATAGCACCCCAAACCATAACTCCAACAGTGTGATGAACATGTCTTTCAACAAAAAACTGTGGATTCCTCCTTTCACCACGTCGCCTTCTAACCCTGGCACGACCATCATGCATGCCTAAACAAAATCGAGACTCGTCACTAAAGACAATACTGTTCCATTCCAGAGTGACCGTTGTCTGCACCACTCAAGGCGATTACGTCGGTGTTCTCGAGTTAACGGGAGGACCCAGTGTGGCCGGTATGAAAACAAGCCAAAACTTCTCATTCGTCGGTAAACACTTCGCATGCCAATGGGTCTCCCGTGTTCTGCAAACCATTCATTTGCAATGGACCTGGTTGTGGAGAAACGGTCCGTTAAGGCCAATAATCTTAGGCGGCGATCTTCACGGTCTGTTGTTCTACGGCGGCGTCCAGTGCCCCTTGCTCTTTGCGTACAGCCTTCTTGAAGCCATGCCTGACAACACCTAACCACAGTGTCTACACTCCTTTGCACTCTAACTGCAATTGCCCGAAAAGAAGGTCCAGCTTCCGGAAGTCCCACTATACGGCCCCTATCAAACTCACTAAGTTGACGAAATCGTACAGGTCTCCGTACTCTAGGCATCGTAACCGATCGTATAGGATGTCAAGAACCAAAATCCGCCAACGTTGATTCTTTACTGCGGCTGAAATATTCATTTTTAAAGCGTTAGTGAATTAAAAAAAAGCAGTATAAAAACCGGAATGTCCAACTGATAAGGCTGAAAATTTGTTCACTTGTTATTTACAGTAAGATAAATACATTCACCAACTTTTATTAAAATAAAACCATTTAAACTGGGTGTTCGGATTTATATGTCACTTAGTATATAAGGCAAAAAACAAAACAACAAAATTAGTACAATTAAAAAAGAAAATGGTGGACTAGTGAGTAATGATGTAGATATCGCAAATGAATTTTGTGAATATTTTTCAAAAATCGGGAAAAGGTTGTCAGAAAACATAAAAGACGCGGAGAAATAAAATTATAGTAAGATCAGATTATATATATATATAACTCATTAAATCTGGAACCGACCGATACGCATGAAATAAAGACAATAATCAATGAATTGAAATTAAGAAAATCTCCAGGGCTAGATAATATAACAGCGTATACTCTCAAGAGAATAAATTGGAACATCTGCGGCATACTGTCATATTTGATAAATTCTTGTATGAATAAAGGAATATTCCCTTCATGTTTAAAACACGCTGTGGTAAAACCATTATTTAAATCTGGAGAAAGAGAGAAACCCATCAACTATCGACCAATTTCCATCTTAACAAATTTTTGAAAATGTGTTAAAAAAACTATTCAGCGAATTTGCAAAAAAATATCACTTAATAGCGGAAAAGCAATATGGTTTTCAAGAAGGCAAATCTGCTCAAGATGCTATTGTAAAATTAACAAGTAAAATATACACGAATCTCGATATTGGCAAACCAACTGCTAATGTTTTTGTTAACTTGGCAAAGGCATTCGACTCTATTACTCATAGATCGCTTTTAACAACTTTAGAACACTTAGGTTTCCGGGGAATAACATACAAACTTATAGAAAATTATTTCAGTGAACCCCATACTATATCATACGGTGTACCTCAAGGATCAGTATTAGGACCCATTTTATTTAATCTATTCATCAACGACTTGTTCAAAATAAGTATTACAGGTAAAGTTATCGGTTTTGCGGATGATACAGCTATTCTCTATGAAAGCAACCAGTGGCATACACTAAAAACCACTATCGAACATGATTTCAAAACATTTATAAATTTCTTTTCGGAAAGAACTTTGACAATTAATTACAACAAAACACACTATATAGCATTTTCTTGTAACGACAGGCTCTCACACAATTTAAAAGACTTGAAGTTCATACAAGCAGTGGTCTCAAAGAGATTCAGTCAGCCGATAAAATAAAATACTTAGGCGTGATTTTGGACAAACACTTAAAATGGGATACCCATACAGAGTACCTTGTGAAGAGACTGAGATATATTATTCCAAAATTCAGGTACTTCAGAGATATTCTAGATAAGAAATATCTATATAATCTACATTATGCTCTTGTTTGTCCTCTATTACTTTACGGATATATGGCTTGAGGGGGAGTTATGAATAATAATTACAAAAAGGTTGATGTAATTCAAAAATTAATTCGAAAATTGATCCTCCATAGGGAGATTACTTATTCAAGTGATTTTCTATATATGGAGGCTCAGCTATTAGATTGCAGACAAATTTATTTTTATTGTGGTCTAATACATTATTTAAAATATTCAAAATACTTCAATCGTACCATTCATAACTACCCAACAAGATTCAATCAGAATTCAATGTGTATTCCACAAACATCAAAAACCATTACACAACGATCTCTGTTTTTCTTGGGACCAAAATTCTATAACTTCATACCAGAGTCATTAAAAGTAATTGAATCAAATAAATCATTTAAAAAAGAACTAAAAACATGGATTTTACAACAACCAAGGTGCTCCATCCAAATTGTAGGTCTAAAAAATCATTATCAAAATCAATAATATTTTACTTACACTAACATCCATACTTTTACTTTAGTTCTAATTGTCTGGATATTTTTCCTGGCATTACCATAATAATTCACCAAATTATACAGTATTAACGGTTTTTTTTTTCATACACTGACTGTACTATTAGTTTTTATTTTGTACAAAACCCAAACACAAGTGCAAACTTGTTTTGGGTGCTTTAGGTTTATTGTGCACAATATTTGATATTTACCTGTATTTTGTGACAATAAACATTATTATTATTATTATTTGTTGATCAACTTTGAAGATATCCGGAAACTAGCTTCATTTACTTATTAATGTTATTTTCTGATAAATAAATCATCTTCTTAGAAAAAAAAACAAATACATGACATTACGTGTGATGATATTTCGGTGATACTCCAATCTTTTATGCACTTGTGAGACATCCCTTTACTGAGAATTTAACACTCTTTTCAAAAGTCGCAGAAACCAGTATGACGGCCTTAAGAAAAATGAAAGTTGAATGAAGAGACATGTCATACATCGTGCTATCTCATGTTTCTTAAAAAATGCGCATGTAATGTCACATTTCGATAGCTGTTAAATTAAACGTTCTAGAGATTTACTGGTAAAAAACAAACTACACCATTTTCGTTTTTTCCCTTATATTTTCAAAACCAATTCACCGATCGTATATCTGAAGCCGGCAATCGAATGCACTAAGTTTCCTCTAAAACTTTTCCCATTGAACATTTGCTGTAGGTAAAATAGGAGCCGAGATCCCTGCATAGAGAAGCGAATCTAGGACACACTGTATAGACACACAATCGTATCCCTATAGACATAACAAAGCTCCAAAACTTCAGTTCATTTAAAAAAGTAAAAACGTTACCATCAGAAAATATAAAGTTATCTACGCCTATCATAGTCACGTGCTTACAGTATCTTGACCCGTTCTTCTTCTGCTGTTTGGAATTGTATGGAACAGTGCATAAAATTCCTTTTTTTTAATGCTCTAAGCCTTGCATTTTTGGATTATTTATTTATTAATCTAATCTTATACAGCCCTGGTAGCATAAAATATTCATCAGATATTCATTCAATATTAAATAATATTTTTATCTTACTTAAATATTTGTTATCTTAAAAGAATATTTAATAAATATTTGGAATATAATATTTTTATTAAATATTTATTCAGTATCCTTTAAATGCAATATTTGTTCTATAAAACTCATTAAATATTTATTTTTCAATCAATAGAAAATATTAAGTCTTCACTATTTAGAAAATATTCTATAAATATTTTCGGCTAAGGCGCATATGACCCCGAGCGGCCAATCGCATAATGGCAGACTGACCTGAGCCGACCCGTTTGCCAGCATCCCTTCTGCCTGTGAGTTTCACTATGATAGCGTGCTGCCTGTGTACTCCAGGTGGTATATTATTTGAGTGTTTTTTTTTTGTGGAAAAGGGTAAGTTTTTCTATAATTGCATAGCTTAATTTATCTGACTAGTAAACATTATTGTGCCAATTGAGTATAAAGGTATTTACGAGACCATAAATAACTCGCCTTGAAGTGTAACAGTTATATGTATTTGCAATTTGAGATTGGTGGATTTATCTGAAAAGTCTAATCGCAACTTGATGGAAATACATCAAAAATGCTTTTTATATATCTGATCTTATACAGCCCTGGTAGCATGAAATATTCATCAAATATTTATTCAATATTAAATGATATTTTTATCTTACTTAAATATTTGTTATCTTAAAATAATGTTTAATAAATATTTGGAATATAATATTTTTATTAAATATTTATTCAGTCTCTTTTAAATGCAATATTTATTGTATAAGACTCATTGAATATTTACTTTTCAATCAATAGAAAATATTAAGTCTTCATTATTTAGAAAATATTCTATAAATATTTTCGGCTAAGGCGCATATGACTCCGAGCGGCCAATCGCATAATGACAGGCCGACCTGAGCCTACCCGTTTGCCAGCATCCATTCTGCCTGTGAGTTTCACTATGATAGCGTGTTGCCTGTGTACTTCAAGTGGTACATTATTTGAGTGTTTTTTTTTGTGGAAAAGGGTAAGTTTTTCTATAATTGCATAGCTTAATTTATCTGACTAGTAAACATGATTGTGCCAGTTGAGTATAAAGGTATTTACGAGACCATAAATAACTAGCCTTGGAGTGTAACAGAGATTTGCAATTTGAGATTGGTGGATTTATCTGAAAAGTCTAATCGCAACTTGATCGAAATACATCAAAATTGTTTTCATATATCTCAATTATTATTATTTTGTCGTAATCGGACGCAAATCAGCTTTAGCTATTTTAAAATGTTTAAGTTCAACAGGGACGTTCAAAAATTTTAACAGTTGAAAATACTATATTTTTGTCCCTTCAATTATAATATTAAATTACAAAACAGTTATGGCTGAATTAGACCCGTTACTGCTACAAAAAAGTCACATTTCAACAAAATCAATAAGCGGTCTATTTTTAAAAACCTTTTTTTTGAAAGTTTAGTCAAAGGACAAGTTGTGCCCATAGATATTTTTCATCAAGATGTCTAAAATAACATACCAATTTTTAACCAAATCTCGAAGTCTGATAGAAAGAAATTATAGAGTCCTTTAAGGTACATTATGGAGCTTTTCAGTAACCCAGTTGAGCTACTCGGAGTAACTCAGCAGTGCTCAGCACCAATACTGTTCCACTGCATTTTATATTCCCATAAATACACTAGATAGCAGCTTATGTATTCAATTATACTTCATAATTAGTAAGTTTTTTTTCATCACAAAATATCGATACTAAGTAAAGGTGAGATAAGAAAAGTACACTAACTACAGCACGCAGCTTGATTTTAAGACTTTTATAACAGCCTTGGGCTTCAAGAATCAAGTCACGGATGCACATCTTAGTCTACAGTGTGCTTACTTCCCTGGGGCGCATATTGAAATCCAAGCGAGAACAAGGCAGAGCTTCAAGTCGACGCGGGCTGCAACAGATGGATCTTATTCTTCATCTAAACATGCCCATTTTGCAGTGCGACGCGAGAGTTTTCCTAAACTGTAACCAAAACGGCTACTAACGAGTGAGAAGTGAGTAACCAATCAAAAAATGGTAACAAGCCCACATAAATGAAAATGGTAACAACCGACAACCAAGTCTAGGCGAGTCAGCTTCATCGTGTTCACAAAACCTAGACACTATAGGGTGCATTATTTTCGTGGGGCTAATTTGCTATTTACTGAATTACTACTACATATCGCTGTAGGCAAACAAATAAATGAATTTATTTCACAGTACTTAGTCATAAATTATTTATTTTTAAGATTTTTAACTGCTACCGATGGTAAGAACGGTTACATGGTATACTGCTTACGCTTTAACCGTTGCTTTTCAACTGCTTTTGATTCCGTTCAACCCCGAGTTAGCCGACTGTACGAGTATGGTATATCTGAAGTCACTTGAAATAGCATAAAAGCCTTTGGTCGGCGCGTCCTTTGTAATTTCATGACGTATCATAGGTGTGCGGAAATTTATTTAGAACGATAATAATAATGTTTTTATATCACAATAAATGGATTTTACTATTTTCTTATTTTTTTGATTTGGGATAAAAAATACTTATATTGGGAGTTTAATTTATGTTGACTGAAAGTTAAGAAATGGAAAAATTACAGAATTCCAACGTTTGACATAGGCAAATATTTACATAGCAGGTAGGTATATAAAAAGGTATATAAAGACTTACATTATAGGTATTTATATATCATCCTCGCCTTCGGAGCTGTCGCTAGAGTCATCTTGTAGAGGAATTACAACGGGATTTACAGGAGGCAAAACACAATATTCATTTTCTTTTTCAATAATATGCCTAGAACACTGCTTCCATAGGTCTGTGGCAGCAATATGAGATACTGCATCTCTTATTGTGGCCAATAGCGATTCACTTAATTGAGGGGTCTGATTATGTTTTCTTACTTTTTTTTTAAAGCAGCCCAGACCAACTCAATCGGGTTAAAAATGCAGTAATAGGGAGGTAGACGTAATACTTCATGGCCATTTTGCTGAAGCAGATTGTCAACAACATACTCTTTTTCAAATTTTTGTCTTTTAATAAGATCCAATAAATGGCTTTGGTTGGTTTTTGTGGTATTTCCATTCCCTTATCCTTCATAAAATCAATGTCTTGTTTTTTTGTGCCTGTATTCGGAATTTTGTTTTTCTGTCGGGAATGGTATGGCGCATTGTCCATAATAATCACTGAATTTGGGGAAATGTTTGGTATTAACTGCTGCTCTATCCACTTTTCAAATAAGTCGGAGGTCATGTCCTCATGATAGTCGGCACATGATTCTTTGATATTTTTGGCAGATAACAGCAAGGCATTAGGTATAAATCCATTTGCACTGCCAGCATGGAGAATAATGATTCGTTTTCCACGGTTGCATGGTGCATTTAAAATGCACTTGTTGCTGTCGTCAACCCAGCCGTACTGCACAACATCATGGGTATCATACCACGTTTCGTCCAGGTAAATCAGATTTCTTTTCTGCTCTCTATAGATTTTAACTTTGTGCAAAAATTCTTGGCGCAATTCAACGATTCGAGACGACTCCATAATCACCATTCTTTTATCTAATTTTTTGTATTGAAAACCACACAGTTTTACAATACAGTGCAGTGAGTCTAAGCATTTGTAATTATAAAATCTTCAGGATAATCTTTTAATTTATCCCGTATCATTTCCAACGTGGGCACCAAATTTTCTTTATAAAATCCGTATATTATACGACGAATATCTTCCCAAAAACCCACGTCTATTCTTTTTAATTTTTGCCCTATGCGCTTTCTGTGGAAGGAATGGTTGACTACATCTCCCCTTTTTACAACCCGATAAATGGTAGACCGACTGATTTTTGTCAGGATACAAATTCTGTTTAAAATTTGATTTTGCGAGGAATCTGGATTTTCGTTTTCCAGACAATCATACATATTTAGGATTACTCTTTGGGTCTGTCCCTCTAAATCTTTATGAAAGAATTCTGCCTGCACAGGTTCATCAACCATCTCCTCGTGGCTTGGAGCATTTTCCCAAGGTCTCCAAAGAGCCATATTTAGGACACACAAGAACAATCAACACAACAATTAAGTCAACAAGTAAACTGAGTATTCAAAAGTCAAAAACACACAAACTAATAAAATCTATGAAAAAACACGGACAGACTAAAGAAAACACGTTTATTCACCGCTACACGGCACTGGCTAAACTGTTTCAATTTTCAGTAGCCACCTGCACTCGTTCGGAGCTCTGATATACACGCTTTCTCATTGGCTAGGTCCACGCATAGGCGTGCTTTACTCCACGTGGACCGGTGAAACTGCCTTTGATCTTATACGGGGGATATATGCTGCGAAATTTGGCGATATTTGCAGCAACAGAGCGTGTTAAATATAGATATATAAAACGCACCCGGTATTTCACAGTGTTTCAAGTGACTTCAGATAAAGTATACCTGATTCATCTCATTTGTAAATATAGCATAAAAGCCGGTATATCCAGAGCGTGCATTAAGTGTACATATTTGCTGCCAATATACCAGTTTGTGTTTTATGCCTTGCTTTTAATAATAAATACCGTCTTGTCTGAAGTAAGAGATACAGAAAGGAGACGTTGCAGTAGTAGATGGAAAATAGTAATTATCTCGAGTCTGACCCTTCGAGCGTTAAGCATCAAATCCCTGAATTATTTTCAGGGTAACCGTTCCAGTCTATAGTGTTGTCTTCATACTTTAAACATGAGGCTGGCGTCTGAGGAGTTGCTCAATTAGAGATTCAGATAGTTTTCCAGTTAGTGACCTGAGTAAATCAGGAGTAAATATTTATATTATTATTGTTTTTGTCAATTCCAAGGAGTTGTTCCTGAAGAGCAAGGTGCCAAGGCTATGCATAAAATGGATCAGGGTGTCCCGAAAAAAGTGGGAAATAGCCTTCCAGCGGTTTCTAGAGCTTAAAATAGGAAGAAAAGTTTAGACAAACATAGGTCTTCAAACGTCCTCCCTTAAGGGCGCTACGGCCTTTTTAAGGAGTTCCCCTGAAGATAGTTTTTCCTTAATATTTCCGAAACGTGTTGAGATAAAGACATAAAACTTGGCATTCTAGCCTAGTTTTTTATGCTGGATTTAAAAATATTAACAATCTTAGACAGTTTTGTTTGGAATCGTATGTAACAGGGACGGACTCAGGTTATTTTAGCCCCAAAATTTTTGTGCGATTCTATTTTTGAAATTCAATTTTAGAATTTGAAATTCTAGGGTTTTCTACATAAAAAAGGTACTCTTATTGAATATCGATAAATTGTGCCATTTTTGAATAAAATCAAACTAAATGATTTGTCACATGTTAGGAAATGTACAGCGAATTTAAATGAATTGTTGAATAATTAGGTATGGCAACGCAAAAACTAATTTAATAATTGCTAAATATTACATAAATACATATTTCTATTGCAACATAGCTAACATTTAGGCAAAACAAAAGAAATAAATTTTTTCTACGAACGAAATTGAAATTTGTTTAAAAAAGAAGACATACAGTTGGATATACTTAAAACCAGCTTTATAATGAGTGTTCAAATAAATTCCCATTTTGTTGGATACAGTCTGGCTTTTTCTTCTTATTTCATTTGCAGCCTGATGGATTCTTTGAAGTAAATCTTCTTGAGTATTTACTTCAGTCGAGTAAACTATGTCTTTTAATGACCCCCAAAAATAGAAATTCAATGGATTTAGGTCAGGTGAACGTGGCGGCCACGCTATAGGACCTCCTTGGCCTAACCACCTGTCTGGAAAATTGAGATTCAACCAATTTCGAACATTGCGTCCAAAATGTGCAAGGGCGCCATCATGTTGAACAAACATATTTTCTTGAAACTGCTGGCGCACACCCAATGGTATTATATTCATGAGCACATTCTGAAGAAAGTTCAAATACACCTCTGAATTAAGAAGATTTAGAAGTACAATAGGCCCAGTTACTTGATCCCCCATTACTCCTGCGCATAAGTTCAATGAAAATCTATGTTGGAAATTTGTACGGCGAACAACTTTTGGATTTTCATCTGACCAGTGATGCATGCTATCGAAATTAAAAGCACCATTCCTAGTAAATATTGACTCATCCGACCATAATATTCTAGGAATACTGTTTTCATTTGCTAATATCCACTGGCAAAACTCGATCCGTGGTAAAAAATCTGCCTCCGTTACATGCTGCACCCGTTTAAAATGATAAGGATGTAATCCTTGCATTCTTGTCAACCTTCCTATCTAAAACTATTATTTTTAAGATAACTATCAAATAGATATTCATAAATTTTTCTTACTATTGATCGAGGTATATCCATAATTTCTGAAACATTTCGTATGCTTATTTGCGGATTATTTTCAAACATATTTAAAGCAATATCCATACGATGATTTCCCAGTGGCCTTCCTGAGCCCTGCATGAGCTGAAAACTTCCATGGCTTAACAAATTCCGGTGAATATCAGTAAACATTCGACGTCCAGGTACCATGCGATTGGGAAATCTTCTTTGATATTCTCTTACGGCTGCCAATGAACTGCCATTGCAAAACCCGTACACAAAATGCATGTCAGTCAGTTCTCTGTGTGTAAATCTTGGCATTTTAAATCGATTTAATAAAAATTTTGATTTCAATCTAGTAATTTTACTCTGCTAATAATGTCAGCTCAACGTCAAGATATGTCATAACAAATCAAAACAACTTTTATTTGCGGTCATGGCTAACTATGTATAATCAACAATTCATTTAAATTCGCAGTACATTTCCTATCATGTGACAAATTCTTTAGTTTGATTTTATTAAAAAATGGCACAATTTATCGATACTCAATAAGAGTACCTTTTTTATGTATAAAACCCTAAATGTTCAAATTCTAAAATTGAATTTCAAAAATAGAATCACACAAAAATTTTGGGACTTAAATAGCCTGAGTCCGTCCCTGTTACATACGCTTCCAAACAAAACTGTCTAAAATTGTTAATATTTTTAAATCCAGAATAAAAAACTAGGCTAGAATACCAAATTTTATGTCTTTATCTCAACACGTTTCAGAAATATTAAGGTAAAACCATCTTCAGGGGAGCCCCTTTATAAGACCGTAGCGCCCTTAGGGGACGTTTGTCGACCCATGTTTATATAAACTTTTCTTCTTATTTTAAGCTCTAGAAACCGCTGGTAGAATATTACACACTTTTTTCGGGACACCCTGTAGATAACTTCTATCAAGCAACAAGTGAGGTGCTTGTCCGCTTTTGTTTTCAAATGCTTCAAAATACACAGAAATAGGAAAAGGAGCTTCTCTCACCTTAGCCACACCATCTAATGACACATTAGCAGCTGCCCTAGCTTCTTTCACTTTCCCTTTTTCCAAAAGTGGTGTTAGTATCAGTGGTTCACCAACATATTCTCCATGATACTCAACCTCTTGTAATTTGAAAGGGCTTATGTAAGAGCCTAATGCGCTAGATATGAAAAAACATGCCAATAAGGGCAGTAAGTCTATCTGGAGATTCATCTTAAAGTGAATAACTAGCACCACTCCTCATATGTGTTTTTATAGTGAACTGGCTTTAAATTTATCTGGGACAGGTAAATTTGTGTTGAGATCAAAAGATTCCAACACGATTACAAATATTTTTCTGATTTAACTTTCCGTGCGGTGAGGAACTACTGTAATCGCGGAAAACTACGAATCGGAGTGTCGTGTTTCCGCGATGTAAACTGGTGGACAGTTGTCTTGCAACATAGAAAATTTTATCAATCTCAATATTTTCGGAACGGAAAGTGATATCGAATTGCGGTGTTCGGTCGGTTGTTGACCAATTTTTATTTCTCTAAGTGCTATGAGGCTGGCCAACACTACTATTCATCTTTTATCTGGAATTTTTTATGTTTCTCATTCAGCATTGGCGCACGCGCCTTCTTAGGATATGCTTCCCACTAGGTAATAGACTATTAAATTTTTCAACAACATAAAATAATTTATTGATCAACATTAACGATATGTAACATTTCAGAAAACGAAAATTTGAACTCCAGTTAAATACCTAAATTATTTAAATGAACTTTTTAAAGAACATCAACAGTTATTTTAAACAATATTGTTAGTATACTTTATCTGAAGTCACTTGAAACACTGTGAAATACCGGTTGTGTTTTATATATCTATATTTAACACGCTCTGTTGCTGCAAAAATCGCCAAATTTCGCAGCAAATATCCCCCGTATAAGAGATCAAAGGCAGTTTCACCGGTCCACGTGGAGTAAAGCACGCCTATGCGTGGACATAGCCAATGAGAAAGCGTGTATTTCAGAGCTCGGAACAAGTGCAGGTGGCTACTGAAAATTGAAACAGTTTAGCCAGTGCCGTGTAGCGGTGAATAAACGTGTCTTCTTTAGTCTGTCCGTGTTTTTTCATAGATTTTATTAGTTTGTGTGTTTTTGACTTTTGAATACTCAGTTTACTTGTTGATTTAATTGTTGTGTTGATTGTTCTTGTGTGTCCTAAATATGGCTCTTTCGAGACCTTGGGAAAGTGCTCCAAGCCACGAGGAGATGGTTGATGAACCTGGGCAGGCAGAATTCTTTCATAAAGATTTAGAGGAACAGACCCAAAGAGTAATCCTAAATATGTATGATTGTCTGAAAAACGAAAATCCAGATTCCCCGCAAAATCAAATTTTAAACAGAATTTGTATCCTGACAAAAATCAGTCGGTCTACCATTTATCGGGTTATAAAAAGGGGAGATGTAGTCAACCATTCCTTCCACAGAAAGCGCATAGGGCAAAAATTAAAAAGAATAGACGTGGGTTTT
This sequence comes from Acanthoscelides obtectus, assembly GCA_963669975.1. NCBI lineage: Eukaryota > Metazoa > Arthropoda > Insecta > Coleoptera > Chrysomelidae > Acanthoscelides > Acanthoscelides obtectus. The sequence continues at coordinate 30,272,579 of CAVLJG010000003.1, forward strand.
CAGGAAGATATTCGTCGTATAATATACGGATTTTATAAAGAAAACTTGGTGCCCACGTTGGAAATGATACGGGATAAATTAAAAGATTATCCTGAAGATTTTTATAATTACAAATGCTTAGACTCACTGCACTGTATTGTAAAACTGTGTGGTTTTCAATACAAAAAATTAGATAAAAGAATGGTGATTATGGAGTCGTCTCGAATCGTTGAATTGCGCCAAGAATTTTTGCACAAAGTTAAAATCTATAGAGAGCAGAAAAGAAATCTGATTTACCTGGATGAAACGTGGTATGATACCCATGATGTTGTGCAGTACGGCTGGGTTGACGACAGCAACAAGTGCATTTTAAATGCACCATGCAACCGTGGAAAACGAATCATTATTCTCCATGCTGGCAGTGAAAATGGATTTATACCTAATGCCTTGCTGTTATCTGCCAAAAATATCAAAGAATCATGTGCCGACTATGATGAGGACATGACCTCCGACTTATTTGAAAAGTGGATAGAGCAGCAGTTAATACCAAACATTTCCCCAAATTCAGTGATTATTATGGACAATGCGCCATACCATTCCCGACAGAAAAACAAAATTCCGAATACAGGCACAAAAAAACAAGACATTATTGATTTTATGAAGGATAAGGGAATGGAAATACCACAAAAATCAACCAAAGCCATATTATTGGATCTTATTAAAAGACAAAAATTTGAAAAAGAGTATGTTGTTGACAATCGGCTTCAGCAAAATGGCCATGAAGTATTACGTCTACCTCCCTATTACTGCATTTTTAACCCGATTGAGTTGGTCTGGGCTGCTTTAAAAAAAAAGTAAGAAAACATAATCAGACCCCTCAATTAAGTGAATCGCTATTGGCCACAATAAGAGATGCAGTATCTCCTCCTGTAAATCCCGTTGTAATTCCTCTACAAGATCACTCTAGCGACAGCTCCGAAGGCGAGGATGATATATAAATACCTATAATGTAAGTCTTTATATACCTTTTTATATACCTACCTGCTATGTAAATATTTGCCTATGTCAAACGTTGGAATTCTGTAATTTTTCCATTTCTTAACTTTCAGTCAACATAAATTAAACTCCCAATATAAGTATTTTTTATCCCAAATCAAAAAAATAAGAAGATAGTAAAATCCATTTATTGTGATATAAAAACATAATTATTATCGTTCTAAATAAATGCCGCACGCTTATGATACGTCATGAAATTACAAAGGACGCGCCGACCAAAGGTTTTTATGCTATTTCAAGTGACTTCAGATACACCATACCTTGCTCAATTATGTTAGTTCTGGAGACTTTGATGACACAGGCAACAATGAAACATTATCTTCTGCCACAAAGCTTATAACCAAATGAGCTCCGTGCGGCCTGGCGTTATAATAATAACAATAATAATAGTCATAATAATAATAAGAGTCTTTTATTTCATTTACATAACACATACATGAAAAAATCAAGTAGACTGGTGGCGAAGTACAGCCGCAGGCTACTTGACTAAAAAAAATTAATAATATTTTTCAGACAGAAGATAAATTTTACACAAAAAGTAAGCAAGCAATGGAATATACATAAATATGCAAATAGCCGGGTTGAAGAAGTAGATTCCTAATATAACTATCGTCGATGAAGACAAAATACTTCCCAAAATCTTGTGCAAAAGGTACAACAATGTTGTTTGAAATATTGTCCTATAAACGGCAGCATTGACTGTCCTAATCGTTACAATTCTTTAAAAACTTTCAAAATAGGCTCCTTCTGCGTCGATGCAGCGCTGCGAGCGCGATTTCCAAGGATTGAAGGCATCACGGAAGGCATTCTCCGGAATAGCCTGAGAGCTGCGGTGCATACTGCTTGGATCCCCTCTGTCGTCTCAAAATGCTTGCCTTTCATCGGCCTTTTCAGGCGAGGAAACAAAAAAAGTCCGGGGGGGTGGGGCAAATCTGGGCTGTAGGGCGGCTGCGGAAGCGTTGGGATGCCGGCCTTGGTCAGGTTCACAAGAAAGGCGGTGTGAGCCGGGGCGTTGTCGTGGTGCAACTTCCAGTCGGCTGCGATGTCTTGTCGGACCCGACTGACCCTTCGTTTGAGTCTCCTGAGCACTTCCACGTAAAACTTGGCGTTGACGGTTTATCCAGGAGGAACAAATTCATGGTGGACGATGCCTTTGATGTCAAAAAAGACAATGAGCATCGTTTGCTCATTCTTCCCTTTTTTGGGCGAGGAGACGCCGTCGTGTGCCACTCGGAAGATTGCCTCTTTGTCTCGGGATCATACTCAAAGATCCACGACTCGTCACCTGTGATTACGTTATTCAAAAATTGGGGGTCACTTTCACACATGTTCAAATTTTCTTGGCACACTTCCACTCGCCGCAATTTCTGGTCGTCAGTGAGCACTTTTGGCATCATCTTCGCCCACACCTTGCGCATGTTCAAATGCTGTGTCACAATGTCAGGGACCACAGATTTTGGTAAATTTAACATCTGGGCAATTAAACGAATACTTAGTCGACGGTCTGAGTTCAAAGCTTTGCGCACACCAGTCACATTATCGGTGTTTGTCGAAGTCGAAGGTCTTCCAGCACGGTCTTCATCAGCGACCTCTTCCCGGCCCTCCAAAAAGGCCTGGTGCCACCGAAACACACCACTTCTTGCTAAACCAACACCTGGGTAAGCCTGCTTGATCGTATCAAACGTCTCTATCGCAGATTTACCGAGTTTCACATAGAATTTAATCGCGTACCTCTGCTCTAACGAACACTGCATTTTCGGCTTGCACCACTCACAGAAACACGTCGCACGAAAATGCCTGTCCTGACTCTCCAAGTGCTCGGGGACAACTGACCAGCCGCTCATTCGTTAGCTAGGAACGCGCTCTACCGAATCCAGTCGGTGCGCGCACCCTCCGAAGTACAGTCATGGCGGAAGAAAATGAATCCTATTACTTTCCGGACACACCCTGTACATACCGATAGTACCCTACACGTGTTTTCAAACAGTTGGTCAAAAACTTCCGGAATACCGCAACTCGATATATCTTTCCGTTCGGAAAATACCGAGATTTGAATTTGGGTAAAATTTTCCATATTGCAAAGTTTTAAGACTTGTACTCGTACATCAGGAAAAGCCATATCAGTCGTTTTAATCGGCCTGTCTGCATGCCAATTCATCTGTCCCCTAACCCTTGGTCCGTTTATAACTACTATACCAAGGGCGTACAGGCTCTGTAGTTTTAAAAAAATTTGCCCAGTGGTGAAGGAGCTAGAAACAAACCACGAATAGAACAATGACTGATAAAACTTTGTTCCAGAGAGTCCTGATAACTAATGAAAATTCTCAGAAGACTTGGTATTCTACACTATATAGGGTTTTCCGAATCTGCTAGCACGCTTATGTGCCACTATTTAACTAACAGAACACAATATGTAGAAACAGATAAAGGTATGTCCTCCAAAGATGTTATCCCATCGGGTATTCCACAAGGCTCCATTTTAGGACCTCTGATTTTTAGTATTTATACCTCAAACCTTCCCAATGTCTCTGAAGTTGTCAGGTACATTTGTACTCTGACAATACTCAGCTTTATTTTTCTTTCAATCCTAACGAGAAACGTGATGCATTGCCGATTATTAATCCAGATATTGAAAGATTAGTTGTATTTTCGGAAAATCATGGTCTACATATTAATGAAAGCAAATCACAACTCATGTTACTTGGCAGATTGAAATACAATATCGAGCCCACTTCTCATGTCAAAATAAAAAGTAAATCTATACCTTGTTCTGCCACTGTGAGAAATTTGGGAGTAGAATTTGACTCATATCTAAGATTTAAGCCTCATATTAATAAATGTATCCAGAAAGCTTATGCTTCTCTAAAAGTTATATATGCTCATCGATATGTCCTCCCTGTTGAACTTAAAATATTGCTTTGTGAAGTACTATTACTCATCCATTTTAATTTTTGTAACAGCGCTTATGGGTTTTATTTAGATAAGATTTGACATGGATAGAATTGAACGGGTTCAGAAGTGCTGCCTACGATTTATTTATGGTATACATAAGTTTGAAAGTTTCACATAAGTTGCTTGATGCAAACTGGTTGAATATACGGTGTCGATGTGAGCTGCATGCATGTAATCTTTTTCACAAAATTATGTTTTTTAAGCCACCACCATATTTATTCAATAGAATAACTAACAAATTTGGGGTTTCGGGGCTACATATCACCTCCTTCTCACCAAATGTCTCTATTTTGTAGATCCTTTTCATACAACATTTACCAGCTTTACAATTCTGTATCCAAATCAGTCTAAAATCAAATATAAAAATTTATTTTTTAAAAACACATTAATGTAAATGAGGCACAAGCGACCAAACTAATGAAAGAAAGAAAATTTTTTGAACTGTAACTCTATTATTCTGAGGGCCGATTTCACCAACATTAATATTATGGACCAATGGGAAAATACTTTATCGAAATGCAATTTGACAGAAGCTGTCAAAGGTCTCTGAATATTAGTGATTTCTATTGAAATATTGAATAAAATCGTGAAAATTCGACAGTACTATAAACAAGACCACCTTTTGATTCCAACATTTTGCTTTGGTACAGAAAAAACAGGACAACTTTCATGTATTTTGATATATGTTATAGGTTTACATTTAACAATCCGTTATCCCCCTCAGCGAATGGGAATGCGGCAAATAATAGGTCGATTTTCTAGCTGTTAAATTTGGCAGCAGATTTGGACGTTTGTTAATGCATGGTACTCTCGAATTTACCAACCTCAATATACTGAAAGTTATCATTACATACCTGTTGAATAGTGTGGATTTGTCTGTATTTTGCAAGAAAATAGAATATAGAATACATTCCATCCAATTCCTCTTCTTTATTAATTTATGGGTCAATGAACTTCTTCAAAGCAATAAAAACATTATGTCCTCTCCATCCTAAAACATAGATAATATGTGTAAGACGTGACAATCCCTACATCTCCCTGATGCATAATGCAATTACCATGGACATAGACAAAAAATTATGAGAAATGTTTCACAAATAATGTCTTTTAAGTGCAAATATCATAAAAACTACTAATGTTTATTGTTTGTCTTTTTGACTGGCGGGAATATCTATCTGTCACTCGCAGGGTTGCCAAGTCTAACGACGACCACGTGCCGTGGTGGAGGCTGCGAAATGAATCTTTTACATTTGCTGGTTTTGAATTTTTTTCGTGAAAATTTACTTGGTATCATGATTGTAAGCATCTTTGGTAGATTGTTCGATCCGGAATGGGAAAGATCTCCTATTTATGAAAATATTTTTGGTATCATCTGACCGTTGCTTTAAGTGCACAAACACTGTTAAATATGATTTATAGCATAACCCGCTGTCCTATCAATACAAATTTAACATACAGGTCGCCTAGCCGTGGGGATGCAGTGGTCGGGATAAATATCACGGCAGCAACTGATGATTTGGGCATGTCTGGTAACAACGTATGGAGTGAAACTCGCTAACTTCACAAATTTGAAGATTTTGTACAATTTCTTTGAAAATTATGAAAGATATGTCTGATTTGGCAGGGTAATGTCGCAGCCAAATGGCAGTCACTCTTTCTGACACAGTCTGGATCGAAAGATGACGATAGTCGTGAAATGTATTGATACTTCTAAATATAGGATCCTATCGAACATCCCTACTGTCAAGATGTATAACCCAAGGTACCGACGGAGCTATTTTGCGGCGTCATGGAAATAATTTTAAATTTTCGTTTGCATTTTTTCAAGCGTTGTGCAAAGATTTTGGGAAAAATGTCACGAATAGTCTTATAAAGCATAGTAGAGTATATTTCAACAGTTGGCGGAACTTACTCCATTGGGACCAGGAGGGTGAAACGGGATATTAATGCACAATCTTGCAACCCTGTCTCGGCCTCACAAAATGGCCGCTGACAATCACGCAAGTCACCGTGTTGTGATTGAATAGCATGGAATTAAACCTTCAGAGTATGTTTTGTGACTGGTACCAATAGTTGACAGAGCCCACACATGTGTCACTCCTTGAAATACAATAATCAGCTGTATTCAAATAATGTCTAATATAAATATAACCTAGAATGTGTACTCGTGAAAAAAGAAAAATATGGCAAATTTGTAGTTTTTTTGTAGGTTTTATAGGTTTGCTGGTAGCTTTAAGGCATATATTTGGGAATTTCTTAATCGCTGTGAATATAGTGTGGATGTTTGTTCAGTTCCTGAACAACGAAGAATATTCAACTTTATGAATGTATGGATATCAAAAAACCTGAATGGTTTTGTGGGAATATCAATCTAAGGTGCCATAATGGTTCTGATGAGCGGCAAGTAAATGAATGAATGTTTGGAAACGAGGAATATCTTTTGGTAGAACCTGTCATCAAGTAGGTGCTTAATGGCTATCTGCAAGAGGTTTATAGGAAAAAACACCCAGTATCACATATCAATTGAAGAAAATAATATAATATAAACATGAATAAAATTCAACAGTAGTAATTAAATCATGAATTTAATTCAAAACTCAAACATTTCTTAAAATTTTGACTGAATTATATTTTCCTTAATATTCAATAAGCTGGTAATGTTTCAATGACAAGTTGTCATCTCATACTTTGACAGTATTTTGTTTTCTACATTTCATAGCTATTGGTTGCTAAAATTTGTTGATTGGAACTTGAAGCTCATTCGCTGTATCTGACGGTCTGTTACCCTATTATAGGTGGAGAATAACGGACTGTTGTTGGTGAAATTGGGCCTAAATATATTATTCGAGGCTTTCTAAGGTAGATCTTTCTGTTTATATATATATATATGTGTGTATATGTATATATATATATGTATATATTTATATGAATGTGTAATAGGTAAAGGGCTGAACTTGTAGCATTTTTAAATCTCTTCAGCCCTTTTTTGTAACATATCTCATTTAAATGTACTTTGCGACTATTTTCACCTAACTGTATGTTTCAAATAAACATTATTATTATTATTATTATTATTATTATAAAATAGTGGTGAGTTGTAGGGGGTGGGGGAGGATGTATCTCAGTTTCTTGGCAATAGTTATATAACTTCTAAGCCCAGTAATTCTAGGCGAGTGTTAGGCACGTTTGACTCATATTTAGATGCCCCCGTACATTATATTTGCTTATGGGTTCGTTGACCTTCCTTGTTGAGTAATTCCTTTTTGAATAGATCCGATTTGGGGAAAAATGATTGTTATAAATGCAAATAAATTCACTATTGTAGAAAAGAGATGTAATCCTCCTTCAAGGTCCGGGAGCAGATAAAACATTCAACTATTGTTTGGCGCTGAACGAGATTCGTAGGAATATTTGATAAGGAATAACTTAAATTCACAAATATACCATCGTTCGATTTCTGGGTTAGTCCAGTTATTATTTGAATATGGAGAATATATTGTTCAGTGACGTCGGAGCCACAGGCAAAAAACAGGAGTAGTTAAACATAGTAAAAGGACGTTCTTCCTTTGACGTTTCAGACACTCCTGTTCGTTTTTGCAAGTTTCTGAGAGGAGGGTTGCAGAGAATGGAACGGGTATATCTCAGTTGTTTGGCGTTAGTATAATAATAATAATAATAATAATAATAATAATAATAATAATAATAATAATAATAATATTTATTCACTCAATGTACAAAGATAACAAACAATATGAGTAAATAAATATGAAATCAAAACAGGCCCAATAGAAGGCATCGCCTGTACATGGACCAATAATTTTAAGTTGGAACTATAGTATAGTATACTTATACGCTTCCAACCCCTATAATTCGACGTAAGTATTAAGCCGGGTACAGACCGAAAATCAAACGAGCAAACGAATGCAAGCACATGTGATGTTGGCGTTTGTTGCTGGAAGGTATGGGAATGCGCTCGTCTACCCGTCGTAGCACTTAAATTTAGCTTCGGGTTGAACCGCGTTAACTTCGGTGCTAACGTCGAGCGATGAGGAGGATTTACTGCTGGCGTAGTTTAAAAGGCACGAGTCTGTTCTCATCGAATGCAGACAAATGACTACATACTACAAGCGCAACAAATCCTGTCCATATCAGGTCAAACCTCTCTTTGACGTAACGCTGTACACACCGATTAGAACACCTCCAAATCTGGAACCACATGTGTCTTGGCTTGCGTTGGAATCGCGGCATTAATATATAATAATAATAATAAACCGTATTTATTGATTTTCATTAACAAAGAAAATATGACATGATACCAGTGGTGAGGTCTAGCTAATAGCTATTCTACTTAACCACTGGATGGCAGCGTTTAAATAAGTATACAATTAAGCCAGACAAAACAAAACAGATATGGTAAATAATTTTTTCCAAAAAGAGTTGAGCAACACAGGCATTATAAACATAGAAGTAAAAATGAATCACCATACACAGGACCGCATTTTGAGGGGGTCTTCAATGTAACAAATACATTTTGGAAAAATCTAATCATAAGATGTTATACATGACATTTGAGGGCACATTTCTAAAATATCGGCCAATATACAGGGTCTCCCAATTTCGACTTACATATCGAAGTTGTGATTTTTCATATGGAATATCTCAAATTGTATTGCATATTTGGATACACTAATTCAAAAGAAGAAAATTGATATAACATAGTATGGGGTTTTGGTAATTAGCTACTAACATACAGGGTGTTTCAGTTTATTGTTGTGTTCAAATTTACTTTCTAAAATAGTCTTTTTTAAATATTTCGAACAATATTTGATGTATAACAGTCAAAATTGGCATACAAGGGTTTTCTGGTACGACAAAACGAACCATGGGCATAGTTTTACTGCAGCCGCTAGAGGGCGCTCTCTACTGTACCTGTACTGTATTAAAATGACCGAAAAATTTTTCTTAGTGCAATTTTTTCTTTTTGAATAAAAAAACTGATTCTTCGCACTTTTCAACATAAAAAAGCTCTCTTGTGAATTTTTGTTATAGTTAGCCGTTTTTGAGATATTTCGATTTTTAAGGTTAAGGTCATTTTAATACACTACAGGTACAGTAGAAAGCGCCCTCTAGCGGCTACAGTAAAACTATGCCCATGATTCGTTTTGTCGTAACAAAAAACCCTTGTATACCAATTTTCACTTTTATACATTAAATATTGTTCGAAATATTTAAAAAAAACTATTTTAGAAAGTAAATTTAAACACCCTGTATTTCGGAAGCCACGCATTTTTCGACCCATGTTTATATAGACTTTATGCATTAATTTTAAAGGTTCTATCGAATCTTAAAGTTATGCAACAATAAACTGTAACACCCTGTATAAGGTGTTTTGTCTAGAAAAACCCCCCACTTCGGCAACCCCCCAGTCCGCCATTTTGAAATTTGGAGTGGTGAATTTTGTATCAAAACTTACACACATCAGCTTTTATCTTACTTGTTTCTTTTCCGAATTTTAATATTTGCATGATACACTTATCGTAGCAAGTTGAAGTTTTCAGGAGTTATTCTACATGGATTAAAATAGTTTTTGCAATAAAACGAATGATAAAATACAACTTCAATTTTTTTCCGCCCTAAAAAAGTTGCGGGATGGAAGAAAAATGAATTTAAGATACTTTGCGTTGATTTCTAATAAGCTCTGTTGAGATGTGAATAGCCATTGCTAAAACTAACCATTTAGCTTAAATTTAATTGCGATTGAAAGTTTATTATCCCGTTTTTTCCGAAATTTCGCAAAATTGCAAATATCTTATGAACTATAAAATTTCGGACCACACATATAGGAGTTCATCCGATAGGTTTTGAGGCCCTCTATCACCTGACTTCCGTTGATCCACTACTAAGTTTACCCCCTGAATAAGGAAAAAGATGTCGCACCGAACAGATTTGAATAACAGAGACTTGTCAGATGTCAATCAATCTTCTCGGACAATAGAACGGTTTTTATTTTGTTACTCAAAAAGGGCGCATCGAAAGAAAACAATTCAAGAGAGATCATGTTTTAGATTGAACGGATAATTCAAAAATACTTTTTATTTGGAAAAAAACCATTAGCGTACCATTTTTTTCCTCGAAGTCAATACCCGTACGCACGCCACTGGTAAAGCTAAAACTTATTTTTGCATTCAAAAATATGCAGCTTTATTAACTTTCACTACGTACTAAATATTAGTGAAATATCTGAAGCGGTTCTGAAAATATTAATTAATTTCCATTTTTTAACAGGTCGATATTCAAGCGGGGTATTTTTCAGCTATTTTTATCGACAAATCTACCCCCGTACAATGTCCTACCTCACCCCCACCCTATTTTTACGTTACGGTTACGCTAGTGCGTGTATGAAAATTGTAATAACTGAGAACATAAGAGTCACAGAATGATAAATTTGGTGTCATTTGAAGGATAACGTGTTGTTCTAGCGATTATTGAAAAACTTGTATTGATACTAACCGTCAAACATACTTAAAACCAGAAAACATATGCAAGAAAATTGATTATTTTGAGCATTTCCGCACACCATTCAAAAACTAGTTTGTGAAGTTGTACTCTTTTTGTGCTAATTCTACAGCTAATTATGTTATCTACAAAATGACACCAAATCTTTTCCACGTTAAGTAATAAATGCTATCTACGTATAACATGGGTCAAAGTATACATAAAAATGACAAATCAAAGTTTCTTATAAATACTTTGGACATGTTTAATGTTACAAAAGCTGTTCAAAATGCCCTCCGTTATTGGTTATCCACATTGTAGTTTTTAAAACAATGTGTCGTGTTGAGCAGCTGGTCATATCCGTGTCAGCTTTAATTTCGTTAGCAGCGGTATGGATCCTTTCCACGAGCTCTTCCCTTGTCGTCGACACATGACAGTAGACTTTTTGCTGCATTGTGTCCCAGAAAAAATAATCTAAGGGCGTTAAGTCGGGTGATCGGAGTGGCCAAGCGACAGTGCCTCCACGTCCTATCCATGGAGAATGTTGCCTATCCAAATGTTCTAGCGCAAAAGCGTGTGGGAGCTCCAACCATATGTTGCGGCGATTGATAAGTGGCGTGGATCTGAAAACTCGGTACTCAATAAGTCCAAAAATCCCTGGCCATCTAACCTTGGAGGTAGCTCAACTGGGCCGACTAAAACTCCGTCGATCATTCGGGCTCACATATTTGCATCAAATTCCTGTTGGAAAGTGCTCAGTCGAACAAGTGGTCGTTTCTATGGATCATGATCACCTGCCTCGTAAATTTTGCTTCGTCCGTCCATAGAATTTTTGAGACGTTGAACTATTTATAAGAAACTTTGATTTGTCATTTTTATGTATACTGTGACCCATGTTAGATAGCATTTATTACTTAAAGTAGAAGACTTAGAATAACAAATTTGGTGTATAGTTAACATAGTTAGCTGTAGAATTAGCACAAAAAAGTACAACTTCACAAACTAGTTTTTGAATGGTGTGCGGAAATGCACAAAAAAATATATTTTCTTGCATATTTTTTTCAGGTTTTGTCTGTTTTTAATTATGTTTGACGGTTAGTATCAATACAAGTTTTTCCACAATCGCTAGAACAACATGGTATTGTTCAATTGATACCAAATTTATCGATCTGTGACACTACTCAGTTATTACAATTTTCATACATGCACTAGCGTAATCGTAACGTAAAAATAGAAATGGTTGCCATTTCAAGAGGGGTGAGGTATGACATTGTAGGGGGGTGGATTTGTCGATAAAAATAGCTGAAAAATCCCCCTTAAATATCGGTATGTCGTGACCAAACACATTGTAGATTATTTAAAGTTAGCCTATTTCCAAGAACCAGTTTCTGAGACTGTCTGTCAGTACCTGAAAACATTGCTCATTTGAGTAGGTCGACCATGTACTTTCTATTAATTATTTAATAGCTGCGGATTTAGTCAAAACTCTCCTCGAAATCTGTCTATTCATGACAATGCCATTACGTGTGAAGCCTCAAAATTAATCTAGTAGGCGCCACTTTCGTCTCTGGAAGTATGGAAAATAAAGGTTGGCAATGTACGAGTATCATTTTTATTTATGAACTATAGAACATTGAACAATATTAATGAATTGGTTGGTTTCTTGTGAACCTATAAATCAAATCTTCGGCCCACTTCGGTTGATCAGCTGGTACCATGTGGCCAGCATCTCTCACTAAAACTTCAGTGAAGTTTCCACCACTCTTGCTGTATCCGGCTATCTCCCTGTCAACATACCAAAGTTTCCTTTGAGCCTTACGATATTCGTGGATGCCATTAAACTCTACATTTTTCAAAAAGTTCAGAGTCAGCGGATACGCCACAATGATGTCTAGTTGGCCGGAATACAACAGTACCCTATAATGATTGGCTACGACAACAAACCAGGGTGCGACGGTTTTCGCCATATCTTCTAGTAGACAACTGTGCACCCTTTGGGATCCTATAGTGATGTTACCAACATGTAAGGCTCGTCTAGAATCACGCTTGTCGAGGTATACGTTCATCAGTTCGTCAAGAACGACGCCATCTTCATCTTTAAGGTAGTTGTAGTAGCTCACGCCAGCGTCCGAGATTTCGTCGAGAGCAGCACCCCACATGTCTACCGATTGGTTGAAGTCTTTTTTGTAGATGAACTCGGTTGCTAAAAATAAACAAGTAGGCATTTATCTATTCAATTCAGCAAAACAAGCGTGGCCCAAAAAATCTTTTTTCATTTTGTCTGCTCAGTAGTACGAGGTACGAAACGTATGGAATTTAACCATAGGTCAAATTTAATGGAGATTTTTACAGTCATAGTCATACAACGTGCTGATTAAATATTCCAATTGACAAAAAGACCCGAGTTCTTTATATTTGAGATAAAGGGTGTCTCATCCTGATGCCTCTGCCCCTGTGGGTACGCCTGGGGCCTAGGGCTACGAAATAGATAAGTGGGGACAAAGTTGCACACTCAGGTTACCAGGAGGTTGGCACTTGGGAAGTTTCGCACTTCAGAGTACTTCCAGATACGAAAAAATGAACTTTCCCGAATTGATTTTTTCCTGTTTTAAGGTGAGATTTCAAAATAAATTATACATTAGCAATATCACTTTTTCTCCTCTAAAAGGTGCATGTATAATTGCAATGCCTATGACGTTTCATCTTTTGTCCATCATCAACTTTATTTTTCCTTGTGGACGCTATACTGGATTTTTGTACAGGTAAACAAAATATTTTACCCTGTCTTCAAAACTACCGTGTATAGATCACTGCTTTGTGAAAGACCTATCCAACAAAAGTACTTGTATACCAATAATCCTAGAAAGCGATATTACTGACCACTTCTCCACTATTTTACTGATATCTTCAAATGAATAACATTCTAACATCCCTACCGTTAATAACAACCAGGAAAATTACAAATTTTTTGTCGACAATTCAAAACTAATATCAAATGTCAAGCAAGAATCCTGAGAACAATTATACTCTATAAATAATATAGACAACGCAACGGGACTGTTCATAGAGAAAATAAAAAAACTAATAGATATTAGTACCAATAAAGTACTAATTAGTCACAAAGAGAAAAGCAGAAATGCCTGGATTACCAAAGGATTAATAACATCGGCAATAGAAAAAGAAAGACTATATAATGTAATGAAACTAACGCCAACTACAGAGAATACCGACTGCTACAACCAATATAAAAATAAATTTATAGAGCCTGCATGGCAAACCAAACGAAAACATTACCTAAATAAATTGAATAATAACTTAAATGATCCTAAGCGGCTTTGGACAACTATTGGTGAGGTTACTGGGAAAACAAAATTTAAAGAGTGTCTCACTGAGTTAAATACAACATCGGGAACAGTATTAAAAAATACTCAACAGATATGCGATGAATTTTTACAATTCTTTACTGACATAGGCGAAAATTTAGCAAGTAATATACAAGCAAATGTACAAAATACTCAGCCTCCAAAAAGAACTTTGAACTCATTTATTTTGGATAAAGTCGAGCAATGTGAAGTATACACCACTGTTATGTCCTTAAAAAATCGAAAAAGTCCTGGCTTCGATGGCATTAAAAGCGAGCATTTGAAAATTATAGCCGAGGACATAACAGAACCACTCACTTACCTAATCAACAAATGCTTTGAATCTGGCATATATCCCTCAATTTTAAAAAAAAGTAATATAATACCGATACATAAATCAGGAACAAAAACAGATGTTAACATCTATAGACCTATATCAATAATATCCAGTGTAGCAAAGGTTTTTGGAAAATTTTTATCTACTAGAATGATTCGATACCTCACAGAATTCAAAATTTTAAGTGAAAATCAATATGGATTTTCAGAAGGGAAGGCTACATCGGACGCAATAACTAAAATTGTAAATCAAATACATCAAAACATTGATAACAGAATCCCTTCAATCTGCATTTTTGTTGATTTAAAGAAAGCTTTCGACACAGTTAATCACAAATTATTATTAGAAGCATTGGAGAGAATTGGTTTCAGAGGAAACGCGTACTCACTGATCGAAAATTATTTGTCAAATCGTCCACAATCTGTGCAGGATCATCAGGATATCAGGATCATTTAGTAAAGAAATGTATATTAAGTGTGGTGTCCCACAAGGAACTGTCTTAGGTCCGCTGTTATTCAATATATATTTAAATGATATTTTCCAAATTAATTGTGTTGGCAAAATAACTAGTTTTGCACATGATACTGCAATATTATATGAAGGTACTGACTGGTCTGATCTGAAAAATGTAATTGAAAATGATTTTATCAAAATTATTCGGTGGTTTAACAGTAGAAAATTAAGCATTAACTACTCTAAAACACATTTTTTACCATTTGGATCTTATGCTAGACATCTGCCAAATTACACAAATTTCTCCTTCAACATTAATGATCAAAAAATGCAAATTAATAGAGTGCCCAACATAAAATACCTTGGAGTGGTCTTGGATCCTCACTTACGATGGGACATCCATGTCAATTATATTTTAAAGAAAGTTAGATTTTTATCCTACAAAATTAAATAACTTGGGAATATATTGACAGAAAAATATCTTCGAACATTATACCATGCACTGATTGAGCCTCATCTCACATATGGTATATTAACAAGGGGAGCTGCATGTTCCTCACATATCTATAATTTAGATGTTTTTCAAAAAGTATTCTAAAAATGATATTTAAAAAACCGAAACTTTATCCCACTGAAAAATTATACGCATATGTTCGAATGTATGATATAAGACAGCTTTATTTCTTACACAGTATCACTCACTACCATAAATTTGTAAACACCGACCAAAAAATTAAACATAATCATTATACCAGGTACAAAATTCGTGGCACAGTAGTTCCTCAACCGCATAAATCTATAATGCAGCGATCATATCTCTATTTAGCGCCTAAATTTTATGAAATTATACCTAAAGACTTAAAAGATTTACGTTTCGGAAATTGTTTCAAAAGAAATTTAAAAAAGTGGCTACATTCTATATCTAGGACTGAAATTCATAAACTCATAAATACGAACATCAACTAAATACATAATCTACTGTAGCTAATTTTTGTCCTTTTTTGTCATTTGCATTCTATAGTTTCAACTTAAATTATAGGTCCATGTACAGGCGATGCCTTCTATTGGGCCTGTTTTGATTTTATATTTATTTACCCATATTGTTTGTTATCTTTGTACATTGGGTGCATAAATATTATTATTATTATTATTATTATTATCATAGACACCGTCAAACCTTACTTCTTTCCAAAAAAGCATGATTTTCCAGGTTGGCCTTGAAATAATATTTTCAGTGTTACTGATCTAGGCAACAATCCGTATTTACCGATTTTTAAGATTTAATATTATAATGATCAATTACCACATGGATTTATATTATAAAACTGTAAATGTCTAAAAAAGGAGTGTAGTTGGTCTAAACTCATCGAGTGAACAACGTAAAAACCAAAACAGTATCTATGATTTCATGTGACATTTTAGAGTGAATAAAAGCTTCTACGGTGTTGAGCTTCCTATACACACTTGCCATATCTGAGCCGATGCACATATTGGATGCAAATATCTTTAATATACTGCTGATGTGTCATATGGAGCGCCTCCATCGTGCTAAATTAATGCTTTTCGTAGTCGATAAATGTGCAAATTATTTGAACGTTGTTTAAATACGCTCCTCAAAAGCTGAAGCATTAGTGTTTTAATTGAATATATATGCAATACTGTCATTCTCAAGCTCAACTAAGAGTATTTTTTTTGAAGTATCATAAATTGTTTGAACTAGAAATAAAAACAACCCATGCAAAATCCAACACGGCATTTATAATAAAAAAAATACAGTTGATTATTGAGGACAAAAACGAAAAGTCGGATGTAAGTTCTAATTATGACAATCTTTAGAGGAAAAAATTGCCAATTTTAGTGTGCAATTTATCTTGAAATCTCACGTCAAATAAACTCAGGATAAAACTAAAATGATTTTGTAAAATTAAGCTTTTTGTGTCTCTCTCCGGAAACATAGTGAATTGCCATTTTCTCATTTACCTAAATGCTCAACTTTACTACCATTTAGCCGATGTGAGTCGTATTTTTAAACGTTTCCGAGATAAATGTAGATAGAGACATGGCATACACATCTTTCTCATAGAACACTGTGGAATTATATAATCAGGTGAATAATGAGATAAAAAAATACGCAATATTATTATCTAAGAAGATTATTAGTCACATGCCACTGGCAGAGTAATATCGCTAGTTTCACGTGTTGATTCTGTTATTAACATTATTCTCTAAATTAATAAACGGATGCTCAGTCAAGTTAGTTTTTTGAAATTTTGTGAGAAATGCTTGACGTTTTTTTGTTTTAGGATGGTTTCGTGTGTTAGTTGCTCGACTTATGTACCTCAGAGGCACACTATGTTGAGCTCATTTTTGCCTAAAATGTGTTTGTCAAATTCAAAATGATCAAATCCAAGATGACATATTCTGACCTTTATGTTTCAAAAGTATCTAACATATTACATTGAATGTCAATGTTGGCTTGGTTCTGCCCGTCCAGTGGTGCGTCATAGGTGGCTAGGTAGTGTGTTTTATTATTTTAGTGGTACATTGTGTATATTAGTCGTGCGTACGTCTAGGCTATAATTCATTTGTAGAATAGACAATAATCAGGTTCTCAGGGCTACAGCAATAGCATTTCGCTAATATTTCGACAAGTTGTAACAATTTCAAATTGTAATCATCAAAGGTTCTGCTCCAGAGTCCCTTACCTTTTACTTCAAACCGCTTAATTGTCTTGGCTTTTTCCTTATCAACCAATCCGAGCTGATATACGTACTCAGCGTAACCTTTTTGATGTTCTGGATCTGTGTACCCGTTTCCAATAGCAATTCCTTTCAAATTTATTTTTTCTTTTGCATCGGGGTTGTTTTTGTGAATTGTGTAAGCCAGTGCAGGAACGTACTTTCCTCCATACGATTCTCCAGTGATATAAAAATCATTCTTCCTCAGTTCTGGGAAAAGCCGGAAGAACTGCTGGAGTGCCTTGTACAGCTCACTTCCAACTTGAGTTTGATTTCTAGCGTAACCTCTATCGTTTTTGGTAAAACTAAAGCCGGTGCCTACAGGGCTGTCTATGTAGATGACTGAATGGTTGTTAGTCCAGCAGTGTTCTCTTCTTTCCAGTTGTATGTCATCGTTGATTGCAAATGGTCCATGTTCCATCAGAAGACCGTACGTAGATGGACTGCCAGGACCTCCCTGTAGCCATAACAATACTGGATCGTTTACGTAGTCACCAGTTGATGGGATAAACCAAAAGAATAGGTTGGAGTTGTACTGTTTGTTTACAGTCAAGTAACCAGAATAACTAGTTACATCCTGAAAAAAAAAAAGAAATAGTGATGTTGATGTCACACAGTGTGTTACCAGACATATTAGGAAAGTAGTCTATTGACCAATATGAAATGTTTTGACTACCTTTGGTGATGTGAGGAAAGTAGGTTTATGTGATTTTCATGAAACCGCCAGCAACTCAATCGTTCATCATTACGCCGATGATACCCAACTTTATAACTGCTTCGATCCTGATGAATATATGCTTGGCCAACATCAAATAAATCAAGACCTGCAGTCTATTTTTGACATATCTAGTGCTCACAATCTAAAACTAAATCCTGGCAAATCATGCTGCATTTTATTTGGGCCCAAAAAGAATCGTGAAATAAATCAATATCGCATTAATATTATGGTGAATAATGAAGACATATCCTTCGTAAACGAATGCAAAAACCTTGGTATCTGGTTTGACTTCAAGCTACGCTTCACTAAACATGTTAACCAACTATGCAATGCGTCCTATAATGTGCTTCGTCAGTTATATCCGAGTCGAAGTGTCCTGTCGACACAGCTCAAGCTTAAACTCTGCGAGTCCCTTATCCTGTCAAAATTATCTTACGGTGACTCTGTTTATGGACCTGCTCTTTTACAACGTGATGCCGAGCGGATTCAGATGATACAAAACTCATGCATCAGATTTTCTTATGGAATCCGTAAATTTGATCATATTAGTAGCGCTTTTGACCAATCGGGATGGTTTAAGATGAACAAATTGAGGAAACTGCATTGCCTATCTCTGGTACATAAGACCCTTATCCTTAAAGCGCCATATTATCTTTATACAAAACTAAGCCTCCTCTGCCAGTACGATCAAAGATCCTCTAGGAATAAACTCATCTTACTTATCCCGCGGCATTCGACAGCATTGTTCACACGCAGTTTCTCGTACTGGGCACCCAAACTATATAACTGCTTATCAAGTGAGTATAAAGAATATAGCCTAAGCAATTTTAAAAAAGGTTAAAGATGAGTTTAAAGCAGTCGGATGGCTAAAATTTTACTTTATGCATATCCACAGGTAATTGATTGTTTCCTTTCTCTGATAAGTGTTATATTCTAAGTTTTTTTTTTTTCTCTCTCTCTCTATAGTTTGTGTCAATGTTTTCCAGGTCGGGTTGAAAAACAGCATAAGCTGACACTCCACCTTTTCGTCACTGTTCCTTTTAAACCAATTATTTTGTAATCGTGTGACGAATAAAGGCCATTTATTATTATTATTATTATTATTATTATTATTTCGAGGATGAAATATAATAGATAAGAAAAGTGGACTATGGATTATTATAAATGGTATTCTGGAGGCATATTTCTGAAATATAGACTAATTTTTTTGCGAAAAAGTGCATTTCTGCTTTTGACCACCCTGTACTGAAAATTTATAAAAAACGAATTAGTAAAATTGGGCAAAATAAAAACACAAGATCCACTACTCCACCTGTCAACATAGCGGGTATACAGGCTGTCAAACTATGGATGCTTGTTTTGGAATAATATTTCCAACAAATAATAACCAAAAACGATAGGTATATAATAACAATTCTGGTATTTTAAAAGGTCCTATCTGAATATGTAATAAAAAGTAGAACATTCCATTTCAGAAAGATCAACTTTGATATGTGGACCAAAATTGAGACATTCTGTATAATTGTGAATATTTTACAAATATGCCTCCAAATACCATAGATAACAATCT
The DNA here is from genome assembly GCA_963669975.1 of Acanthoscelides obtectus. Taxonomy (NCBI): domain Eukaryota; kingdom Metazoa; phylum Arthropoda; class Insecta; order Coleoptera; family Chrysomelidae; genus Acanthoscelides; species Acanthoscelides obtectus. The sequence continues at coordinate 30,292,239 of CAVLJG010000003.1, forward strand.
AATCGTATTAGCAAATTTCCCCGAAATAATTGTAAGGGGGTATTTAACACGTTAACTGTCCATGAACATGGACGCCCAAAAAAGGGTTCACCAATTTTTGTGGGAAAGCTTTTTATTTGACAACAAAGAATGAGAAAACCTTTTTATATAAGATTTTTATCTTTTTATGAGACCTACAAAATGAGACCACATGTGAAAGGATCTGGCTAATAGCAAAAATGTTATGCATGAAAAACGAAGCAAAATGCAGGTTTTGGTATTTCAAATTCTCCAAAATCGTAGGATTCATACTCCTAACTAACAGCAACAAAACTGGAGTATATTGGTCAAGTAGTTTTTTGAGAATGTCTAATTGTTTATACGAAAACATCTGTTTTCCGGCCATCACTACTAGTTTATTGAGCAATATACAGGGTTCGTTCAAAGAGCATTGAATAGCAAAACACACGTGCTTACCTTGCCGATATGAAGCACCAACCATTCCGGAAGATAAATGTTATTTTTATGCGAAAATTACTTTTTTTCTTCTAAACAAATTCAAACATTTCATGTTTGTGAGTAATTGAAGAAATGCTCCACGATATTCGAAAAGCATACGATACTATACACATCTTAAAACAAAGCGGATGTGTCTATCATTTTGTGTTGCGAATTACTAATAAATACGATATGTTTGAATTTGTTTATAAGGGAAAACGTAACCCATCCTTTTTTGCATAAAAATGACATTTTTCTTCCGGAATGGTTTACGATTCACATCGGCAAGGTAAACTGGTGTATTTTGCCATAAGATTCCCTTGGATATAGCTCAATAAACTAGTAGTGATGGCCGGAAGACAGGTGTTTTAGGATAAGCAATTAGATATTCTCAAAAACTACTTGACCAATATACTCCAATTTTATTGTGGTTATTGAGTAGTTCGAATCCTACGAACTTGAAGAATTTCAAGTATCTGCGAGAAACCATCGTTGCATTACCAACAAGTGCCAGTCTCATTTTATATGTCTCATGTATGTATACCTAAAAAACTTGTATGGAGAGTTTTTTAGTTTTTAGTTCCTGCCAACGTTTTCGATTGAATCTCAAAAAACACGTTTTCTCGTTGTTTGTTGTCGAATAAAAAGTTTTCCCACAAAAATTGGTGTACCCACTTTAAGCGTCCAGGCTTTGAATATCCCTTTGAACAACTTGCAGCAATACAATCAGGCTTTACAATTATTTTCATCTGATATGATTAGACTAGTAGTTTCCTATGCATAGTTTTTTTAGGAGCAGTACTCCGTCCTCGCACGGTTGGAAAATCAGAAAATATCCAATTTTACATCACGGTCATGACGTCTCTAACTCTTTTTTTAAATACTTTTAAATATCTAGTCAATGTACAATTTCAAATGATATATGTATGTTATTAACCTAGGTGATTTTTGCTTTAGCTGGACAGAGAAATGATACTTTTCGATAAGATATTACGGCCAATGACGTTGATTTCTCAGGTTTGTAGTGAAAAAATAGGTTATTGATAAGAAGTGACCAAGGGCTCGATAGTCGATTAGAGGAAGATTTGATTTTAGCATGCTATGTAATCATGGCAAACAGCTATTGGACAATTAAAAAGCATTTCATGTAAATTATTGTAACGGAAATGCCATTTTTACTCTCCAAAGTCAAATTTATTATTACACACTCTAATTTATGAATAATTTATATCACTGTCGACTGGACCATGTTGACGCGTCGGTCGCTGTTCATTGAATGTGCTGACTGTGTCTCACTGCGTCCGCCATCTGGTCGGGTATTTATTCCCCTATGGACTAGTTGAGAAGCATTCCAGCGTTGTTGTCATCTACCATGCAAGTGGTCCAGATGGCAGCAAATGCTTCCGGGCGGATTATCTGTTTGTATATAGGGTCTGAAAAAATTTGAAAGCGGCATACTCCTATATAGTAATAACGAGCTTGTCCACATATTACATTATGATGTGTTCAAGGTACTGCCGAGGCTTCGCAAGTGTCCACTTCGTGATTTTGTTTTCACTTCTCGGCTACTATTTTACTGCACATTTGCTTTGTAGTTTTCGGTTAGAGGCAGATTAGATCCTATCATGCTTTCATGCTATGTCGAATTAGTCATGAGAAACAGCTGTTAGTTGAACAATTACTAATCACTTCATGTTAATTATGAAGGTTCAGGTGAAAAGATCCGACGCGCGCTGGTATTCAACCCGCCGTCTTGAAAGTAAGGTAAAGTGTCTGTTCGTAAATCATATTTGACAAAAACTTAAACTGGCACAATCAAATAAAGTAATTGCGAACTTGATATTTGATTACAATGTCTCCAAGATACTTTCGAGGATGCGCGGGTGTATACCTATCGTTTACTAGATATTTGCATTCTCTTATTAAATACCTTTCTCCACTTTCTAGTTCTTCGCTACTATTTTAGAGCACCTTAGCTTTATTATTTCACGTAATTGTTTCTGAATGGGTAAGTCCCAACTTTCACCCTAAAGCACATCTGTTGAGCGTTTAGATAACGTTTATTAAAGCTGTGACCTGCTTTTGTTCCAAAATGTCTTAAAATACAACACAAAATAAAAAAAACAAGAATAAAGTTTTCCTTACCTTAGCCACACCACCTAGTGACACTTTGGCAGCTGCCCTAGCTTGTTTCACTTTCCCTTTTTCCAATAGTGGTGTCAGTATTAATGGCTCACCAACATCTTCTCCATGATATTCAATCTCTTTTAACTTGAAAGGGCTAATATAAATGCCTAATGTGCTGGATATTAAAAAACATGCCAATAAAGGCAGTAATACTATCTGGGGATTCATACTGGAATAATTTACAACAAAGTTTGATGGAATTTTATACTGAATTAGATTTTGAGTGCCACTTAGATAAGTAAATTTTTTATCAGTGTGTTGCGATCACAGGTATTTTCAACATGACCACGGATGATTGAGTGCTAGTTTGTTGGCTGCTTCTATGGTTCGGGCTTTTTTAGCAACATGTTTAGTAGAGTACCATTAGGCGTAAAATCACAAGAATCTTGGAACCCAGGGTCACTTAACGCGATTTTATTTTTAGTATACATAAATGATCTATCCAGATCGATTAACTTTACTCCGTTGTTCATGTACGCTGATGATACATCGGGTATAGCGGCTGACAGAGGCATAGAGCAGTTATCTCAAAAATCAGCTAAGCTTGTAAATGCCGTAGCTCAATGATGCAATGACAACTGACTATATTTGAACATCGATAAAACGAATATCATATACTTCAATAGCGACTCTACCAAATCACTTTATGTGAAATTAAACGGAAAAATCATAGACCAAACAAACGCTGCACAGCTTCGAGGTATGAAAATAGACCATTCATTGAAGTGGACAGAACAAATAACAGCAGTGCTGTCGAAAATCAACTCTGCTTGCTATTTAATTCACAGCATTAGAGATCAAGTTAGTACTGAAGTCTTGAAAATAGTTTACTTTGCTTATGTACAATCTATAATACAATACAACATAGTATTTTGGTTTCACTCTTCGAGATATGCCGAGGTTTTTATATGCCACGAAACGATATTTTATGAGCGGCATTAAAATTACCCAAGTACCTAATGTGCTGGATATTAAAAAACATGCCGATAAAGGCAGTAATACTATCTGGGAATTCACACTGGAATAATTTACAAGTTTGGTGGTATTTTATACGGAATTAGATTTCGAGTGCCACTTAGATAAGTAAATTTTTTATCAGTGTGTTGCGATCACAGTTGTTTTCAACATCACTATGAATGATTGAGTGCTACTTTGTTGACTTCTTCTATGGTTTGGGTTTTTTAGCAACATGCTTAGTAGGGTACCATTAGGCGTAAAATCACAAGAATCTTGGAACTCAGGCTCATTTAACGCATTTTTGAGGTTTTCTGATTTTAAATTGTCTTAATTACTTTGATTCAAGTTTATAACATTCCAACTAGTATATCTTATTAAGCTGAACAAAAACATATACGTAAACTTATGTATTTTACTGCTCTCAAGTTTTTTTAATTCATATATTTTTAATTTCTCTCAAGTTGATTGAGTGATATAGATGATTGTGACTTGACGGTAGGCATTAAGGGACGTAAGCTGTGCTTAACGCTGTATTTCTGGGTCCAACTAAGCACGCCACTGGTTTTTTTGTAAGTATTGTTGTGTTAATTCCTTCGGCTTTTGAAGGGGAGAGTATTGCAACCCCGAAAAATATATAATGAGATATAGTGTTGTTGGATGTTATGTGACATGTACATGACAAAAGACCATGTCACTCATTTCCATCGGTCGGTCTGTCTGTCGATGTACCCGTCCGCTAACCCTTGGTCCGTCTGTAACTTGGTTACTACCACGCCGACGACGGAAAAGCTTTATACCTTTTTTAAAATCGGTCCAGTGGCGGCCAAGAAAAAAGCCAAAAATGAGAAAAATCGCTCAGACGTCGTTTTTTAAGGTTTCAGAGGATCCTGATCATTTCTGAAAGAAATTGTATGTGTGAAATATTACGGGATGGGGTGTAGCTGTAGTTGGTGGGGTGTTGTAGGGGCTGGGTGTGAGTATATCTCAATTGTTTGATATAAGTATATTTATAATTACACAACCCTGGTAATTCTATGCACCTATTAGCCATATTTCACAGGTTTCCCCGTACGTTGGGCTTTATGACTAAGAATGATAGAGAAACGTTGTCAATACTCATCTCCTGTTATCTGAGCACATCGCCCGGCCTAATGGTCTGCTTAATTGTTCTGGACAGGAAAATTATGTCTTTTTGACTGACTTGGTCCATTAAATTTCTCTTTTCGTGTCTGTTCGTACTAGTTTTTTATTCAGAGGGCTAAATTTGTGCTGTACTTAATTCTTTATGTACTAATGACGGCGTTGAGTAAGGAGTGCAGAGTCAACCTACTTGACGTTTCAAAGAATCCTAATCGAGTTCAGAAAATGTTTTGCAGAAGCTGCAAATTGGATGTTGAGTGTCGAGGTTAAACACCATAGCATCCGCGCAAGTAATTTCCACCACATAGTATTTTAAACGCATTTCCCAGGTTTGAAATTAATGGCGCTCCACTAATTCTAGATACTACTTCGTGGTGAGAGCACAGCATGTCTAGTACAGTACAGCAACACAGCTTCCTGAAAATTATGTTGAAAATTTAGGCGAATTCTTTGACATTTATGTAATGTTTTTAACAGTCGGCAGGGGTAGAGGAGAAGGTGGTATTATGGCCCCACATTTTAATTTTTGCACGTAAAAAACAACCTAATGTTTTCTCGTTGACCTATTTGTGTCATTATAATATTCAATCATTCAAGAGTAAGTGGTCATATAAGTGAAAAAATAATAATCAAAAATGTTTCCAGGAAAATATATTTTTGTGACTCTTGCAAACATTCATTTTTTCGAAGTAGGCAGGTAATGTGGCCCCGGGGGGCCATATTGCCGAGCAAAATATTTAGTAGAAACGCAATAAGCTCTCAAAGTTTTATCTACAAAAATCGCATATGCAATATTCTCGTTGTTCTCAGAAACTGCCCCTTGCAAAGATTCATCAACATCGGAATCATCACCACTGCTTGGAAGAACATCTTCATTACTGTCAGAACTGCTGCTTGAACTAGGACTAGGGACTCTTCTGGGGACTTTTGCAATTGACCTAAAGTTACGTCGACCGCGACTGCTTACGCGACCGCGTCCAGCTGCTGCCTCTGTAGTTTTTTTAATGGATGCTTCTAATTCCCTTACGTAAGTTGACGTTGAAGTTTGTCAGAATGCAACAAAAATTTTCGAATCTCTTCACTGTAGTGAGATTTAAGAGCTCCCATGAATGTGCGGTCAAGAGGCTGGAGCTTGTGCGTTGTGTGGGGGGGTAGGCTAATAATAGTAACATGGTTTTTGCAAGCAAGGTCGGGTTGAAAAACAGCATAAGCTGACACTCCACCTTTTCGTCACTGTTCCTTTTAAACCAATTATTTAAACCAATTATTTTGTAATCGTGTGACGAATAAAGGCCATTTATTATTATTATTATTATTATTATTATTATTATTATTAAGTTGCAAAACTTCAAGGTTTCGAGTGTGGCTGTAATGTCCATCGAGTATAAGAAGTATGGGAGAGTTTTTTGTTGGGTGGGTTTTTTCTAAAAAATGCTCAAACCATTCAGTAAATAAATTGGTTTGAATCCATCCCGAAGGATGTACCCTTCCAAGTGCACCAGGGGGAGCTCCTTTCATTAAAACATCTGAAAAATTCTTCCTGAGGAATATCATCATTTTCGGTATGAAAGTGCCTCCAGCGCTCATTGCACTAACTATGGTTATCAACGAACCGCGTTCTGCAGCAGTTAAAGCTCCGATCTGCCTTTTGCCCTTTCGACCCACTACTGCTGGTATTTTTGTTTGTACAATGGTGATGCCTGTTTCATCTACATTGTAGATGCGATCTGCGGGGTATTGGCATTTTATGTATTCGGCTTCCAAAATATCAAAAAAATTATTTATTGCTGCTGGATTGAAACCTTGAACTCGTGCATAAGAGGTTCCCGTAGGTTTTCTGAGAGACAACTGATGTTTGTATCTTTTAAGAAAATGATCCAACCATGCTCGACCTGCTATATCATTTTTAAAAGGATTGGGAATATTGTTTTGAACTGTCAACTGGTAGGCTATTTTTCTGACATCCATTCGAGTTAAGTCATAAAATATTTGCTCCATGTGCAATATATATTCCACTAATTTTTCTTCTATGTAAGGTGGAAACACAGGCCTTCTACCTAAGGGCTTCTGTACAACTAGCTCTGGAGACAACTCAGTATTATGGACGAGCCTTCTTAGAGTAGTTCTTGGCACACCAAAACTTTTAACTGCCTTTGTAAAACCCATAGACTTAGTGCGTACAGCTTCAACTGCCCTTGTCATCTGATCGGAGCTCCACGTCTTTCTCTTCCTATCCCTCTTTGTAGACATAATTGTTCGGGGCATCTACAACAATTTAAAATAAATTAAGAGCCGAATTTAGCGTTGAGTTTATTTATAAATATATAAAAGTATCCGCAAAAATGTATTTAATATGGCCCCCTGGGCCATAATTCCAGCTTTTATAGGGGGCCATATTACATACATGGGTGTATTGTAAACACGTCACCAAAAATAAAAATACTTATTCAACGTACCTGTTCGTAACACAGCTATTATTAGCCCTTTATCTTTGTACAGAACACAATAAATACGTTTCTAAACCAACTGCCTAGACAAAAACGTGTTGAACCGATCACCAACGAAATTATCTACTACGCACGATACCACGGAATTGGCAATACTGGCCGAACCTGTCGATAAGTCGACCTCCTTCTTTCTTCTAAATATTGTTTGAGGACCGATTTGTGTTGTTTACTATAAAAATCATAGATGGCTCTCCGGTTTCTATGAAATTAAAAGGGGGGCCAAATTAACAGCAGGGGCCATAATACCACCTTCTCCTCTATTTTGGAAAAACCTAAAAAACGTCAAAAAACCGACAAAACGACACTTTTCAAGAAAAGGGTATTACCCGTGCCGTTCTTCTCGGCAGCCGAAGTAGAATTTTGAAATGATCTGAAAGATGATTCTCATAAGAAGGCGGATCTAGATAGTTTTTAGAATGATTTAAATGTCAACGGCGACAGAAACTATCTATTACAAATGACTAAACTGCATCAAAAAAAGACTTATAGTTGGGTTACACCTGAGAGTGAACAACAGTCACAAAACTCATGAGATTTATATTTTCTTTACAAGCAGACTGGATGTGAGGACGTATTCAAAAGGTATAAAGATGAAAGGAAAGCAAATATAACATACATTGACGATACTAAAAAAGCTTCTAATAATAACATCATCACAAACTCACACAATAAGACAAAAAGTGCGTGGTCTTTGGTTAACAGAATGAGCAGGGAAACAAGAATTGTAACAACAACAGAGTTGAATAATCACTCCAGACCACAAGAAACAGCTAACGCATTTGCAGACCATTTCTCTAATATAAGCCATAACACTGACAGGAATAATCAATCTAAGAGTATTAAACTAAAACATTTACATACGAAAAGTCTTGTTCTCAAACCTACAACTCCACATAAAGTACATGATGTAATTGGACAGCTACCACCAAAATATTCAACAGGTACGGAAGAGATCCCTACAAATGTAGTAAAAAAAGTTTGTTGACATTATATGTCACTCTATATCTATTTTATCCTAAATGAATGTTTTTTAACTGGCACCATCCTCAATCAATTTAAACTGTCTAAAATTATTCCAGTATGCAAGGAAAGATTGAAAGGCGACATGTCAAACTACACACCGGTTGCGCTACTATCTATTTTATCCAAAATATTTGAAAAAATAACCTACAATAGACTATCCTTTCCTATCCTCTTTTATTGAAAATAATATCTTCGTCATAAACCAATATGGCTTCTTGCCAAGACGATCAACAAACGATTCCATTAGAGTTTCCCTAAATACATTTCTTACTCGATTAGATACTAGTAAAAAAGTAACCGGGATGTACTTTGACCCATTCAGAGCCTTTGATGCAATGAATCATGAGATACTTCTCTTAAAACTGGAACTCTATGGAAGCAGAGTAATCGCTAATGATCTAATGAGATCATATTTAAACAATCGTTCTCAAGCAGTATTACAGATGAAAATGGTGATTTGTGTTATTCGAAAGAAACAAAAATTAGTATGGTGGTTCCAGAGGGGTCAATCCTTGGACCAATTCTATTTTTAGTGTACATAAATGATCTATCCAAATTAACTTTACTTCGTTATTCATGTACGCTGATGATATATTGGGTATAGTGGATGACAAAAACATAGAGCAGTTGTCTCAAAAATCAGCTAGCCTTGTAAATAATCTAGCTCCATGGTGCAATGACAACTGCCAACATTTGAACATAGATAAAACGATATACTTCAATAACGACTCTACCAAATCACTTTATGTGAAGTTAAACGGAAAAACCATAGTTCAAACGAACGCTGCACAGCTTCTAGGTGTGAAAATAAGCCATTCATTGAAGTGGACAGAACAAAAAACAGCAGTGCTATCGAAAATGAACTCTGCTTGCTATTTAAATCACAGGATTAGAGATCAAGTTAGTACTGAAGTCTTGAAAATGCTTTACTTTGCTTATGTTCAATCTATAATACAATACAGCATAGTATTTCGGTTTCACTCTTCGAAATCCTCTGAGGTTTCTATATGCCAGAAACAAATTTTAAGAACAGCATTAAAATTAACACAGATAACATCTCGCAAAGAGTACTGAGTACAGTTGGAAATATTGACAGTTCCATGTATATACAACATAATCACTAGAAACTGTAAAAATCTAAGTGTGCCCCATCATAAGACCAGATTATATACTAAGTGACATATAAATCCGAACACGCAGTTTAAATGGTTTTATTTTAATAAAAGTTGGTGAATGTATTTATCTTACTGTAAATAACAAGTGAAAAAATTTTCAGCCTTATCAGTTGGACATTCCGGATTTTATACTGTTTTTTTTTTCTATTTCACTAACGCTATAAAAATGAATATTTCAGCCGCAGTAGAGAATCAACGTTGGCGGATTTTGGTTCTTGACATCCTTTACGATCGGTTACGATGCCTAGAGTACGGAGACCTGTACGATTTCGTCAACTTAGTGAGTTTGATAGGTATAGTGGGACTTCGGGAAGCTGGACTTTCTTTTCGGGCAATTGCAGTTAGAGTGCAAAGAAGTGTAGACACTGTGGTTAGGTGTTGTCAGGCATCGCTTCGAGAAGGCCGTACGCAAAGAGCAAGGGGCACTGGACGCCGCCGTAGAACAACGGACCGTGAAGATCGCCGCCTAAGATTATTGGCCTTAAGGGACCGTTTCTCCACTACCAGGTCCATAGCAAATGAATGGTTTGCAGAACACGGAAGACGTATTGGCATGCGAAGTGTTTACCGATGAATGAGAAGTTTTGGCTTGGTCCTTCCTTTAACTCGAGAACACCGACGTAATCGCCTTGAGTGGTGCAGACAACGGTCACTCTGGGATCAGGAATGGAACAGTATTGTCTTTAGTGACGAGTCTCGATTTTGTTTAGGCATGCACGATGGTCGTGCCAGGGTTAGAAGGCAACGTGGTGAAAGGAGGAATCCACAGTTTTTTGTTGAAAGACATGTTCATCAAACTGTTGAAGTTATGGTTTGGGGTGCTATAGCTTATGGTTCCAGGTCACCTTTAATCTTCATCAGAGGTAACATGAACGCGCAGCGTTATATCCACGAAGTTCTAGAACCCCATCTTTTACCTTATCTTGACACCCTGGCAGATCCAACTTCCCAACAAGATAATGCCCGACCACATGTTGCATGAGTCACAATAGACTTCTTTCAACATAATGATGTCACATTGTTAGCATGGCCACCAAGATCTCCCGACTTATCCCCAAGTGAGCACGTGTGGGATATGATGGGTAGGAGATTGCTCAATTTGCAACGTCCTCCTCAGACTCTAGAAGCACTTCGAGAGGAGTTGGTGGTTGCCTGGAATGAGATACCACAGGAGGACATTGACCACCTGATCAGAAGCATGCCTAGGCGCGTTGGAGAATGCGTAGCACATCAGGGTGCATCCACACATTATTAAAGGTCAAAGGGCTTTAAAGCAGTGCAATAATTTTGAAATTTTTATCATTTACTTATTATGCTTCATTAAGTACTTATACAAAATTTTATTAAAAGAAAACCATTTAAACTGGGTGTTCGGATTTATATGTCACTTAGTATATGAGCAAAGTCCATACAATAACGTTGTAAAAATTTTATTATTCTTTGCCCGTACATATATGTAAAAGACTGCACCAATACATGTGGCTTCAAAAAAAACATTGAAATTTTATTTAATAGAAAATGCCTTTCATTCTCTGAATGAATATTTTAATTGTCCATAGTATTTTGATGTAAAGTTTTTGCGTGTACGTGCAGCAATAATGCCTTTAAATGTGAAATTGTGTTGTCAAAGTGTTTATTTATTTTTATGTTAATGTTGTCCATGCTTACCGGTGTAAACTTATGACAATAAATTATTATTATTATTATTATTATTATTATTATTATTATTATTATTATTATTATTATTATTATTATTATTATTATTGTTTCACAGGTATTCTGGTATTCTTGACTGACAGGAAAATTAATCCCGAGGTCAGCTATAGGCAAAGTTAGTTGAAGGACTTTCTGACTATTCTATAGGTACCGAGGATTGTTGCCTTCTGGCATTCCCTTAAAAAGTTTAGGTCAAGCTTCAAGACTGAGGTTTGTGTGGAAGTTTTTGTGGATCAGGCTTTTGGCAGAAACAATAAATGGCAGTATGAATGTTTTTTTTTAATTTCTATAGTTGTTGGACCTCGTGTGAGAGCAGTTCATACTTATTTGTTTTTTCGGTGTAGGTTTTTTGTACATTTTCGTCAATTGGTACCACAATATATATGATATAAGCAATCCCTTTACTTTTGTCGATTAGTAGTATGTCGGGACGGTTGTGATTCATCGATGTGCTGGTCAATATGCTTGTATTTCAATAAATAATGATGATTCATGTTTGAACAAGGGAACGTATTTGTACGCAGGCTTGAGATGTTCCAAGATGAGGTAGTTTTTGCAAATACCCTGATATATTATTTTTGCGACCATGTTATGCCTCGCCAGGTATTCCGTTGGAGCTAGGGAAGGACATCCAGAGACAACATGTTGGATTGATTCAGCAGTTGTACTGCATTGACGATATCTGTTGGTTTTGTATATCCTTGATGTGTGCTCTGGTAGGCTTTTGTCGCCACCCTGTAATCCTGCTATTGTCTGTATATGAATCAGGTCTGCTCTTGAAAACTACATGATCCGTTCCTATCATACGAATTGCGTTATGTATTGGGTTGGTTGACGATTCAAAGTATTGCTGCAGCGCTTTCTCTTGTTCGCTTGCGATAGTCTCAATACTGACTAAACCTCTCCCACCTTTTTTCCGTGGGAGATACAGTCTACAGATAGATGTCTTAGGGTGATAAATACGGTACTTAGTTAGTGTTGTTCTTACATCAATATCAATTTTTTTGAGTGTTGCAGTTGACCAATTTATAACACCAAATGTATACATTATTACAGGGAAGGCCCAAATGTTCAAAGCATATATAGATAGATAGATAGATACATTTATTGTCTTGTAGATCAAAAAAAAAATACACAAGACTCGTCCTAAGAGGGAGGTGCATAATACACATAATTAAAAATAAAAACGAAACAAACATAAGTATTTACAAAGTACCAACAGGGACAACTTAAGGCGTACAGACATTCATATATAATAAAAGTTAAAAAAAAATATATCACAGTGCGAGGTATTCAGACAAAGAGTAGAAACATTTTTCAACTAATAATTTTCGTAGTTTTCATTTAAAACTAGCAATACTACTGACATTCCTGAGGTTAGCTGAAAGTTTGTTATATATTCTGATGCAGATGTATTCCGGTGACTTTTCGAACAGCGTCAGTGTGTGTTTTGGAATACTCAGACTCTCACCTGCCCTTGTATTATAATTTGTGTTGATGTTTTTGTTCTGTATAAATTTTGTTTTGTTTGTATGTGTGAAAAGGGCGAACTTATAAATATGAATGCTTGGTAGAGTCATGATGTTTTTACTTCTGAAGATATCTCTGCAGGATTCTCTTCTACGAATGTTGAATATCAATCTGATTATTCTCTTCTGTTGAACAAATGCTCTAGAAATTGAAGTTGCTTGTCCCCAATTATGATGTTTCTTGATAAATGTGAGTGGACGAAAGCATAATATACATCTAGTAAAGCTGACTCTGATAAGCAAAACTTGAGCTTAAGAATCGCATAATATGATTGGTTCAACTCTTTACACACACGGTCCATGTGTTGTTGCCAACTGAGTTTTGCATCCATTTCTATTCCCAAGAATGTCGTAGTCTTCGATGTCTCATGATTTGCTAAAATAGGAGAGTTTGTATAAAAATGTACAACATCTAACTTTTCGATGTTTAAAATTAAACGATTTGCTTGGCAACCACCCTGTCATTTCACCTTTTACTTCATTTATTTTTGCAATAATGTCATTGCGTGTAGTTCCACTTACAAGAACTGACGTATCATCCGCATAATTTGTTACAAATCCAGAGAGGTGCAAATCACTTATAAATAGAATAAATACAAGGGGTGCTAAAACTGAGCCTTGCGCTGCTCCAATGTCGATACTGTACGTTGCGGTTGTAATTCCGTTAACTTTTGTTTTGAATTTCCTGTCAGACAGGAAAGACACTACCCAATCTAATATAAAACCCCTTAAACCTAAGTAAAATAATTTTTCCTCGAGAAGTCCAATGTCAATTGTATCGAAAGCTTTCGATAGGTCAAAAAAGATGCCCGCGATACATTTATTCATATCGAGCTGTTTGTATATCTGACATACAAACTCATAAGTAGCTGTCTCTATTGAATGAAGTTTCCTAAATCCATGCTGCGAGCTTGGGATAAGGTTGAATTTTTCAGCATATCCCAAAATTCTTGAATGAATCGCTCTTTCGATTATTTTAGAAAAGATTGACAACAATGATATAGGGCGGTAATTATCAACTTATCTCCCTTTTTTTGGAACGGGAACTATTATCGCAAGCTTCAGGGACTTAGGAAATTTGCCTTGATAGACAGACATGTTTATTAAAGTAGTGAGAGGACCTGCAATTTCATTTAAGACACTTTTAATAACACGAGTAGTTACACCGTCACTACCACAAATTGTTTGTTTGGAAGGTTGGATATGATTAATTTCACTTCTTCATCGGTGACCTCAGTGTTGAACATTGAATGCGCTACTTGAGTTTTAGCTTCTGCTGCTGGTAGTGGGGAGACTCCGTTGAAGTGGTGTTGGAGCTTACTACTGTGCTTAAAAAATGTTTCCCAAAAGCGTCAGGCACACTAATCTGTCCCATATCTCCACCGTTGTCATCTTTAAGTGAAATTACTCCAGAGTTCTTTTTACGTCCAAGCTCCTGGTTGACTATTTCCCAGATCTTTTTTGTCTTATTATCAGCTGTTTTAATTTCGTTGCAGTTATATTGCTGCTTGGCCATTGAGATCAGTTTGCGATGTTGCTTTTTTCTTTCAACATACGTTTGCTTCAGATTTATATCTTGCTCGTTCTCTCTTGTAAGTTTGTACAAATTTCGTAGATTGTTGTTCGACTGTGTTAACTCCGGTGTTATCCATGATTTGGGTTTTGTTATAGGTCTGCACGTAATAACTTTCTGAGGACATGTCCTATCGAAATGAAACAGAAAGGTGTTGAGGAATTTTTCGAAAGCATCATCTATAGCGGGCTCTTCAATATTCCAAGATTCTTGAGAGAGACTTAATCGCAGTTCTTCGAGATTACAATCATCAGTTTTCCTCATAAGATTTTACGGGAGACTTGTTGTTGGAGGCGATAAGGGAAGATAGCGTTAAGATTTGCGCCGCATGGTCGGATATTTGAGGATCTTCTATGGCACATTTAAGATTTTCTGAGTTGATGTTCGTGGTCATGTAATCGATTGAAGTTTTGGACAGACCATTGGTTTTATTTGATGCTATGCGGGTTGGTCCGTAACAGTAGTTTGTTAGACCGAAGCACTGTAGGATGTCATCGAGTAGTAGACTATTTATTGACGGTTTACTGTAATCGATATCAAGATCTCCACAAAGAACTATGTTATTACTTGTGGTAGCAATTCATTTAAGAGTGAAGTCAAGTTCTCCTGGAAAATTGTATGTCTCCTGAGGGAGGTCGATAGACACATATCACTACGAGTTTTTCATTAGAAGGTCCAAAACTAACCTGCATGCCGCAGCATTCAATGTGCTTTTCTTGTGAATACTCATCTGGGGATAAGATGTCTTTAGCCTCAGCACTGTAACGAACAAATATGGCACATCCACCATGTTTATATCGATTTCTGCAGAAGCTGCTTATAGGTTTGTAGTTCTGAATGTTCGCGACATATAATGTTACTGCTGCTTAGTGTTGTCAGAAGGACATGTTTAATGCCTCATTAACTCTGACGATGACAAGTTCTTTAGTTTTAGCAGCATCAAGTTCTGATGCCTGTAAGACACCAAGATATTTGTCTTCCTCAGTGTTTGTTTCTTAAGGCCATTAAGCATTTCCGCATTATCACGGCATTCTACCTTTCCTCTTCGTTTGTGCAGACAAGCACATTTCTGTAGACCGAGCTCCATTTTTATGTGTTCTGAGAAGTTATTTACTATCTCTAGCAATGATACTAATTGCCTTTCGACAGCAGGATACAATTTGAGGTCATGTACATAAAAGCGAATAACAAAATTTCTTCACTTCCGCCTGTGTGCCATGAAATGCGGTTCCGTCTTTAAGAGATAAGTTGGCCACTAAATGGTCTTCGATACGCTTCCTAATTAGCAAAATTTTAATTTCACCTCCAATTGACCTTGAAGGCTGTACAAATATTATTCTAGCTACAATATAAGTTATGGAATCCTGTTGGTAACATAACTATGTGGTACAAGCCCATTATTCCAACAAATTGAATTGTATGGCAAGCAAGCCCATTAAGAAATATTTGCTTTTTACTTCTTTGTTTCGATACAGCTGTTATTTTTCCTTTAAAGATTAGAATTGTATCGAGGCACAGACAGATTTTGTTCAATACTTGTAACCACTCTTCGTTCCTGCAATAAGGTCTGTTATTCTTTTACCATACGACGTGTGCATTCTTTATCTTATATCAGTTATTTAAGTATGCGAGATACGGGTATAATCCGTGACTATTGAAGAATGAAGAACGCCTAGTATGCAGCCGTCTGGCCTGCATCACTCCAGCTCCATTTCGCCAGCACGGTTTATGGGCTGAAGGCTTGGGAAGGAAATTAAACTATGTATTTTCTTCACTGGTCTGTTGCTTTTTGATCAACAAGTGACGATTACTTTGAACAGAACCCAGCATGGAGACTGGCGATACGTCATTTTGATCATAAACGGAAGCTTTGCAGATACCATCCCTGGAAAAGTCGCGGTGCTTACATCGTAGGTAATCAAGCAGCAGAGCAAAATTGCTCCATATGTAAATGTTGTTCTGTGTCCGGTTTCAGTGACGTTTGCTGTTCGTGGCTATGCGCCATATAACTGCTGGCCACCTAAGTTGTAAGCATGACCATTGTTGTTATAAATCGTGTGCCAATCAAGGAGCTGTTATAGACCTACTGATGTAAATCGAAGAAAAAACAAAACGACTTCTTTAGATATCTTGAAAAAAACATGGAAAAAACTTGACGCCTTCGGTTTTTTCTAAATTTGTTTTATTTTTCAGATACGATGAAATAAGGTATTCTAAAAATAGTGCATACAATATTTTGCTCATTTTTTTAAAGTCTAGCAAATGCTTTGATATTCCTGTGCCGTTTTTCGCAAAATTTACGTTCTACTTTAGGTATTTTAGTAAGCAGAATCAACATCGCAAAGAAGGTTTCCCACTACGGACGCCTTTCGACCAGCTCAGTTCGTTTCGGCATACTGATCAATATCGTAGAGTCTACACCACAAAATTATGCTTAAAGAATGCAAACAAATCAATCGTAAAGCAAACAAGGTTACACCTACTCACGGCAATCCGACAGCCGCCATTTTTCCCCTGTCCGGATACGCAAGCGGTGAGCATCAAAGGTCGTTGCCAATTAAATATAGTTGCTTATACAATATTCACGTTTTTTAATTGCATTTTCGAACTTTCGAAGCACATCAATTAGAAAAAAAAGTTTTTCATTCTGTTTTTTTCAACAGATTTTTCATCTCAGAAAAAAAACACATGCCTATGCAGACACCAAGTTTCCCGGAATGGCATGTGCAAACCGCGCATTGAGTCATACACACTTTGAAAATGTAGCAATGAAACTCCAATTACTACTATTAACTACTACCGTTTTATATGCAAAACATCAAGATTTTAATTGGAAGATACATTTTTATTTCTAGAGTCCAGCACATAAATCCTGCCAGGATTAGAACATTCCAATCGTTTCCTCACACACAGAGACGTAAATATATTCAACCAGATCGGATATTTCCGGATTATAAAAATGTATAACTCGTGGGGAGGGCATTTCGCACTACATTTATTATTCAGGATCCTAGGTTTATTCTTGGAAAGGTATACAGAATGTTATTAGTAAGGTCGCTGAGCTATCATACTATACCCTATTTGTAGTCCATTTACGCCCCGCCACAACAAAGATACAGCGCGGCAAAGCGACAGGCGCCTAAGCGTTGCAATGGCTATTGGTCAATCGACCATAAAGCTCAGGCTCGGGGTATCGCCGGCACATCGGCGCCGGTAGTTGCTGTTCATATTCGGTACATACATACGAGGAATGTCTTTTAAGTTTTGCATATAGAAACATAATAGACCGCGTGGATCGAACGTCAGTACTGAATCTTACCCTCACTCTTTAGTAAACATAAATTCAAAGTTTCACCACAATACGTGCAGTGTTCTCACCACAGTGAATTTCTAAGTGTGGCCAAGTCATTAGAAAAATGGAACTCAACCGAGAACATTTTCGCGCCATAATTTATTACAACTTTCAGAGACAATTATCGCAACAAGAATGCCTTGCTGACTTACTGTCTGTTTTTAGCAACGAAACGCCACACATCAGTCGACAATTTCCGGTTGGTACGGAGAATTCAAACGTGGACGGGTGAGTCTTAGCGACCATCCCAGGGTGGGTGCAACAAAAACGACAGTCACCCAGGAAAACGTCGATGCTGTGCGCAAATTCATCATTGACGTCAATTCAAAAATTTTACATGATGAATTAGGAGTAAGAAAATTAGTTTCTCGTTGGATACCACACCTGTTGACTGAAGAGCAGAAAGCAGCCAGGTTTGATTGGTGTCAAAAAACGATTGATTGTTTCAATTCCGGAAAATTTGTACAGCTTTGATAGTGGTGATGAATCGTGGATTTACTGTTATGAACCAGAAAATAAACGACATTCGGCTGTTCCAAGGTGAAGAAAAACCAACAAAAGTCACCCGTTCTCGGTGTTTCGAAAATGATGGTCGCGACATTTGTGTCAAACGCGGGTCATATTGCAACAATTCCTCTTAGTGAACAAATAACTGTTACCTTGGATTGGTATACCACCATTTGTTTGCCAAAAGTCATCATCGAGCTTCGAATAATCAACCCCGAAAGAAGAATCATCCTCCATCAGGACAATGCAAGCAAAACGTGGAATTATTGGACCATCCTGCATATAGTCCCGATCTAAGTCCTAACGATTTCTTTACTTTCCCGAAAATTAAAAACAGACTGCGTGGTCAAAGGTTCCAGTCACCAGAAGAAGCAGTTGACGCATTCAAAAGTGCCCTTTTGGATCTGCCAGCAAACGAGTGGAATAAATGCTTCGAAAATTGGTTTGAGCGCATGCAAATGTGTATTAATCTTCGTGGAGATTACTTCGAAAAACAATAAAGTCATTTAGAGCTACCTACCGTGTTGTTTTATTTCCATATGCAAAACTTAAAAGACATCCCTCGTAGCGTGTGCTTATACGTTAACATGTCGTCTATAGATACAGCAGATGAAACTGAGAATATTTCTCCCAATGCTTTCTTCTGCCATGCCTCCCCTTCAGTGATGTCTCCTCCCTGAAAACGTGACAAGAAGGGACATTTGAATATTCAGGCAAAATAAATTGTCCTTAACGTTTATAAGAGCGAAAACTTAGCTACACTAAACTTAGCGATATCCAGTAGATTTGAAACCAACACCTGTTAGATACTCTGCTTGTATTATTATTAGTGTTCTTGAATACTATATGGAATAGTTATTTTCAGGAAAAGGAAGACGATTTTGTTATATGTCACATTGGCAGTAAAGATGGTTTCGTGCCCGCTGCGCTATGGTCATTTGAGTCAAAGAAAACGACCGATTACCATGAAGAAATGGACGGTAGTTCATTCGAAGGATGGTTTGAAGAAACGCTCCCAAAGCTTGATGACAATGCCGTCATTGTACTTGATAACGCTGCTTGTCACACTAGAAAACTAAAAAAAAAATTCCCACAATGTCCACAAGAAAGGCAGAAATTCAAGAATGGGTCCTATCAGAAGACATTAGTTTCAACGAAAATATGGTCAAAGCAGAACTTATCCATCTAGTCAGGCAGCACAAATATAAATGTAATCTTAATGTTATTGACGAAATGACTAGAAAACCAAAATAAGATCGTTTTAAGGCTACCCCTTATCACTGAGAATCATATCCCATTGGAGTGATTAGGGCAAATATAAAAAACTATATGGCTTCAAACAATAGAACATTCAAATGTTCTGTCATGAAAAATTTCTTTTATGAAGCTGTCAGCAGAGTGAAGACAAACCATTGGAACGATTGCATCCCACACGTCCAAGAGACAATCGAAACAAAGATATGGGATCTGGAAAATATGATCGATATTCAAATTGAACCTGTAATAATTAATGTTAACCATTCGGACGATGATTCAAGTACTTCCAGTAAATAAAGTAGTGTGAAAAGTACGTGCACTTCTTTCTATAAAAATAATCATTTGTTTTTTAGATTATTCCTGACATGTACAATCTCGCTTTTGGGCATGTTGTGTTTTGTCTGGGCATATATGGACTACGAATGGGGTATAGATCCAGTTGTATTCAGGACCACTATTCTAAGCGCTTTTTGACCCTCGATACCAAAGGGAGGGACGTTGCAATTTGAACATGTCCATCTGTTCGTGTCTGTCTGTCGCACCGTAGCTACCCCACGGACGAACCGACTTGGGTATGATTTTCTCTTCAATCGACAATACTGTCTGATCAGATAGTTAATAGCTACAATTGACAAATCTACATTATTTCCTTTATAGGGAAAAACTGTGTCGTCTGCAGAATCAATAAACCTTACATCAAAATTTGCTCTGCTTAGAGTACAATAGTAGCTCCAAGACTGCCCTCTGGTGGACACCATTGTCACTAGATCAGTCTTATCAACTTTCACACATAGTTTCATGTTAAGCAAATAAATTTAAATAAAATTATACATTGTATCTCTAAATCACATATTCCATGAAGTCTATAAACACCGTTATTACCACCTGTTTTTTATCCAGAGCCATTGAGTTATAATTTACAAAATCAACTGATAAGGATCTATCACCGGATGTATGAATTGAAGTATTTATTCTAATTTTAAGCTTATCATGAAAACATTCCAGTTATAATAATTTTGTTAATACCCTCACAATATCAGATCTGAGGTTGAGTATCTATCTGACATGAGTGTGTATTTTTAATCTAAAGTCTTGTCTCTCAAAGGAAGGTCACGGGTGTCTTAATTTGCTAGCAACAGTTTTACCGATATTCTCCGATGTCTAAGAAAGCAATTGCAAACTTAATTTAACCTATGGTTTTCAAATTCATAGGACTCCATTTTCAGTCCTAAATAACAAATAATCCAAGCAGTCCTGCAGGGGTATTACACATCTTGAAAAGTGGAATCATGTCATTTTTTTGACATCATATACTTTTTTTGTGATATTTATATATGTAGAAAATCGTAATGTATAACCTTGAACATAACCTCCCTTTGGAAAGGACAACACAAGTAACCCGTCTGGCACAGCTGAAGATATGTTATATTTCATGAGCAGCATATTCAGTAATAATTTTCTCACTCTCAACACCAAGTTGACACTTTGTCGTTTGTTACGTTTTTTACCTTTTTTTACGGAATAGCCCTGCTGGGCTTTTTAGGTTTGAGGCGGTGCCATCTCAGAAACGATCCGTTTAATCCACTGTCGCAACATACTTAATAGGACTTTACAAACTATGGGTATTTCCATCTAATATGATTAGACTATAATGTTTTCAAATGAAAGCGTGTTACACCCTTTCGGTATCCTACTGAGAACTTGAGATAGAGGAGATTTGCCTTCATGCAGATATTTCCAATCGGAAAACAATATTTTTTAATTTATACTTCATTCAATGAATAAGACCGTGTTTTTCAAAATGTATTTTTTATTCTACTATTACCTTTTACTTTTTAGTATTTGTGATGTCAGATAACTAGTTTGTTAGTTTCTGTATCATATGTATCTATTTTTTAGCAATAAGACTGCATAAAACTTCTTACTTTATTAGTATGTTAAAATAGATATAAATCGTATAACATTGCGGCGATCACTATATAGAATTTGGAATGATGTTATTTGCTTATTGCATTTCTCTCTTTAAGCCCTTTCATTTAATACCCATATCATAGCGGTGACCATGGAAATTTTGAATAGCCATTTAGCGGCGGCCATAATATTGCATTTAGAATGACGCCACTCTACTTATTATGTTTCCCTCATCAAGTTTTCATTTGACACTCATGGTATAGGGGTGACTATGATAAATGTTAAAGCACCAATTTGTGGCGGACGCCATATTGGCTTTATAATTACGTCCCTTTGCTTATTGTGTTTCTCTCTTCAGCTTTCTTTTGACACCCATTTTGTAGGAGTGAATATAAAAAATTTAAACCGCTTTTTTGCGGCGGCCGCAATATTGGACTTAGGGTGAGGGCTGCTATGTGTTTCCGCCTCGTTTTCATGATAACGACAAGAAGCGACTAATGAAAAATCTCTTGAAACTGTTTCGAGTCTATGAATTGAAGCTTGAATTCTAAGTAAATTGGGCCGGATGACAATTTAGTGCTTCGATTTACGGGTAGTCCCGGATGACTAGTTTTTACCAAGTTTTCACCCCAAATCCGGCCAGATGATACCTTTGAGCGTTCGACATTACCGTATTGTACAGAGTTTGGGTGCGCAGATTCCGAATTTGATATTAATTCAGTGTTAGCATTGACGGGTACTTCTGGGTAACTAGCGTCTTAACAATTTTTCACCCCAAATCCGATCCGATGACACCTATCGCTATCGATAACAAAAATAGGTTTTCAGTATTTTAAAGTCGCAACAAACCATTGCGATTTTTCGCAAAATAGATTAGATCTATATGATAAACGGGGTTAGATACGTGTAAAATGACATTGGGTTCGACTTTAGCGACGCAAAATAGGTACAATAGAGGTAACTGGAACCATATTTGAGGCATTTTAAATTTTTAGTTTCCATGTGTTATGTTCCAAAACTGCAAAAATTGAGTCAGCTGAGAACGAGAGCACAATCATCTCTATGTTAGGTCTCTTGAGTCGCTTAATCCACAACTGGATTCAGTCCGAAAATGCCTGGTTTTCTGGATAATGGCAAGGATTGTACTTTGGCTAATAAAAAGTCTCCAAAAACTGTTGCCAGCCTGTGATCTAGACGGAAGCTTGTTTTCTAGGTAAATTTGGTACTAGGATTCACTGGTAGCTCCAGGTGACAATTTTTCACCACAGATCCGGGCCAGTGACACTAGAATTTATTCACTACGATACTCATATTCAGCGCCACAAGTTACCTTATTGTACAGAGCTCCGCTTACATGTAGCCATCGATAATAAAAATGGACATTCAGCACCTTCAAGTCACAAAAAACCCATAGTTTAGCAATTTTTTGCTAAATAGTATCCAAAAAGACACCGGAATAATTTTTTAAAAGCTTTTCAACTTTTTCACAAAGTAACCTTATCTCCTTCAAAATACTGTCCCCTACAACTAATGTACCACTGCTCGAAACATTTTTTGAAGCTTTCCTTAAAAATGTCTGACAACTCCTACCTCATTTTTTCTTGACCTCTTCAACGTCGTCAAAGCGGCGTTCTTTCATGCCCCTCTTAATCGGTGGAAATAAGAAAAGGTCGCATGGAGCCAAATCAGGCGAATAAGGTGCGTGAGGCAGCGCAACTATGCCAATTTTAGCCAGAAGCTGTTGAACAGAGATGGCTGTGTGGGCAGGTGCATTATCGTGGTGAAAGAACCAGTCTCCTGACTGCCACATATCGGGTATTTTTTTCCGAACACTGTTTCGTAATCGTCTTAAAACCTCCAAAGAAAAGGTCTGATTGAAGCTGGGGGAACAAACTCGGAATGTATTACGCCGTTGCCATCAAAAAAACAAATCAGCATCGTTTTGATGTTTGATGTGACTTCACGACATTTTTTTGGACGGGGTGACGATGGCGTCTTTCATTCACTTGACTGTTGCTTCGTTTCTGGTCCATAACCATAGAACCAAGTCTCATCACCAGTGATGACCTTTGACAGAAAATTTGGATCAGATTCAAGCTGTTGTCTCAAAGCATAACATGTTTCAACTCGGTGTTCTTTTTGATTGTTAGTCAGAGCTAGAGGAACAAACTTGGCAGCAATCCTTTCCATTCCAAAATCTTCTGCAAGCACATTTTCGCCGATTCGGGCAGTTGATGGACGACCAGAGCGAGGTTTGTCATCAATCGACATGTCGCTATTTTCAAATCGAGCAAACTATCCTTACACCTGAGTTTCTGTCATAGCATCATCTTTGTAAGCTTTCAACAGTTTCAGCAATATTTTTACCAATGAGAAAGCAGAATTTCACAGCTGCACGTTGCTCACTGAAGCTTGGCATCGTAAAAAACAAAACAAAAATAATGACTACCGAGGAACGAAGCAAGCCGGATCGACAACTCAGGTGGCACTGAACTTGTATTGAGTTGCGCTGTACGCCTCTAGGGGCAGAAATGTGTACTACACAAGCTCCGCCCATTGCAATGCTATTCCGGTTATTTTTGGGTACCTCCTCGTACATCAGATAGGCGACAGTTTCTAACCATTAATATTGATTTGTGTATAACAAAGAACAATATTATTTATTATAAAAGCTACAGATCATTATTTTAGAAAAATAAAATTGAAAGAAAGGAGCATGTAGTCACATGACACGAAACAGCAATCAGGAAGTGTTACGTCATTTTGTGTGGAACATGTTGCCAATTTTATCCAGGCAAGAGATATATGTTTTTAGTTTTTAGCGTTTTTCGTCTAGTGATTTAAATATAATTTGACAGACCAGCTTAATTCCCTACAGAATCAGGATTCATCAAAGCAAGCAGCAGTAATTTGCCCAAGATCGACGCACTTATGCTGGGAAAATTTTTCGCATCCAACAGTAACTTATGTTCTTCGGAGTTCTATAATGTTAAAACTTCAATGAAAGTATATTTAATTGTAAAATATACGTTTCATGCTTAAATGATATTATTTTAGTTTTGTAGACAATAAAATTTTACTTTGGCATGCATACAGTTTTGAGGTTAGATTTGCGCTGTATAGACGCAGGTAAATGTGATTTCAGATCCTCCTGAGCATCACATCCAGATGATGTCATAAGTTATGTGCGGCTTAAGCATGGCAGTAAAAGGTACACAGTGTAAAACAGTAAAAATACCACTATTGCACTTGGATATTTATTGAAATCAACTTTGGCAATTTCACAAACATATTACACGTTAGACTACTTCTATGAATAATTTGTTAGGCGTTTTTGTTGTTGGGATCTCACGTTGGGGTCCTATACAGCAGTTATAATATAATACGAGGGATTCATTTTTCATTAAAGAAGACGAACAAAACAACAACGGCAAACTAAAGATCATGACTTTGCCTGGCACATATACAGGGTGTCCCAGAAGTCGACGTCAAGCCGAAACCGGGTGATAGGCAAAGTCATAACAGCTATCAGAAAAATATTTAAAAAAATTTTATGTATGTGTTTTGAAAATTATAGGTCTTTGAAAAAGATATAGAAAATTTACACCCTACGGCAGTATGTCAACTCCTGTTACTACAAATATTAGCTTTTTTTGGATTTTATTTTTACAATGTAATGATGAATAATGCATCTTCAAACTGGTGTCTCAACCTTACTGCCAACATCTCTCGTTCAGGAAAAATTTCCACTTATTTCCCAACCAAGTATTCCAAAGTAAAACTGTGCTCAACTTTAACTGGCTGTACTGGAAAAAAATGTACTACGAGAGTTTGGGAAGTAACCTTAAAAGTTGGCGCATTTAATAGCGATTCCAAAATGGTATAACACTTAGAAGATTGCTCTTTAACTTATGCACAATTTTTATTTGAAAAAAAAACTGATGAAAATTTTTCAAAATTTCCTAATTAACAGCGATTATGAAAACGCACAAGGACCCTTAAGGATAACTGTTTGCACAACAGTGGGCCTCAAAATGCTGCTGCTGATGATTTACCTTTACAGCAAATGCTCAAACTGTTTTCCTTCAGCCGCAATACACGCTCTACATCTTAAAAAAGATCGGGTTATTAAACGAGCGAATCCACGGTTATTAACAAACTCAGCTGCTTCCAATAGTCTTTGCCGTAGCTCACCTACATTTTGAATCGGCTTGAAATACACTTTTTCTTTTAAAGTTCCCCAGTAAAAAAATCTAAAGGATTCAAATCATGTGACCGGGCTGGCCAAGGTATTGTACCAGACCGCCTTATCCATCTGCCTGGAAAGTTTTGATCGAGATACTCTCTCACTGAGAGTGCATAGTGCGCTGGGCAGCCATCATGCTGAAACCACATGTCCCTGTAAATACTCAGTGGCACGTCCACCAATAAATTTTGTACATGATTTTTCAAAAAATCCAAATAAACTTCAGCAGTCAAAGTCTCTGGGAACTCAAACGGACCGATTATTTTAGCATTTAAAATTCCTGCCCAATGGTTTATCTTGAAGCGATATTGAGATTTATCTTCTCTCATCAAATGTGGGTTTGCTACCCATCTTTCTTAAATGTGGTCTCATCCGACCATAAAATTTTTTCAAAGAGCTGTGGATCTTTCCTGTGTCTTTCTAAAATTGTGCGACAAAAAGCAACTCGGGGCTCATAATCCCGGGGCAGGAGAGGTTGAACACGCTGTATGTGGTATGGATGAAGCACATCACTTACTTGCTATTGCACACTTTGATACCGATCAGTACTCCTTCGTTTACTGCGCATCTTTACATGTTCGTGCTTGCTGATTTCGTACTGTTACTAATTTTGGATTCGTGAACTGGACTGTTGATCGCTTGTGATTTGAATTTGGACTGTTTAATTGCTCTTCAAAACAACATTTGCTTTCCTTAGACTATCTTTGATAGTGTGATTGTGCAGTGCCGCTATGTCCGTGTACACCGTACAAGAATATGCTAACATGCATCTCATTCATGGGGAATGCAGATGCAACGCTAGTGCTGCAGCGACACTTTACTGTGAGAGGTACCCGAATGCAGCTCCTCATCCAGATCATCGAGTGTTCACAAATGTGCACCGCTTACTGTTCTCAGAGGGCCAACTACCAAACCAATCACACGGTGAGGGAAGATCTTTCCTTCCTTACGAAGACATGGTGCTAGGAGCTGTCGAAGAAGACCCGAGTACTTCAGTGCGTGCAATAGAACTAAAAATAGGTGTGCCCAAAAGTACAGCCCATAGAATCGTGCAAAAAAACGTGCTCCATCACGACATGTGGTTTCAGCATGATGGCTGCCCAGCGCACTATGCACTCTCAGTGAGAGAGTATCTCGATCAAAACTTTCCAGGCAGATGGATAAGGCGGTCTGGTACAATACCGTGGCCAGCCCGATCACATGATTTGAATCCTTTAGATTTTTTTACTGGGGAACTTTAAAAGAAAAAGTGTATTTCAAGCCGATTCAAAATGTAGCTGAGCTACGGCAAAGACTATTGGAAGCAGCTGAGTTTGTTAATAACCGTGGATTCGCTCGTTTAATAACCCGATCTTTTTTAAGAAGATGTCGAGCGTGTATTGCGGCTGAAGGAAAACAGTTTGAGCATTTGCTGTAAAGGTAAATCATCAGCAGCAGCATTTTGACGCCCACTGTTGTGCAAACAGTTAAGGGTCCTTGTGCGTTTTCATAATCGCTGTTGATTAGGAAATATTTAAAAATTTTCATCAGTTTTTTTTTAAATAAAAATTGTGCATAAGTTAACGAATAATCTTCTAAGTGTTATACCATTTTGGAATCGCTATTAAATGCGCCAACTTTTAAGGTTACTTGCCAAACTCTTGTAGTACATTTTTTTCAGTACAGCCAGTTAAAGTTGAGCAAAGTTTTACTTTGGAATACTTGGTTGGGAAATAAGTGGCAATTTTTCCTAAACGAGAAAAGTTGGCAGTACGGTTGAGACACCAATTTGAAGACGCATTATTCATCATTACATTGTAAAAATAAAATCCAAAAAAAGTTAATATTTGTAGTAACAGGAGTTGACAGACTGCCGTAGGGTGTGAAATTTCTATATCTTTTTCAAAGACCTATAATTTTCAAAACCCATACATAAAATTTTTTTAAATATTTTTCTGATAGCTGTTATGACTTAGCCTATCACCCGGTTTCGGCTTGACGTCGCCTTCTGGGACACCCTGTATATTGAGCTGCCTCTTGCATGTCAAGTCAAATCCTGACCTTTATACAAGCCACCATGAAACTCATTCATATAATACCCGGCACAACTTGTACCCAAAACAACATAGACTTGCTAAAACAAGGAATGGAGTTAACTACCATGGCATAAAATTTTATAATATTTTACCTAGGGAACTAAGATCACTAGCATACAATGAATCCAGTAATGCTGTGAAAAAATTGCTCTTGTCGGCTGCTTTTTTCACCATTGACGAGTTTCTCAACCACAACTTCTCCACGGATACTCAATAGTTATGTTTCAAACTACATTTCCTCTTTTTGCTACTTATTCGAACGATGTATAAAATATTTATTTCAGTTCTATCTCTTATGCTATTTATTTATTGATTTTAACGTAGTTTGTAATAATTTTATCTTTTATACTTTTATTGTCATCCTCTTAACCATATTTAGGTGTGTGTAATCTGTACTGTTTGTTATTACATGTATTGTTTGTCATTTATGTTCTTCTTGTAACTGAGCGCTTCTATTATATTGACTTGTGTAAGCACGTTCTGTGCAACAGCACCAATAAACCATTATTATTATTATTATTATTATTATTATTATTTGTAGTGAGGCTTGTTTCGCTTGGCACGGCGTGACTTCCTAGAAGGCGACAGCGATTTTTGTGATTCAAAATACACAATGTGAATTTATATGTTAATACAACGATGTCACATTGGTAGGAATTCGTAGTAAAAAAAACTAAGCGATTTTGGCAACAAGCAATGCAATGTGCAGCTTTCCTACTTCTCATCAATTCGAATTCAATGAGGTTTAACAGTGAATGTACTCTCGCCTTACTCCTCCTTGTCTGTATACTTCGCTCTTGGTGTCCGTTTCGCTCTAATCTGCACGTGCAGATATTCTGAAAAGTGCTCAGCATAAATCTGCATAACGGAAGACGATTTCACTCCGGAATGATATTTGCCTCTGGCATCAATCACATCAAAGAGGGCTTTACGCCAGCGATACAATGGTGCAATGCAGAAACAGGAACGAGGTGATCGTATTAACGAACTGCATGAAGCCTACATACCGCGAGAACAAGCGAAATGACAAAAACACGTCCCAAAACTTGACACCTGGTTGAGGACGCAGTGATCAAAGCTGGTAACAGTTATTGCGCATGCGCAAGACATCAGAGGTATCTATTTTTATTTTGATAAAACTTAATTTTTATGAATAGTAATATTACCGTCTTTATTAATAAAGCTACAGACGTGCGATTTACTATGACGAAGCTTAGTTAAATCTACTCTTACACTTAATCATATTAATACAAAAAAATGGTGAAAGACACACAAAACAATAAAGTTCCAACCAGTTTAGTAAAACATCGAAAAATTGTTTTAAATGCCTACAAGCACACAGCCAAAATGGCTGAACTATACTTTAGCGCATATCGTAATTACTTAATTTCTTATTTTAACTAACTTGTACGAAAATATTTTTTCTTTAAGGAGCCCTCTGCTTGCTATTTTATAGAACTACAAAGTTGCATTTTGGGTGGTAATAGTGTAGTAAGTATAGAACACTATTTTATAAGCTGGTTTTTTCTTGCTTACACAAAAGAATGCTCAAAATTATATGAATATAACTGTATGTTACAGTGACACCGTTCATCGTAATAATGCAATGCAACATTATGCCGTATGGCCACCAATTTTTTCCCTATATTATAGTTATACTCTATTTACTTTTTGTATGTATGTACTTGAAGAATTATTTAATGTGAAGTTTTTTGATGATTTGATGAAATGGTCGTTGATCATTATTTAGATAACAATAATGTTGGGTGGACCTGGCGACGTGGTCCAAATAGACGAATCGCAGTTGGGTAAGCGCAAATATAACCGAGGTTTCAACGTCAAAGGCCACTGGGTACTAGAGAATGATTGAAAAATCGGAAAGGGCAGATGTCAGGACGGTGGAGGCGTCAGATAGGAATGCCGAGCCGCTTAACACGATAATCCAACGATATGCTCGTCCTGGATCTTGATATCTTTGGCGTAAGCATTGTCGCGTTCACGTAATGCCTCTAATAAGAAGCAAAAATTGAATTTCCAAAGGCGAATTCCTAATGATGACTTATTGAAGGGATTGGCGAGTTATCATCAGTTACCTCCACGAGGGGCTCTCTGGAAACACCATATAATGGCTAAATGACCCAATAATATCCATAATTTGAGTATTTTTATGTGTAACGACCGCTAGCGCCTTTAGTAGTGTTTGTCACGCGAGCCGCTGGCGGATTTTTCACTGCTTAGGCACATGCTGTTCAAAATGTCAATCTGTTTTTCAGTAGATATTGAGACAACTTCTTATAAAACAAACCATTTATAATTAAGACTTTCATTTTGCAAATAATCTTTTTTATTACGTATTTCTCCAAAAAAGTACAATTTGGCAACAACGGACAGCATCTATCTTAGCTGTCAAGAAATGAACGTTATATAATGGCCATTGAGAATTGTTTGTACTTCCAAATATTTCTTATAAACGCAAGAACTTCTCATTGAAAATATGCAAAAAAATGGTCAAGGAGCTTCAAGGAGGCATTGAAAAATCACAACACAACAGCTTTACACAGTTTACCAAGTAAATCATTTTATGTATTTTGAATTATTATTTTAGATTATTACTTAAACATGATCATTTTTGCTGATTTCTTTATTTTTGTTCCGAAAAATACCAAGAATTTCGGCCTTTATGCGCTAAAGTATAGTCTTACCCGGCGAAAGTGTTCATAAACTAATTCACATAATTTTATATTATTAACAAACAAAAAATGAACAAAGAAAACAAGAAACAAGATAGACTCATAATTTTACAGTCAACAGGAATACTATTAAAGAGACTAGCAGCACTATAAGAAAATGGAGGTTTGAAAAGGGAGGTGTAGCGATCGGGTATTCTCATATTCGGTATGTATATTAGAGTTTTGTTGTGAATTTCACTAGAAAGAAATAAGTTTATCTCATAGATACTTGGGTTTAACAGCTGCGAGCAGTTTATGGAGAAAGACCAAATAAGGAAAAGCAGTCAAAGACTTTAGCTTCATCCACCCAAGCGTGTTGTAAGCATGGCTAACATTGTCTTATTTTCTTAAACCACACGTAAATCTAACAGTTGTTTTGAACGAAAGAAGGATAAATATTAGTGGAATAGATTACAGCGGGGTTGCCTTTACCAGGCAGATTCATGCGGCCGGATCTTAGACTATTAGAAAAGTCTTCTGTCCAAGCACAACGTCGCCATATGGGTAGGACAGAACTTTACGGGAACAAGCACAAAAATCCTTCAAAATTGCTACTTTCTCAAAGCAAATGTCCTCCAAATCACAGTTGTATAATGTAAACGGGTAGGTTTGGTTTAAAGGGCATGAGTATACTTTATATACGCGAAGCGTGGGATTTCCCCCAGAATATAATATCCCTAAAAATTCTTTAAGTAAAGAACCTCCACATTTGGCAACCCTGTCAAAGCTCCACTGGTACTACAGGCGTCAAGTTTATAGTATGAGCAGAATTGCCGTCGTTCTTCCTGGAATATAGGCTCGATGGATGATCTGTTCCCAGTATATCGAAAGCATATCTCCAACAATCTAAATCTTAAGAGCAAGGTTACGAGTAAAATATGTCTAATACGTGCGTAGAATTACCAATGTTGGGAGCGTATAAATACACTGACATCAAAAGACTGAGATGTACCCTCTTCCATCCTATACAGCCATCTCCTGGTTTTTCACCCCTTAAAATTTTTCCACAAATAATCAGGGTCCTCTAAAGCGTCAACTTTGGTACAGTAATGGGTGTTTTTTTGCTAGTATCTTTTTGGCAACACTGTTTTTGACAGATGACGCATGAATCGTGTCTTGTGTCATTGTCAAACTTGTTCAATTTGGCCTATAATTTAACCATGAATCGACTTACGAAAGAACAACGCTTGCAAATTATTGAACTTTACTATCAAAGTTCTTGCTCGGTTAAGAGAGTGCATCGAGCACTGCTCCCAATTTATCGGCAATTTGGTCGACCTACTGAGGGAGCTATTCGGAAGCTTGTGACTAAATTTCGAACCCAGTTTACATTACTGGACATTAAACCACCAACACGCAGACGTAGAGTGAGGACTGAAGAAAGTATTGCGGCTGTATCCGCCAGTGTTAGTGATGACCGTGAAATGTCGATTCGCCCCCGTTCGCAGCAATTGGGCCTCTGTTACTCCACTACGTGGAAAATTTTGCGACAGCATTTGGGTGTAAAACCTTATAAGATACAGCTGGTGCAAGAATTGAAGCCACACGACCTCCCACAACGTTTCCAATTTGGTGAATGGGCGCTGGCAAAGTTGGAGGAAGATCCACATTTTTATCGAAAAATTGTGTTCAGCGACGAAGCTCATTTCTGGTTGAATGGGTACGTTAACAAGCAAAATTGCCGCATCTGGAGTAAAGACCAGCCAGAAGCATTGCAAGAGCTACCAATGCATCCCGAAAAAATAACTGTTTGGTGTGGATTATGGGCCGGTGGCATCATCGGGCCATACTTCTTCAAAGACGACAATGGCCGGAACGTAACTGTGAATGGCGAGCGCTACCGTGCGATGATAACAAACTTTTTTTTACCCAAAATGGAAGAGCTGGACTTGTGTGACTTGTGGTTTCAACAAGACGGTGCCACAAGCCACACCGCACACGAAACAAAGGCGAGTTCGGTGAACAGTTTATCTCACGTTTGGGGCCCGTCCATTGGCCGCCTAGATCGTGTGATTTAACGCCGTTGGACTATTTCTTGTGTCGCCATGTTAAGGCTAATGTCTACAGGGATAAACCAGCAACGATTGACGCACTGGAAGCCAATATTGAAGCATTTATTAAATTAATTAGACATTAAATTATATCGACCGTTCTATCGACTCAAATAAATATTTAAGTAATCGTTTTTTCAAATTTTTTGTGTTTTTTTGTTTGAAAATCAAATCCTATACCTCCTAAAGAATCACCCGTTAGTAATCTTTTGTGAATATTGCATCCAAATCCGAGCAGTACTTTCTAGGTTATAGGTGGGCCAAGGATCAGCAGATCCACAGACCGGCAGACCCGCAGACCGAGGGAAATGAGCGACTAGTTTTTGTCATGTACACATTATATAATGTCCGAAAAACAGATCTCATTAATTTTTCGTATGTTTGACTATACATGTAGACAAGAAACTCTATTTTACGAGATACAATCTAAACGACTTGATGGATTTTGACATATGAGGTACTGTTAGATTCGTCCTAGCAGTGCGAGCGATACTGCGTGTATAAGCATTTTGTAAAATCAAAATGGCGGACGCAAGTAGTCAAATCAACTTAATGAGCTCGGGCATTCAACTCGGCATTCCGGGTGCGGGAGCATAAAATCTACGGTCCGACCGAAATTACTAAGTCAGGCAATGGTCCAATGCGAAATTTGTATCTAACGTTTTTCTTCTGAGTAGAATCATGTCATATTCTCCGCGAGATTATGCAGAAATGTATTACTATTATGGTGCTGCCCTAGGAAATGCTCGAGCAGCTGCTTGCATGTATCGGGAGTTGACCACAACCACATATCACGTACTACAGTGCACACAATACTACGTTCGGAGAACATGCATCCTTACCATATACAAAAAGTACAAGAATTGCTACCAAGCGACTATGCATAACGGGTTGACTTTTGTGGGAATATATTGAGAATGCGCGAAGAGGATAAAACTTTTTTCGACAGCATCTTATGGACAGATGAATCCAACTTTAACCGAAATGGAATATTCAACATGCACAATTTCCATTCATGGAGCGTGGAAAATCCACACGCTATTCGCCGACACAGCTTTCAACATCAGTTCGGCGTTAACTTAAGGGCTGGAGTACTCAACAAAAATTAATTGCACCATATGAATGGTCACTCATATCTTGCTTTTCTACAAAACTGTTTGCATGAGCTGCTATAGGATGTACATTTGGACGTATGAAGCCGCATGCATTTTCCATGCGATAGTGCTCCATGCCACTTTGCTCGGGATGTACGGCATTACTTAGACAGTGCCTTTCCTGGGCGTTGGATAGGTAGTAGTGGACACACACGATGGCGTCCAAGGTCACCCGATTTAAATCCTCCAGATTTTTATTAGGGGGTTCTTTAAGGGGATAACCTATACATCTGAATATACAAATATCAACCAACTGCACCAGAGAATTGATGAGGCAGAAATAAAAATTGTAGAAGACGCAAGCTCATTTCAGAGACTAAAGGACAGTTTAATTAGACGGTGTCGCTTGTGTAAAGAAAATAATGGAGACCATTTCGAACATGTTCTTTAAAAGCTAGTTAAATTGAATTATCATCCACATTTGTCGGTGGATCGCCATAAACAATATGTCCTGTACTTGTAGGTGGTAAGGATTCTTATCTTAACAAGCTGAAATTTTCAGGGTTTATTCTACATGGATGAGAATAGTTTTTACAATAAAATGAATGACGAAATTCAACCTCAATTATTTTACCGCCGTCCAAAGTTGAGGAATGGAAGAGATTTAAAAAAAATAATTTAAGATTTCTTGCGTTGATTTCTAATAAACTTTGTTGAAAAGTGACATAACCATTGCTAAAGCTAACCATTTAGCTCATCTGAGAGAAAAATCAGATCCCTAAACCTAATGATTTAATTGTAATTGCGATTGAAAGCTTATCCTGTTTTTTCGAAATTTCGCAAAATTGCAAATATCTCCTGAACTATAAAATTTCGGATCACCCATATAGGGGTTCATTCGACATGTGTCCACTACTAACCTTACACCCTGTATATATAGATTATTTCAAGTTAGTCTATTTCCAAAAACCAGTTTCTTACACTGTCTGTGACCACCTAAAAGCATTACCCATTTGAGTAGGTCGATCATGTACTTCCTATTAATTATTTAATAGCTGTGGATTTAGTCAAAACTGACCTCGAAATTTGTATATTCGTAACAATGCCATTACGTATGTAGCTCAAAATTAATCTAGTAGGCGCCACATTCGTCTCTTGAAGTATGGAAAATAAAGGTTGGCAATGTATCACTTTTATTTATAAACTATTGAACATTGAACAATATTAATGAATTGGTTGATTTCTTGTGAACCTATAAATCAAATCTTCAGCCCACTTCGGTTGATCAGCTGGTACCATGTGGCCAGCATCTCTCACTAAAACTTCAGTGAAGTTTCCACCACTCTTGCTGTATCCGGCTATCTCCCTCTCAACATACCAAAGTTTCCTTTGAGCCTTACGATATTCGTGAATGCCATTAAACTCTACATTTTCCAAAAAGTTCAGGGTCAGCGGATATGCCACAATGATGTCTAGTTGGCCGGAATACAACAGTACTCTATAATGATTGGCTACGACAACAAACCAGGGTGCGATGGTTTTCGCCATATCTTCTCGTAGATAATCGTACACCTTGTCTGATCCAAAAGTGACACTACCAGCATGTAAGGCTCGTCTAGTACCAGGCTTGTTGAGGAATAAGATCATCGCGTCCTGCAAAGCGTCATCTTCTTCCTTAAGGTAGTTGTAGTAGCTCACCCCAGTGTGCCTGATTTCGTTGAGAGCAGCACCCCACATTTCTACCGATCGACGGAAGTCTTTTTTGTAGATGAGCTCAGTTGCTAAAAATAAACAAGTAGGCATTTATCAATTCGATTCAACAAAACAAGGGTAGTACAAAACATCTATTTTCATTTTGGCTACCAGTAATAAGAGCCACGAAACATATGGAATTTAACCATACGTCAAATTTAATGGAGATTTTTACAGTCATAGCCATATAACGTGCTGATCAAATATTCCAATGGACAAAAAGCCCCGAATGCTTTACATTTGAGATAAAGGGTGTCTCTTGCTGATGTCTTTGCCCCTGTGGGTACGTCTGCCTGCGTCATTTAGGGCTACGAAGTGGGGACAAAGTTGCATACTCAGGTTACCAGGAGGTTGGTACCTGGAAAGTTTCGCACTGAATTTACCCGAACTGATTTTTTCCTGTTTTAAGGTGGGATTTCAAAATCAATTATACATTAGCATTATCCCTTTTTCCCCTCTATAAGGTGCATATATAATTCCAATATGACGTTTCGTCTTTTGTCCATCATCAACTTCATTTTTCCTTATACACGCTATACTAGATTTTTGTACAGGTAAACAGAATGTTTTACCCTGTCTTCAATACTGTCATGTCATAGACACCGTCAAACCTTAGTTTTTTTCCAAAAAAAGCGTGATTTTCCAGGTCTGCCTTGAAATTATGATAGCTAATTGTTTCAGTTTTTCTAATCTAGGCAACAATCCGCATTAACCGATTTTTAAGATGTAATATTATAATGATCATTATCACATGGATTCATATTAAAACTATAATAACCATAAAACTCTAAATATCTAAAAAGGAGTGTAGCTGGTCTAAATTACGAATATATTTTTTTTTGAACCATTATAAATTATTCGAACTAGAATTAAAAACTACCTATGCAAAATTCAATACGGCATCCATAATAAAAAAAACACAGTTGGTTATTGAGGACAAAAACGAAAAGTTGGATATAAGTTCTGATTATGACACCTTTTAGAGGAAAAAATTGCCAATGGTAGTGTGCAATTTATTTTGAAATCCCACCTCGAATAAAGTCAGGATAAAATAAAGACTATTTTGTAAAGTTGAGCTTTTGGTATCTCACTCCGGAAGCATAGTGAACTGGAAGCTTTCCAATTGCCATTTTCTCATTTACCTGAATGCTCAACCATTTAGCCGATGCGACATCGTATTTTTAACCGTTTCCGAGATATATGTAGACAGAGACATGGCATACACATCTTTCCCATATAACACTGTGAAATTATATAATCGGGTGGATTATGAGATAAAAAAAATACGCAATATTTCGTGTGTTAATTGTGTACTTCAAAGGTACACTCTGTTGAGTTCATTTTTGCCTAAAATGTGTTTATCAAATCCAAAATGATCAAATCCAAGATGAGATATTCTGAGCCCTATCTTTCAAAGGAATCTAACATATTAAATTAAATGTCAATGTTGACTTGGTTCTGCCCACTCAGAGGTGTGTCATAGGTGGCTAGGTAGTGTGTTTTATAATGTTAGTGGTAACATTGTGTATATTAGCCGCGCATACGTCTGGACTGTAATCATTTGTAGAATAGACTATGCAATAATCAGGTTCCCAGGGCTACCGCAATAGCAGTTCGTTGTTATTTCGACAAGTTGTAACAATTTCAAACTATAATCATCAAAGATTCTGCCCCAGAGTCCCTTACCTTTTACTTCATACCGCTTTATTGCCTTGGCTGTTTCCTCATCAACCAATCCGAGCTGATATACGTACTCAGCATAACCTTTTTGATGCACTGGATCTGTGTACCCATTTCCAATAGCAATTCCTTTCAAATTTATTTTTTCTTTTGCATCGGGGTTATTTTTGTGAATTGTGTAAGCCAGTGCAGGAACGTACTTCCCTCCATACGATTCTCCAGTGATATAAAAATCATTCTTCCTCAGTTCTGGGAAGAGCTGGAAGAACTGCTGGAGTGCCTTGTACAGCTCACTTCCAACTTGAGTTTGCTCTGTGGCGTAACCTTTTTCGGATTTGGTAAAACTGAATCCAGTGCCTACGGGGCTGTCTATGTAGATGACTGAATGGTTGTTAGTCCAGCAGTGTTCTCTTCTTTCCAGTTGTATGTCGTCGTTGATTGCAAATGGTCCATGCTCCATCAGAAGACCGTACATAGATGGACTGCCAGGACCTCCCTGTAGCCATAACAATACTGGATCGTTTACGTAGTCACCAGTTGATGGGATAAACCAAAAGAATAGGTTAGAGTTGTACTGTTTATTTACAGTCAAGTAACCAGCATAACTAGCTACATCCTGAAAAAAAAAAATAGTGATGTTGATGTCATACAGTGTGCTACCAGACATATTATGTAACTAGCCATTGACCAATATGAAAATATGTTGACTACCTTTGGTAATGTGAGGAAGGTAGGTTTATTTCGAGTATTAAATATAATAGATAAGAAAAGTGTAATTAATATAGTTATTAGACGAGCACTTTTATGACCTGAGGGTAGCGTCAAGGCATATAATATGCGAGACGAATGATGACCTTCTCAAAAGAGGCGTGTATAGAAGTCTTTGACTACTAACACTATACAGAGTATGCCAGCCGTACGAGGACGGA
Organism: Acanthoscelides obtectus; assembly: GCA_963669975.1. Taxonomy (NCBI): domain Eukaryota; kingdom Metazoa; phylum Arthropoda; class Insecta; order Coleoptera; family Chrysomelidae; genus Acanthoscelides; species Acanthoscelides obtectus. Next base: position 30,330,106 of record CAVLJG010000003.1, read on the forward strand.
GTAGCACTCCTAAACAGAAACTATTCAAAGAAAACTATGGATTACTATAAATGGTATTCTGGAGGCATACTTCTGAAATATAGTCTATTTTTTTGCGAAAAAGCACATTTCTGCTTGTGACCACCCTGTACTGAAAATTTAAAAAATTCGAAAAAACGAATTGGTAAAATTGGGCAAGATAAAAAGCACAAGATCCACTACTCCACCTGTCGACATAGCAGGTATACAGGCTGTCAAACTATGGATGTTTTTTGGATAAAATTTCCAACAACAAATAATCAAAACTATCATTTCACGTAATTGTTTCTCAATGGGTAAATCCCAACTTTCAGAACATCCTAAAGCACATCTATTGAGCGTATAGATAACGTTTATTAAAGCTGTGACCTGCCTTTGTTCCAAAATGTCTTAAAATACAACACAAAATAAAAAAAAACAGGAATAAAGTTTTTCTTACCTTAGCCACACCACCTAGTGACACTTTGGCAGCTGCCCTAGCTTGTTTCACTTTCCCTTTTTCCAATAGTGGTGTCAGTATTAATGGCTCACCAACATCTTCCCCATGATATTCAACCTCTTTTAACTTGAAAGGGCTAATATAAGTACCTAATGTGCTGGATATTAAAAAACATGCCAATAAAGGCAGTAATACGATCTGGGGATTCATACTAAAATAATTTACAACAAAGTTTGATGGCATTTTATACTGAATTAGATTTCGAGTGCCATTCAGATAAGTAAATTTTTTATCAGTGTGTTGCGATCACAGGTATTTTTAATATCACTACGGATGATCGAGTGGTACTTTATTGGCTTCTTCTATGGTTTGGGTTTTTTTAGCAATATGCTTAGTAGGGTACCTTTAGGCGTAAAATCACAAGAATCTCGGAATTCAGGTTCACTTACCGCATTTTTGCGGTTTTTATTGGAATGCGTTTGAAATACTGTATATTAAAAAGTATGCCTATCAGTTCTGGATGCTTGGTGACTTTAAATTTTCTTAAATATCTTTAATTCAGGTTTATAACATGCCAGCTATTATATCTTATTATACTGAACAAAAACGTATACGTAAACTTATATATTTCTCTCAAATTGATTGAGTGAATTATATGATACTATGGGAATTGGCGGTAGACTTTGAGGGCCGAAAGCTATGCTTAACGGTGTATTTCTGGGTCTAACTAAGCACGCCACTGGTTTTTTTGTCAGTACGGTCAATGGACCTGCAGACGATATAATACCTTATCATGCGTGTAAACAAATGATTGGAAAAATTCCCCAAATAATAAAACTTCCAATGTTAAGCAGAAGTATGGAAATACCTCTGGCTCTAAAGTTACCCATCAAAAAAAAAAACAATTGGAGTATATTTCCTAAACAAATAATGAGATATTTTTGGCTTCACACAAACCAAAATGTGTAAGTATTGTAGTGTTAATTCCCTCGCCTTTTGAAGGGGAAAGTATTGCAACACCGAAAAATGTATAATGAGATATAGTGTTTTTGGATGTTATGTGAAATGTACATGACAAAAGACCGAGTCACTCAATTCCGTCGGTCTGTCTATCTGTCAATGTGCCTGTCGGCGAACCCTTGGCCCGCCTGTAACTTGGATGAAATTTTTGTACAAGGTTATTACTACGCCGATGATGGAAAAGCTTTATACTCTTTTTAAATCGGTCCACTGGCGGCAAAGGAAAAAGACGAAAATGAGAAAAAACGTCGTTTTTTAAGGTTTCAGAGAATCCTGGTCATTTCTGAAAGAAATGAAAGAAATTTTATGTGTGAGATATTAGGGGATGGGGTGCAATTGTAGCTGGTGGGGTGTTGTAGGGGTTGGGTGTGAGTATATCTCAATTGTTTGATACAAGTATATTTATAATTTCACAACCCTGGTAATTCTACGCACCTATTAGCCATATTTCACAGGTTTCTCCGAACGTTTGGCTTTAAGACTAAGGATGACAGAGAAACGTTTTCAATACTCATCTCCTGTTATGTTAGCTCAGCGCCAGGCCTAACGGTCTGCTTAATTGTTCTGGACAGGGAAATTATGTCTTTTTGACTGACCTGGTCCATTTAATTTCTCTATTCTACATGTTGGTACTAGTTTTTTATTCAGAAGGCTAAATTTGTGCTGAACTTAATTCTTTATGAACTAATGACGGCGTTGAGTAAGGAGTCCAGAGTCAACCTACTTCAGGTTTCAAAGAATCCTAATCATTTTCAGAAAATGTTTTGCAGAAGTTGAAAATTGGATGTTGAGTGTCGAGGTTAAACACCATAGCATCCGCGCAAGTAATTTCCACCACATAGTATTTTAAACGCAAGTTAGGGCGGGAGCTTGCGACGATGAGTTTAAAAAAAAAAACTCAAAATACTTGTTTTCAGACCGAACTAACAAAATTTTTATTAAGAAGAATTACAGAATTGATTGTAACAAAAGCAAAGTGAATCTGAATAACAATGCAAGTGTGTATGTAAGATAAGGATGGAAAAAGTTGATGCAGCTGGAACAGCACTTAAGGCGGGCTATCTTGAATTTTGGTAACTTGTTGAGGCGTCCTGTGTTTCTTCAATTTCTTCCTCAAAAGCTTGATTGAAGTAAAGACGGCGACCACGGCTAATATTACTGCGATCGTTGACCATAGCGACCAATTGGATTGATCAATCGGGTTCACGTCTTCGATCACCAATTCATTTATAGTCTGCATGTGCTTTTCGAGTTCGTCCATATCTTCTAATGGAGTTTTTCCTAATTTCAGTGGTATTAGTTTTAGGTTGGGTAATTCCACTGATGAATTTTTAGCTATTGAAGGTCATACTAAGTGCTTTCCAATGGCCTTTTTCTGTCTATTTCCAAAACGGTAGTCTTTCTATTCTATATTGCAGTTTACAGGAACATCTACTAAAGTGCTGGCCAGTAAAATACTCTTCATTGGACATTTTGATTTCAAAGTAATTTTTTCTTCAGTAATGATAATGAGGTATTCGTCATTTACTCTTTCTGCGGGTTCCACTGGTACTAAATGGCCTTGTGACAGTTTTCCTTAGATCAGACTTGAGACACAGTCTTCACCAGGATTATACTTAATTTCTTCTTGTTGACATATATATATGAATTTTATAATTGGGCGCAGGGATGTCCCATGTATTGATAGCTTCTGTCTTCTAGAGCCAAGTAAGGTTTTTGTGGTATAATTAAGGTATGTTCATTCGTAGGAATTGGAAATAACTGGAAATATTGTAGGATTGATGGGTAAATAATCGATATTTCAATGGCACATATAATCTTAGTGTCATGACAATAACATTTAACATTAATCATTGAATACCAAGATCGTAAATTGATTTTCAAAATTTCTTTAAGCATATAATAATTTCTTATCTCATCCAAAATTTGTAATAGATCTTTACTTGTCAAAATATCTGGGTGAACTATATTTAATTGAGCAAATGTGACTGCATTTTCCAAATTATCTAGGAAGGTAATAATAACATTAGCACCAATAAATATCTGATCCAGATACTTACTAAAATTGTATATGTATGCGTTTGGTCATCTTTGAATGTACGCTTTATAATCCTCAATATATTAAAAAATTTTCCTTTGATTTTCACTGATTGTATCAATGGTTCTTGAATATTTTTCAACAAGACTTTTGGCCATGCAAATTTGACAGTTTATTTCCTTAATGATTTACTTTTGATTTGAGCTCAAAATTGTAATAGCATTGTCGAAACGTTTACCATCCGATTCATCTAACGTGCCGAATAACCATTTACCTATGGATCCGCCTAAATTAATTAATCCTGGTCTCTGTCTAAACTCTCTAAGAAAAATATTTTGGAATTTGTTTTTTATTTCAGTTATTACAGAAAACAGCTGATCGTACTTATTCTTAATACCATATAATAGAGGGGGCTACTTACTAAAGAAGGATTTAGATTTGTATATATATTTACCAAATTATGAATATGTTCATTCAGATCCTCCAATTGAACATCATGTAAGAAAATATGTTTTCTATTCACTAAATGGGCATTACCTAATTTAAAAGGAAGGATGCCAGGTGTGTTGGATAAATCTGTAACCTTTACTTCACTAGTTATCACCTTGGCGACTACTAGGAGGATCAGCAAGATTTTCATTGCTTCCATGTTCTTCCTGTAACAAGTGAGATTTTCTTAATTCTTTGATATGAACTATTTCTATTTTGCCTTCGTCATTTTTTATTCCAACTCTATTACGCTCTAATAGATTTACAATAGTATACGGTCCTATAAATTAATTATGTTTTTTATTCCTTATTTTAGGGTTCTTTTTATATACTGTTTGATTAACAATAAATTCTTCACATTGATCACCTTTAACATTCCCCTTCACCAAAACATTTTGCTTATCTTTTATTAATTTACCTTGTACTGCATCCTATACCTTACTAATTTTTTGCTTGTGATTTACAACGTATTCTGAGAAAATTTCCTTTGGCATTAAAATTTCATCTGCATGTCTGGATTTAGTATGACCAATTACTAATTCAAAAGGGGTAAAACCGGTGGCGCAATGAATTGAATTGTTATAACCTATAATGGCATAATCAATGAGATCATCTTCATTTGGG